>JAILWY010000019.1:3025000-3630000 GCA_022113835.1 Atopsyche davidsoni | reverse complement strand
CACATACCATTATGGATGTACTATTTGTTTATCCAAATAACGTTTTTTTTAACTAAAAGTATCCACTGCTAATCTATAAAAATGAATGTTCTCAATTGAAAATTTTTAAAAAAATTAAACGAAATATGATCTGAAAAGGATTGTGGATCGTGTTTTTTTCCGTTAGTAATGGCAATTCAAATTATAAATCGACGCGATCTCAAGACATCGGGGAAAAGTGTTCAAGAAATATAAGATGAGAAAAATGAGGGCATACAAATAAATAAAACAATAAGTTTGTTCAAAAATAATGATATATTGTGATAATATGGACTAATCAATTGGTCAATCAATAACTTACCGCAACATAAAAATAATATACAGAAGTGTTTTATTCTTCTAGTATGACTTAATATTATATGATTGCGTAATCACAATTTTTATTGCAACTTAAAATATGAAAAATATTATTTCAACTATCCTAATTTTAATTTATTTTCAGATCCAATATGTATTATTTTGACTGAATTTTTTAAGTATAGAACATAATAAACAATAATTATATATTTTAAAAAAAAATTAAAATAAACGATTTCCTCACTTAGATTTTACGTAAATTCATTGTGATGCACGGCAAAAGCGTTCTAATAACGTTACACGTAAATGTAACGTGTTAACTATGAATCAATCGATACTTAACGGAATAACAACGTAACATCGTTTAGTTTTCACTCGACGCTCTATTGCTCCCCTAAGGCCCGCCAGTGGCGGCGTCACGTAATTTTGACGCGCAATTTCCTTTTTATTGTTTGAATTTTGAAAAGCCCACGACGTTAAGGTTTATTAAGCAGGCAGATTTACTCGCTCGATAGACTCGATTCCGGGCACTTAATGAGAACGGCTTATCCCAGTCCGGCACTGGTGGATCGGTCTGACAAGTGGAACGAAGCCGCCATTTTGCGATTAATCAAAATTAAACATCTGTATACTTTTGCGTTGAGCTTATTTAGCTGCTTCCAGATCCATACTTCCAGTTTTATTTTAAAATTTTAAAATTTCTTAATTTCGTAATGCGCTTACAGCGTGTCTGCGTGTTATGTCTATACGGTTGTTTTTTTTTCCATGGTTCGTATAGCGGCTATAAGATAGGTTGTCAAATTTTCTTGACAAGATCGGCCCTTAAAGATATGAAAAGATCAGTTTATCGCCAATTCAACGAATATTCATCTGGCGAAATTTCTGATGTCACGCATTTTTTTCAAGGGTGGGAAAACATCCAAGGCTAAATAAAGGGAAAATACATCCAGGAGCTGAAAGTAAAAGTGAGCTATATAATAATAATAAATTTTTTCTCAGCATTTTTTTAGTTCTTGGATCATATTGCTAGTAGAACTTTCCGAACACGAGATTCTTTAGAGAATTATTAATACTGTAGTGTAGACCAATCAGTTAAACATAAGCGATTGGATTTTTTTCCAAAGATTTTTCCGAAAAGTTGCTTTAGTCATCACATATATTTATGAAAGTAGAAATATATCAGATAAGTAAGAATTTGCGCTGGTATCAGGACGAAAAACAAAAAATCAAAATAGAAAGTGGAAATAAATATTTCAACCTCTTTTTGGACTTAAATAATTTAAATTAACCAATTTGCGCTCATTCAAATGCATCCGACAAGTTTGAATAGTTAATATTTGGCACTTAATTGGGTAAATTTGTAAACTTGTAATAGCTTACACAAGGAAGCAGTAATAGCTAACACATAGGTACTATTTCAAATGTTATGAAGCTTAGAATGTATCAATGAACTCTTCAAAAAATATTCACACAAAAATTAGATTTTGTATGTGAGTTTTCATATTGACTTTGGCTTTTTATATTGTTAAAACTTGTTGGTTTAAAATAACAAGTGGTTTGTTTAAAATAATCCCTATTATTATCACGATAATGCGCTATTTTAAAAGATCAAGGAAAAACTTGCTGTCGTTGAATTACAAAGAGTTTTTTTTATGTTGATTTGTATTCCAGCAGAGTGCAGCGCTTAACAATGTCGCAATATCAAAACGTGTCGGCGATACTGCTTTAAGCATTAGCGGCGGGTGAAGGGAATAAATAAAGTGTATCGGTAAACTTAGAAGGGCTTACTCGCACAGCGAATAGTGACGACAGCCATGAATTTATTTTGATGTAATATTTAAAAATCCAACAAGCAGAATAAACAACGTTTGACCGATTTTTCAGGTGTTGTGAAAACACGTTTTTATATAAATATAAATATTAAAAAGAAAATTGGTTCATCGCCCAGGTCGTTGTCAAACACAAATTAAAAATATGTACACATTTGTACAAAAATGTACAGATATAAATATTAATATGTGAAATTAACGTTTAACTTCATCTTTAATATTTCGAGGCTGGATGTCAAAAACAATTTTTCTTTATTATAACACATATATTAATGGCTTATGAAAAGCTATGGTATTGGTTGTTAGTCGATAAAATATAAAATGATTAATAGCCTTAGAGGTTTAGTTATAACAAGCAAAATTCCAATAAAAAATATCATTTCAAGTGACATTAAGGACACGGCATGTTGTAAATCGAGTCGATGACGTAACAATATGAAACAGACCTTTATGTAGTGTTTAAAATGCAGATATTAGCCTAGAAATTTCAGGAATAATCGAAACATTAAGGGATTAAAGCTATACAAAAAAACATGCGACATTTAACAAGTTTTGATGCTAATTACTACTATACTATAAATTATATACATCAGAAACATAACGGTTATACTTATAATACGTAATATAAATTACAAATGAACTATTTCAGAAATAAATTTTTCATACTTAATATTTCAATAAAACTGCTTTTAAATCTCTTTTTATATTTAAAAAGACTATGAAAATTGATATTTTTCGTAAAAAAAAAAAACTATGTAAAATTTTTGATAAATTGGTTGTTTAAAAAAATATCTTGAGTGTTGAAACGTTCTGTACGTATAAAAATTTTGAGATCAGGTAAAACATCCCATTTGTGGGATGACTCGACAAGACGCATACAAGGTGTGGAAATTTATCGAAAACAACGTCTCAGTCATCGCTCTTATTACATCGTACATAATTAAACAGTTTCCAGAGCAGAAACTTGATAATGTCAATCAGAAACCTTCCGGCGGAGAATGTGATGATCGAGAGTGGAGACATTTTTAAAAAAATTGGACATTTTTTAAGTTATTAATTAAAATTCAGCGCGTTTAAAAGCAAACCACCGTTTAAATTTTTCAAAATAAATAACTAACTTAAAATTCAACTTTTTTTAAATAAAAATAATTTTTGTAAAATCAAAAACAAATTTTATTAACGAGAATTGAATATAAAATAATTTTAAATAAAAACTCCTTAATAGATGATGTTTTTAATTTTGAAATCTGTAGATATTTTTAGTATTTAAATATCTTTTATTATTATGAGAATCCAGTGCCACTTCGTTATCAATTAACCTACAGAGTTAATTTTAAAATATTTAAGAAGTCTTTTCTAGAACGACAAAAAGTAGCCCGCAGTGTTTTTATTTTAATTAAAAACGACACAACTAATTTAACATTTTAGAGTATTTCATCGTAATGGTTCTTTAAGATAAAAAGACAACTCAACAAGAGTGATTAATTTTCATTTTAAAATATTTACTTTAAAATAAGGAAAACTCCTATCCTAATTAAATAACGAAAATTATACTAAATATATGATATTTTTTTAGAAAAAGAAGTGTTATATTCGCACACTTGGGTCCGTATTTTCAAAATAACTAAAAATATAAATATTGTTTTTATAAATAGTGTAAATCCTGATTTTTTTAAAATCAAAACCGATACGAATTATATAAACATATTTATTTGATTTATTCAAATAAATGTGTATAAATAACTTGATTCAAAATATATTACCTGTTTTTTAGTTTATTTTTTAAATATATGTGATGACGTAATACGACCCCTCCTCAAGAGAGAAGTCTCAAGTGTGAGTGGTCCATATAAAAATGACCTTGAAAGAAAACTATTTCACATTAGGTTTGGATATAATGAAACAAATAGTATCCAAACAGAAACAAGAACAATACGGTCCTTCAGACACTGCGAGTCCTTTATTTGTAAACTCGGAACTCTATATAAAACGTAATAACGAAACAGTATAGAAGCTGGGTTGATGGAGAAATAATACCGAGATGGGGAGGCTGGGCGCCTACGGCAAATAAGGCAAGGGGATGAGGGGTGGTTTCGGCGCTTATTCTGTGCTTAAATTTCAGGCGTAGATTAGCCGAATTCTATGACGTCATACACCTAAGTATTTATTGCTTCTGAAAGGCCCACCTCCTTCTAGCACTAAAGAATTGTCGAGATTATACAACGTTTCAAAGTTCATGCGAAGTAGATGCATTCAGAATCACAAAACATCTTTATAGGGGGCTCGTAGGTTTTTTCAGGCTCTTGCTTTGTACAAAAATCTTAAAATCAAACAATTCTTAAAAAATATATTTTTAAAAACTCTCGTGAATATTTATGCTAGCATGTCTCTAATTGCTAGTTAAAAGTTTATAACTGAGTTTGTTTAAAATAAGCATAAGTTTTTTTGTCGTCGTTTAAGAAAGTTAATTAAATTTTGTTTACACAAATATATATATTTTTTGTATAACTATAAATATGAAAGTTAAACTTAAAATTAAAATGTTTGGTAGGTGATTTGAATAAATATATGCCATTTGAACTACGGTTTGCCGATACGCGTGGTTCAAAGTCACGTCCGGTGGTGAAGTTCTTGCAGATATCAGATAACTCAACGGTTTAATTTTGTTTTTGCCCCCGGTCAGTCGATACGTTTGTCAAGTGAGCAAATTACCGCACTCCTAATTGTATTATACAATGTGTTTTTAGACAATCGATTCACACCTGAAACGATGCCGAGAAAACTCTCCACAAATTACAAGTGTCATGTTTGATCAATTAAAACATGACATCGTTTGTTTTATAATGTAAAATAAGTGTTTAAACTACCAAATTAAAAAAAACACATATATAAATTAAATCAAGTACGAAACTATATCAACTTGAAATAATTTACTCCCAAAAAATACATTAGCTACTTTTTTTCTGAATATCCTCTTTATTTATGCGCTAAAGTGTCGTATCTGACAGTTAATCTCTTACAGCAAGTACGTGTTCCGTAAGCTCTCCTTTGTTACAAACGCTAAATTTTAGTATAGGCTAAAAACTTTTGAAATATATTTTTAGGATTATTTGGCCAACATTTGTTCGTATCTAATAATGTAAGCAAATATCAAAAGATAAGTCAAGTTGCGGTAATGAATGTATCGCGTATTATCTCTACAACAATACAAGGAAGGATGGATGAAGCTATTCCGAAATACTGCATGCTTTTCAAATTCTTACCTATTATGTTACACATTGTTTAGTAACCAAATAATAATATTTGTACAGGTATTAATTATATAGAATGTAAATTCTACTACACCCAATGTTTGATGAAACTAGTGAGATTATTTACAGAGAAATTATAGGCATTTTCTTGCATTAGAGCTACCACCAAACTGAGTCACAGAAATCAATAGCTTAATTAAATAAAATTAGTCGTTTTTGATTAACTAAGAACCTATAGTAGAATTATCAGCATACATTTTTTTTAACAAAATTAAAACGTGTATTTTTGATAATTTATATAAATCGGATGGTTTGACGGCTCAGTTGTTATATCATGGACTGTTGATCGAGAGGCTCCCGAGTCGTTCCCTTAGATTTGAGATTGGTCGAAGACGTTTTGAAGCTGCGTGTATCAATACAATATATTTATTTGAAATCCAAAGTCTATTTATTGTCTGCAAGCACATATAAAAAATTGACAGTTAATAAAGCTATGTGTTTTTGATAGTTGATAGTTTGTTTCTTCTCGGGGAGCTCCTGTGCCGCGCTCCGCGACCGCCGTGATATCCCGAGATAGAAGAGAACATTGAGTTTTTTACGACGTAATGGTATTGCCAGAGTTTGTTTGAAGTTGCTTATCGCGCGATATGAACCCTTTCTTGAAAAGAAAACACCTATTGTTGAGGGAGACCGATTTAAAAAAAACACCATTTTATATATTATCACCTGTACATTCATTCTTCTTATATAAACCATATTTTTTCATATTGGAATATCGATCGAGGCTGCAAACGCTTACATGGTGCAAGCCAAGCCTACCCTAACCCTTTTTTTTTTAAATAACAATTAATTATTATTCATTTTCATTTTAATTTAAAGAAGAGGTTTAGATTTTGTAAGTATAATTTACAAATTTGCAAAAAATCCTATTTCAATTATATTTTAAATACACATATCTTAAAATATAATCCCTTCGATCTATTTCTCGAAATTCCATATGCTTGTGAATAACCAGGGATTATGTTCAAGAATTTATAAGTGATTATTTGCCATTATAAAACGTTTATTAAATTGGCTTAAAGGATTAACTAACTCTCAATTCAAACGATTTCTGGGTAAACCATATATCAGAAGTAAAAGCATGGGTCTTGTTCGGGCATCAAGAGTAAAGTTGAAGATATTATCAGAAATAAATATAATTTCTATTTGCGAATCGATTTTAATGGCTGTTTACTTGTTTGTTAGTGGTTGATAATCTTTTAAAAATATATATTAGCATTTGAAAAAATTACAAATTCAGCCATTCTCATGGCAACTCTTGGCGAAAGGCCACTCAATTGACATAAAAAAAGTATTCGACTAAATAAGGCATTCGAGACTAAAAAGAAAATTTATTATTTCGAGATATTTACGTCTTACGTATTTATATATTTTTTTTTTTCAAAAGAACCACACGTTTTTCTGTAAAATGGAGCATTTCTCAAGAGAGGAATGGCATAAGAAAAATTATTTTACAGAGGAAAAATAAATGCTGAAATAGCTAGAATTGGTCTTTTGTCAGAATCCTAGTAGGGTAGATATAAAGTTCACACTTGTATCGCGGAGCATTCGCAGACTGTTCTGTGGGATATCAGCTCATTGTATCGCTGCTTTTATAGATACGCTTTTATGTTAAAAAATGGAAGGTTAAGTCTTTAATAAACAAATAAACAAGGGAAGGTTATCACAAAGTGTTTCTAATTTAAAAAAAAAAACTTAAAAAAATTATTAAATTAGAATTAATATGTTTTTATAGTGATTGTTTTACCACTATAATAAGTCTTTTATATATATCATAGATAATTTAAAGTTATAAAGAAGAGATAGCAGTCAAATTGAGGCATTAACTGATTTTTTCTACCAGCAATTCAATAACATACTTTTTACGAGTGAATTTTAAAAGCCACTAAATCAATTGTTAAAAAGTCAATAACTTATTATAGCATTTGAAAGTATCAGTATAAAATTCAGCTATTATTTGTCATCATCAAAAGATTACCTCACTTATGAATACATTCAAATTCGCTACGAGTAACTATTCCTTTACGTATTCACAGGGTATTCATTCTGCTGAATACAGTTATATTACTACCAACAATGGGCCATATTGGCCAGTGAAATTATACACCAGTATTAATCTGCAAAGCCGATTAATTGCAGGCCCTAGGTGAATGACGGTCCACTATCTGCGCTCTCCGTTTTCATGTCACTGCTGAAATATTAACGGAACAATAAAGCTGTGCACGGCTCTAATTACCTTCAATAATTACAGTTTCATTGTGCATTTTAGTCACGTCTAACTAAGCTGAAATCGTAAGCACCAGTCCCGTTTCATCCCTCATTGATATGTAAAAATTATTCACAGCGATACTCTGTTTAAAAATTAAATGTTTTGTTTTCATTATTAAATAATGCCGCTTGTCTAGTGTGTATTTTTGAATAAATCAAATCGACGAGCCGAGTTCAACGTGAAATGCCAGCAGTGTAATCCATTGTTGTAGGATAACAATCGGGAGCGAAAAATCAATGATACGATAGGAGATCGATCGGCGCGGAGTGGAGAGGCGCCAGTATAAGATATGGCCGAATATAAAATAAGGGGATGCCCCGAGAAGCCCGGACGGTCTTCTTTACGAGCGGGGCGGAACGCGCTGAAAATTTGAATTCGCGCCATGGGCCCAATAATGTATTTTTTATATTTTTCCGATCCGGGCAACACCGGATGTGATATGCCGAGAGCGGACAAAATGGACTTTTTTTGTTGCTGCATATTTACTGCGATTTTTATCGTGCACTTTTTTTTTTTTTAGTAGAGACTTATCGTTTTTGATGGCGGACAATCGAGAATGATTTTTCGATGTCGATGTAATAGTTGTCGACAAAATACTATCTCTTATCTTTGCATGATTTTTTTTTTAAAAAAAAAAAGCATCGCATTTTGGTGAGGCAATTTTTCATGTGATATATGTTTCTCTTGATAAATCACTAGCCGCATTCTGTTTTTTAGCAATACATAAACGAAGTAAAGGATTATGATTTTTCTGTATTTTTTTTTTTACTTTGAAACAACCAGAAAATTTGTTTTACTTCAAAATAATTTGAGTGTATATGACAAAAACTAAATAATCCAGGGACGGTGGAGGCATTGGAGTGCCCAATATAAATTCTTAGGTGGCGGAATCCTGGCCAGGGCTCAGGTGGTCTGAAAGGAATTTCGCCCTCGCACCCGAATTTTCAAAGCCTCCGATCCAACTCGACTCTCTCATAGGCGAATTCGACTAAACTTTTAATTTTTTCAATGCACCCACGTTATAAATATTTTTGGGAAAACCAAAATGGCAGATAAAAATGGGATTTGAGTTAAACATTTTTTAATAAATATTAGAATATTACTTTGACCAAATAGTATTAATTTTAATTAGTACTATCTGCATTTGTTTATATTTAATCAGTTGCTTAAACTTAACTAGTAAGAGTAATTCAGAATCATAAAAAGTAATGAGATTAAGTGACATTGTTCTTTAATCGAGTATTACGTTGAATGACGCCAGACTAACAACAACGAGCCCAAAAAAGCGATTAAGGGCTTATTAGCGTTAATGCTAGCAAAAAACAGTCATTGAGACAGCAAAATTATATTAAAATAATCCTGAAAATATGTATTAAAATTAAACGATGTGAATCAATTATGTACCTTGGACATATAATATTCTTGGAATAGTTTTTTTTAAGGAAAAACGGATACAACGAAAACTCAAATTATTGTTCCTTTAGCAGTAAAAGCAAAGACGATGAAAAATTAACCTTTATGACGGCTGACATTATGGATAAGCTTTGTGGTCAAAAGAAATAAAAAAAAAAAAGTTTTTTCAGTCACCCCTTTACCCTCTTCTCAAATTTTCAGCCTGAAAATGACGTAAAATGCCAAAAGTGCTCACTGCTACTATGTTGTATTAATATGTCCATCGTTATTATTATAATTTATATTTAAAAAAAAAACCCACTTAGAACTAATTATCAGGATTATTTTCGATAATAAATTTGATTTGAAATAAATAATGTCAAAAATTCAGCATAATTCTTCACATGCCGGATCGATCAAGTTTGATAGATTGAGAGAATTTGTAAGAAAAAGTATAAAAACATGTTGACAATATCAACTGCATTATTTTATATTTTATAAAAATATTTATTTGGCCAATTTAGTCCCGTAGTAGGAACAAATTATACAGACACAATCAAAAATTTAGGATCCAAATTAATAAATAATCTGTACATCCCGAGACCCTTAAACAACTAGATCCGGTCCCTAAAAGTATCCTAATTTGTCCCCGCCTGATACATCGGTTTTCTATTGGTCAACGTCAGCCAATAGGGTTCGTTCTTCCGGTTGCAAGGCCCTTAATAGTTATGTTACGATATTCTAGACTGAAAGCAGGGTAACCCTTACCAATACTCAGATGAAAATTCTGAACCACACAATTGAATTCTATACGAAATTGTAGATTTCATATTATATGTAAATTTAAGCTTTCACAAATAAGACAAATACTTTTTAAAATAAAACCATTGTTTTCTGGTTCAAAATAAACAATTTCAGCTAGAGCAAAATACTTTACTTGATTCCAGCTACTGTTTTTTTTTTTGACGATTGACTTATAATGTGAAAAATAATTTGTACCTGACAAAATTTCTCTAAAAATTAAGAGCAAATTCAAACTCACAAACCAAACGAGTAAAATAGGTTTTAGTGGTGCTGAATTTGGTGCTGGTTTAAATGTATTAAATTTATAGAATAATACTAAGTATTAATTCACAAAAATATTTATATATTGTTTGCAAGTGTTTCGCTTTATAATTGCCTTCTCCACAGCAACTCTCTTACTTAAGAGTCAATCGTGTCATATTTCGCATCTTGAGGATTGTAAGAAAACAGAGACGTACTCTAGTGAATATTATTCATACGCTATGCTGCCACAACAAACAGATTTGCTACAAACAACTCTACTATAGACAGGCGTATAGAACAAACAACTCGCAAAATAACACTTAACAAGGCTTTGGTTACATTTGGAACACGGCTGCTCGTGACTAAAAACTACAATTCTTCATTGGTATGCTATGCTATATTAACCAATAATGAATACATTTAGATAGAAGCATGCTTTACTTGTAAAACTAATCAAATCAACAATAATACGAGATGTTTGATTATTTTTCAGCCTTTCACAGAGACATTTTTAGTAACAAGGCTTGCAAATTACTCCAAAGAATGCAGTTTTTATTCAAAGTAAAATGCATAGACGTGAAATGGTGTTACAGTCATTGAAATTATGTCAAGTATGCAAATAGTACAGGTGAGTTTGGATGGTATTAATTGATTTTTCAGTTGATTTTGTTTAAAGGAAATGGTTACATTTGAGTGAAGAACTGCAGTGTTGGACATTTTAAGCCGATTTCAGGATGTTTTGACCCCGGTGGTGCGAGACTTTAAAAAGGTCCGTTGTAGAGATGATCTTGGCGGTATTTAAGTTTGAGTGATATTGGTCGGGCAGGGTTATCGACAACAACCCTCGGCGCCCCGCGGGTAAGTAACACCCGAGACGTGACCCGTCGCAGGAACCGCTGCGTTAGGACCTTTTTTTTTTACGACAGCCCTCCTAGAAGATTTGTTCGAATCTCGAATATGAAAAATCATCCATGGTGTATTTTTGCCTTTCGATTCTGAATATTATGCTGCTTGCATCTCGGGAAAATAACTATTTATCACGTGAATTTTTAAAAATGTGTATCAATCGAGTCACAGACACGCAGTTACAAATATCAATTTTTATATTATATTTTTACTCATATTGGCACAAGTGTAGAGTTTTTTTTGCGTTTTTAAATCAAAATGTCACCCGTAATTTTTATCTGTACCATACACTATCGATATTTGAACATGCGACGTTAATTTAAAGCAGTGCTTCTCAAAGTGGTCCCTACGGACCCCAGGGGGTCCCTGGGATCATTCAGGGGGTCCTTAGAAAATTAAAATTGATTTGGGGGTCCCTGAACAACGTCGGGGGGTCCGCGCAAGGTTTAATATAAAATTAAAAAATTGTGACACATTTTTATTAATATGGAAGTTAGAATACATTATTAGCAATTTTTACGTCCTTAAAGGTGCTTAAAATACAATTAATAACAGGCATCGCGGTGAGTCAGGTAGGTTAATACGCAATAGAGTCGATACTTGCACGTACTAGTCTATAATATGAATTTATGTAGTTTTTCACCCAGGGTCCGTAGGCAAGTTTTGATTATGAAAGGGAGTCCATGGGCATGTTTTGACCATGAAAGGGGGTCCGTGGGCCAAAAGAGTTTTAGAGCGACTGATATAAATACATCCCAATAGAGGATATATTGGGACAGTAACAAACGTTAACTAGATATCAAAATCGCACACGTTTTACACAGCATTATCATAGCACGCTTTTACGGTTTTTTTTTTTTTAACTTCAATCTCGATGCTTTTGTGGATAATGAAGCACACATCCATTATCAATAATACTAGTGGACACACTTAAAAAAATGAATTTAAATTTAAAAAAAAAGGGAAACAAGTGTTTTCGCCGGTCTCGTTTATCCTCCCTCGCAGCCGGCGATCAGATACGGCGAGACAATGGCCGCAGATGCTATCTGCCGCCCCCCGCGCCCGGGAACCGTTAAATGATTAACTTAACAGCGATAGGGCTCGGCAGCGACTTAAGGGCCGATCGCGGATTACATCCCAACTTTACGCGGCTTAATTGATTTCCCTTCCGAATTCGCGCATAAATTACGCCTTTTGTTGACTGGGTGTGTTCTGTTATTTGTTTGGCGCTTCGATCTAACGCAATTACACGGATGTGTCCCGTTCGAACGAGTCCGGACGGACCCGGATAAAATGAAATGCAGTGCGTCGATTTTGCATCTTATTGAGCACAAGTGGATGAAAATATTCATCGCGTCGGATATCCGCGTTGAGCGTTGATGTTTGGAGTTGAGAAGACTTGTGAAACTCGACAAGAACTGGGGACATGATAAAATACGCTTCGCTAGGCTGTGTGAAGTTGATAGCAATCAATTGATCGTTATTTTTATCAATTAACTTAACAATATGATAATAATATATATTTCGTGTTCCTTTTTGAGGAAAATTTGTTATTACGTAAAATAACGAGAAGTTTAAAAACAAGCCGTTTGCTTTCATTTACGAAAAAAAAAAATACGATTGTAGTGGAATCTGAATAAAAAAATTACACAAAATTATAAAAATTCATATATATTTATGGACAAACTAACTTTTTAGGCAATATTTTTATTTTAATTTGAATCAATTTTGAAATGAAGCATTTTAATTATAACATTAACGAAAAGGCAGCGAATAAAATGAATTGTTTATTATTAGAAATATCTATATATCTTTTTCAATTGTCATCTTCCTCTTAAATTACACTCTAAAATGTTTATAACAATATTTTTACAACCCATGTTATCCATTTATACATGTCACATTAAGTTACGCGCAGATACAAGCTGCCGGAGTAATAAATACAACTTAACAATATTACTTCCTAGAGGAATATATGTAATAATCAAATCAGTGTCTCGGTACAGACCCCACAAGCCTTAATTATTCTACCACGGCTGCCGGGAGTATTGGAGTTAATTTAAAATTGGTCATATTTAACCCGAAACAGCCGAATGATTTAGTGAGAATTGAGTCAATCAGGGTCCCCCGCTCTTGTGTAGACCCCTAAATTTCTCGCGCAGGGTTGACTATTCATTGCCGGAATATTGTGAAGGAATATTGGAACGTCAGATGTGTCAAAACACTAAATAGACACTGGGAATTTATTGCGTCAATAGTACCACTATTTCAATTAAAAGGAATTGAGCATTTATCACAGAATTACTGATTTCAGTTAATTAGTAAAAAATAATACATGAAAACAAGAAACAGTATAAAATAACTATTTAAGGACAACTTAAAGCATCGAGAAATTTTTTTAACATGTAAACTTAATTAACATTTATTCGTTATTTACATTATACATATTTTTTAAAACGCAATAAATATGGTTTTTGGGATTTATTTTACTCCGTTATAAAACTCCAAAAAACAACCGTCTTTGGCATTGAAAAACTAGTACATGCAGCTAAATTCAAAACCCGAAATCATTTTACACAGTAGAAATCTTAAAAATAAAAAAAACCAAATATTAAAATATCCGTACATATGGAATAGGACTTCAAAATGCATTTTACATTTTACATTCACACTTTTATTAAATTATTTAAAATTTGGCCTAGTAATAGAGACATAGTGGTCTAAAGAATTCAGGGAATTTATATGGTTTCATTTGAGAAAGGATTATTTAAATAAATATTAACTTTTAGTTGAACCTTTCTTCAACTGATGCAATGAGTTAAATAATATTTGTACGGATTTAAAATAAATAAGAGATGTTAAAGTATGAAAGGCCTCGAAAAGAATACAGTTTGATTCTTCGTGAATTTTTAGTGAAAAAAGATTGTGTTGTCCTCCATGAGGCTGTGTTAAGCGCGGAAAAGAAAAATATCTCAAATGTCCGCAGATGCTAGTCAACCCTATCCACTAAATCTGTCGCCCGAAACTAGGAGCATCCGACGAATTTTCTACATCCACTGTCAATTCAATTACTGTTAAACCAAATTTATTGTGACATATCTTTATTACTGATCAGGAGAGACATAGGAAGACGTAAACAAAGGGTAGGAAATGCCCGGCGTCGGTTATTTGGGGTTATTTGGAAGAACGACGAAAACAAATTGCTGGGGTGTTTAACACCCAGTTATGCTCGGCTGTACTTGCGGTATTATGGGGCTGATGCCGATACTACGAAAGTCTAATGTAAATTACATACTCTCCATTTTAATCCATATAAAGTATTCAACAGAACAACCCTAAATGTATTAAACACTTAGGAAGTCAACGAACTGTAATAGTTTAAACGTATATTTTTATTAAATTTACTATGATTAATTATAAAAAACAAGTAGTATTAAATCATGCACTAAAAAACTTAACCTAAAAAGATAATAAAGCTTCTAACAACTAAATCTGACGTAAATATTCTTGTTATTCAATATACAGACGCATTTGTGTCAGCGATAAAAGATAATTCAATTTAATTTTTGTACCACCGTGAAACATATATTTAAAACAGAAAACGAATATAGATCACACAGAATTACGTTTGTGTCGGGGCGTAGTTCATATCAAATGAAATAAAAAGGCAAGAACTGCCTAGCAGTATGGACAATCTATTTTGGAAAATGGCGTAAAGTTATACAAATTATCGTCTACATTTTAATATTCCTGAGAGTACATTAATACTAACTAATTGAAATGACAAATGTCTCGAGAAGCGGGCGCTTTCAGATTTATCAATATTTTTAAGTAAGAAAGTTTTGAAAGTGCAATTTATTATGAGGAAATGAGAACAATCCGACTCAGTCGGACTCACTACGCGGCTTCTTTAATGACGCCATTCTGAAATTAAAAACTGGCCTCGCTCCACAATGCAGAAGAATAACTACTTGGACGGCTCTTTTTAATAAGTATTAAATATATTCTGAACAGACTATACGACAAATAAAAAAAAAACACAAAAAATCTATTATTTATAACTGATAATTGATTCAAACACACGAAAGACAAAAAATCAATATTTACTGCAAAAGCTGAAATATATATTATTGAATTGCAAATTACATATTGATATATGTATTTGTAAACATTTCATAATACTTAAAAAAATTATTAAACTGTATTAACAGTACAGCCACTGAGAGAATTTATTTCTAAGGGATAATGAGGTGTATTAACTTTATAAAAATGTACAAACTCGTCTGACATCACCAGCGGATGTTCCGGTACAATAATTATTATTTTATCGTCTGCCTCTTCTCCCCAGGATGGACCAATAGGAGGCGAGTAATTAGATGAAAGGGAACATTACAACGAAAATCAATACAGCCTGAAGGAGTCTTGATTGCTTTGACCGCGGTGATGATAACAGAGACACCAAATATACACATCTGATATTTATATGAAAGAAACAAAAATAAAAAAAAAGTATTAAAAGCTAGCAATAAGCTTTTACTTCATATTTTAAATAATACGAATCAGGTTTTGGTTTAATTTATTTTTCTAAATGGTGATCTAAACAATCAGTGGTTTTACAGAAGAAACAGAAAATCAAGCGGTCTGGAGCGATCGTGCGCAATATCTAAAACGGTCTGGCAGACTAAAACGAATATGTGGAGAATACTGTCATTACGCATCTTCTCATCTTAAATGTGTTTTATCTGTTTACAAAATAAAAATAGCTGCTTGTGTTTAGTTTAATAACAAAAAGCGACTCTTTGTGATTATTTACAATTTTTTTAATAAATTTTTGAAATAACGATTACTTTTGATAATTTAAAAAATATAATTATTGACCAATGATGTTTTGTTTAAATTCGATTGTTTTTTACAAGAAACCATTGTTACTTGCTTACAAAAATGATTAGTAACAGTTGTTGTGCCAGTTTTTAGGCGAAGTCGTAATCGCATAAAAATGGCGAAAAAACAGGCAATTGGCAATTTGGTGTCGCGACATGTGTAGAAGGCTTGAAATATCGTTTTGAATGCAAAACACATTTTCTAAGAACAAAGAATAGCAAGTTTAAAAACTGGTTTTACTGTCACTTGGAACTGGGACACCATTAACACCCTGTATATTGAGTGATAAAGGCCCCCCGTTTAGGATACCATTCCAAGAGCAATCTTTTGTTAGCAGTTCCAGGCAGCGAGATCTCCTTTAATTACGCTAGCTATCAATGGTGAGCGAGAGAGCGTTTAGATCCCGAGCGTATAAGGTTCGATCCATAAAGGATTAAATACATCTATTGAGGCCACTATCTGTGGAATCTATTGATATCGGCTTAGCACTAATATTAAGGTGGGAAATGTCGAAATAAGCATTCAAAAT
Organism: Atopsyche davidsoni; assembly: GCA_022113835.1. Classification (NCBI taxonomy): domain Eukaryota; kingdom Metazoa; phylum Arthropoda; class Insecta; order Trichoptera; family Hydrobiosidae; genus Atopsyche; species Atopsyche davidsoni. The sequence goes on along the minus strand of JAILWY010000019.1, from coordinate 3,613,500 downwards.
CACATTAATTTTATATTATATCAATCGTGTATGCATAATCTGGGACCAAACTGAAATACCGAATAATTAAAAAGATAGCTGGACTACAAAATAAAATTTTAAGCTCCGTAGCTCAAGCAGTCACGAGCCCTAATTTTTGTATAATGTAAATCATTAAAAATTTACTCTTGTTTAAAAAAATAATTATTGAAGGCGTAGCTTAAAATAAAAATAAAGTATTGTCGACTTTAGAACTTTATTTCGCAGGATTTTAATGTTATAAATATATATAAGAAGTCTTTGCTTAGAATGAGATAAGAGATAACTTTTATTTTGGCATACTTAAATTGTATGCATACGTTAAACGTAGCACAGCTGACAACCGAACGGCAATAAGCCAATAGCAGCATGTGTAGGCAACTTCAGTCGTTAAATACATTATTGTATTTTTAAAGGATGCTTTTATGGGCTCAGGGAACTTTTTTAAAGTAATAAGGCAGTTGTGTTTTATGGATTTATCATGTTAATCTGCAATATAACTCTAATATGGCAGAGTACTGTAATACGTACTCCAGGCATTAAGCAGAAGCGGAGGACCTATGCCTTAATAATGTGGTGTTGGCGGACAATACAGCGAATTCCTTAGACAGTCTTTAAATTCTCCAAGGACTTAAGCTGATAATCAAGCCGAGCGCCATGGCATTCTTAGATACTGCTTTTTTTAAGAAACTCTAAAAAAATTGTCGAAAACGCCTGCCAAATTATTCATCAATATAAATAACAAACCAAAATCTTAACATCATACACAAATATTGTAAACTATTATATAAATAATAATATCAAAAGAAGAATGGAAGTAAAAAATCCATTATATATTTGAAACGTTGTAGATTTGGGTCTTACTACAATCCACACAAGGTTGTACAACGCACCTTGTAACTAAAAATTCTGACCATTAATGGTAAAAATTAGTATTATAAGCGAAAGCATTGGATCAATAAAATATGCGTCTGTTTTGGAATTCCACAGTAATTTATATAGGGCCCGTAGTCAGGAATTCGAGAACCAAAAGGACTTCTACTTGGGCGGAATTTCGGCAAAGGACTTTTGTTCTCAGCCCAAAAAGCAATTAATTAATAAGGAACGATATTATTTTATAAATTATGGGATATTTAATTTTTAGGCGCAGCGAGCAGTGGTGTCAATAATTTACAAATAAAAAATATTATTTTTATTTGTAGTAATGATGAGACGAATTTTTCTCACGGAAAAATGCCGCACGTAAATTATTTTTTTAAATCAACAATTTTACTGCCCAAAAATAAAATTAAATAATATCTGTATTTTTTAACAAGTACTGAATACACGTATCGCCTATCAAATAATGAGTTTTATCAAAAAAACTATTCGTGAAAACACATTTAGTTTATATAGAAAGATTATCATAATAATTTTCTCGATATGTCTTTATACGAAAAGTCATTAAATAATAAATTAATAACTAGATATGCGTCAATACAGTACATAAGCGAGAAATTTAAATTTCAAATGTCATTTTTTTTATTAAAAACATTAATTAATCAGTTTGATTATAATGGAAAAGATTTGCCGAATTTAAAATGACATTCTCCCTTTTGGGGACAATTCGTTCCGTGTTATGTTCCAAAAGCTAGGAAATGTCTGGGACTATTTGTCCCCAGATTCCTTTATTCCTTTATCCCAAACAATATGGCCGAAATCACCCCGTTAGATGTAATTATCGAATTATAATGAATATCCGCAGATAAGGAGAGGAGAACGGGGGTAGGTGGCTGAAAGGGATGTTATAATAATTAAAATATTGGAGGAAACGACAAAGTGCTCACTTTGGAAAGTGGGGATTGAATATTATCTAACCATTGAAAACTGCGCTTCAAAAATGAATTATTATTTTTATAAAAACACAAACTACAAAATATAAATTATCACATAATGCGTAAATTAGTTAGACCTTCTAAAACATGTTTTATTAAAGATAGAAATTAATGCTATGGCGATATTCAATGGCAGTGAATCAACTGCTTCAAACTGGAATCAAATATATCAGAAATCTAAGCATATCAATATGTCGTCGGGAACTGAATTGATAAGTGCAAGTTTTTCCCGGAAAACACCCATCCTGATGAAGAAGGAAGTACTCTGGAACTACTCTGGCGCAATCTTCAAATACAGTTTAAAATTTTCCCGGACGAATTAATTCAGTCTCAACAAGTAAGCGGACGGGGAACGTAGAGCCATTATTTGTACGCCAAATGGGAGACTCCTGTTCCACTCCGTGGAACTCACGGCAAAAGAGTATAAAAGAAATCCAGTATCAATTTAGAATACAGTAAACTGTCTAGTTTTGATTAATCTTCATCTATCTGCATAGTCGACGATTTATACTAAAAACGCACTCGAAAGCGAGTACATACTTGAAAAAAATACTAACGAATATATCATCGAATGGTGTATTTGCACATTTGATTTGACTGAGAATTGTTCCGCTGACGATTAATCTTATATTTGTTATAGTATTATTGATATTTTGATGTGAAGATCAACATCTTACACTCCAGACAAATCCTGATTTTAACTAATTCGGTTGAATTAAATTTGCTGATTTCTGAAATTATATAATTTTTACGAGAATTCTATACAAATCTAAAATGTACAGCATAAAAATGAGTTGTGATTTGCGGATATATGGAAAAATATTTCATAAATATCAGAATGTGACATCTCGTTAACATGTAAGGAATATAGATATTAGTTATACTGGCCCATTAAACGATTTCAGGAAACTCAAGTCTTGAAATATTAATATTGTTTAATTCGATAAACCACTAAAAGTTAACATTATACGTTTATAATTTTATTGCTAAAGAAAAATATTAATAGTACGAACTGAGCATCACGTATATATATAAATAAATAATAGATAAGTAAGATGATATTCCTCCGAAAAACAGAAAATTCTCATAATATATGAGCATTTCCTGTGTTTCGCAGGAAATTTGTTTTGTATACACAAAGAAATGTATAAGTCTATTACAGAAACCTCAGTTCTTATTTTACTAATAAAAAAACCATAAATAAGAATCAATTTATGTACAAACAAGGTAGACCTTTAAGTCTATAGAGGAGGGGTTATTGAATGCTGATACTTAGCTCATTTTTTAATATTGGAAAAATACGGAAGAAAAGAGAATGAAAAGCATTTATCTAAATTATATAGAAATTGACTGAAAGTTTTTTTCCGTCGAATATGACAAATAATACAATACACAATAAAAAACGCTTGCTTTTCGCTATTTAATAATCTCAGAAGGTATTAGCTGCTATCTTTGGAGATCATTCTTGTAGATTCGTTGCTTTTCGCTTTACAATCTCGTTAGATAAAGCTCTCTTGTGTGATTAGTAAATACGTGTATTTTTATATGTATAGCAAATAAGTCTATTATTCTAAAATCTATTACTTATAAGAGACTAAGATATAGGCGTTTCAGTATAATTAAATGATAACCCTCACTCGGGAGTATGGTTTTCAGGAGGGATTTCTATGGAGGATTCTGGATAAAAGATGGTTAATCCTAGGGATCGCGAAATAAAGGAATCTCGGTAGGTAATCGCACGTGGCAGAAAACTGAGATCATTGCCAGAAAGGAGAAGCCTTTTGTTCCCGGATTAAGACAAAGATGGGGGGATAGACAGGGGTGGGGAGACTTAACTATAGGCTGGTCACATTCAACCAAGATTAATAGGTTTCAGCTGAACGGACCAGGAGAGACCTGTCAATATCCGGATACTAGTAATCACGCCTGAGACAACTCTCTAAAATACACACTGTTATTGTTTGCATATTTATTCAATCATTATTTGATTGCTAGATACACAATTACTTTTAATAAAGTAAAAGGACAATAAAATAAATGTATACTTGAAAAAAACAACTAATTCTGATTTCTTGTGTTGTGCGTATTTATTGATTTCCAATCTATATTTGACCATAAAAATTCAAACGTCTTGGATGTTAATGCCAAAAGTTTACCGCACTACAGTAGCGCATATATATATATTTTTTTATTTTTTTTCGATTTTTCAGGTTAATACACGTGTATGAGTGCTGTGATATACATAACACATAAGTCTAAAAAAAGTCAAATTAGGATAAAAAGCGCGGTGTGAGAGGGGTTGGCTAGAGAGGGGAGCGGATTGGTCGCCATGGAGACGTCGCCCGCGTCGTGAGTCCTAAAGATGGCGCCGGTCACCATGGTGACCCCGATTCTCCGATGTCAAACCTTTGGGGGGCGGATGCCGCGCTGCTGCCGGATGAAGAACCGCCCTCGAGCAGCCTTCACTGTTAACGCCAAACTAAAGAGCCAAGTCCCTTAACTTTATATCTCTACTTATAGCTTAATAAGTTTCTCATTTACTTAGAAATTCCTTGATTTAGTTGGAAATCGGTTATATTTTCTAATTTTACAAAATTACATTTTCACTTTACATCGTCACGTTCACTTTTCTAATATTGCCAATAATGTTAAAATTTTTAACCATTACACATTATTGATAATTTGTTTGGTTTTCAGATTTATTTAAAAATTGAGTGTAGTTGAGTAAGAATTAATTTGCCGAAATCAATAATATTATGTGTCTGAACAGTTTTGGTCCTTCTCCATTCCATGTTATAAATCATTCTGCTATTTTGAGGCTGTCAGTTCGTTCAAAGCACCATTCTCATAACTTATAAGATGCGTCGTCTCCTTTGCTGTTTTCCTTTGATCTCCCCCTAGGCCTCGTCGATTAGCTAGAATATGCAATTTTCGATTCTCAGCAAATTACCAAGCCTACTTCATCCATCGCTGAAGAGAACATAAAATTTCTGCTTAACATGGTACTCTCGTATATTTTATGCAAACTGTAAAATATGCCAGTTGTCGTGAGACAAGAAATGGATATTTTCCAGTTGTATAATTTCTGAAGGCTTCGAAGTAAAACTACTAACAATAAAATCACAATAATTAAAGGAAACAGTAAAAATTTTAACGAATCATAAGTAGGCAGTGAAACAAAAAAACATAAAATTTTGCTATAAAAGCGCCTTTCGAAAATAAAACCGAATCCCGACGAATTACTCCAATAAATTATCTAAATGAATGAGTATACGTATAGGGTAGGCAGGCACCCGATGAACTTATTTGTAATGTACAAAAATAGGGGAAAAAGCCGATGATACTTTTTAAAATGTAGTTTATTGAAGAAAAAAAAACATGTAGTTGGTGATTAATAAAAGTACTACAATTACTTGGTTTCTTCAATTCAAAAGCTAAATTGGGTAAAAAAAACAGCGATTTTAATGTTATGATTTCAAAATGTCTTAAAAATATTTTTTTTATTCAACACAATAAAATTAAGTTGATTGTAAATTATAATGAATATGAAATTCATTAAAATAAAAATATTATTTATATGTACTGATACTATTGATAAATCTATAAAATAGATCCCACTGATCAACGAGAATTCTGTTAATCGCTTCCCTTTTAAAGAACAATGTAACGATTACAGTATCGGGTGTCTTGGGGGTTGTTTAAACACGAATGCCGAATATCACAATTATTTCAAAATATATAAGGATTCCTTTGCAACGCTTGTTGCCTTTGGTAACCGAAAACCGACGTAGATGTTCGGCGTACTTGGAAAAACTTTTTTGGAAACGCGATATCCCGACTTCTAGGATGTATTTTCCCAACACACAAAGGAAATGCGACGCCCTGTCAAAAGGTTCAAAACTTATATTCTAATGTGTAAATTGCAATCAGCAACTTTTTCAATCCGATTATAACACCATAACTGCAGTAATGATGTCCTACAACAAGCGCTCATTACCGAATGTCGCAATCCTTTTCCATTCAGATTTGGCATACATGGAATGAGGAGCAGTTTGCGATTCGGCCCTTCTTCAGACATACACTGTTTCTCCATCCAGGGCCGCATCATCCATCACAATCCAGGCGTGCTCCTGCCAAGCGCCCAAATTGATTGCAATACCTGACAGTTTCCGCAACAAAAAAAAAAAAAACACTCAGAAGAAAGCATGTCTACTTGTGCCATCACGCATCCCGGAGGGTCTTCATCCAGATACCCATCTGAAAAGTTTATGCAAAGGAAAACTTGATAACAAATTTCAAAATGGAGAACGCTTTGGCATTTTAACGATTGATTATAATGGTAACATGTCATTGACCTTAATATAAAGATATTTTAAACGACTTTAAACTTTGCTTGTTTTTTTTTTGTTTTAGTATAAAAATAAATTTTGCCTCAATTTAAATTTGCTACATTTTAAAAGCAATAAAAGAAGACGCTGAGTAAAAACTAGCAATGGTTTTTTTAAAAATACAGAAGATTAATTATAGATTCACTAATTATTTAAAATTATCTGTAATATAAAAAAATATTTAAATCAGCTCTTAACTGAAATTGCGCACGAGAGACATGATTTTAATTTTGCAATTTGAATGTTTTATTCAAAGGTAAATGTTTTCGTGGTATGCCTTTGTGATTTAATATATCATTTCCAATGTTTTGTTTCTGTAAATAAGCATAGGCGTTACTTGTTTGAATCAATGACGCGATATTAGTTTGATTAATTCCAATTAAATATCTATTTGAATATAGGATTCATATGATGTGTATAAATATATATATTTATGGTATGAATTCAAATATGCTTTGTCATAAATAATTCGGCTATATTAATATTCGTAATTACATCATCATTGGACTAATTTTGTTGTAAAATTATCTCAATCATAATGTCAGAATTTTAATTGTGTATCGACTAACTTTTATCGAGCACTTTATTTTGACTGAACTTTAAAAATATAATTTTCTTCTTTGGAATCTAAATCATGGCCAAATCGGAAAATCTTATATAGACTTAGGATAATTTACCGTAATAGGTTATTAATTCTTGAATAGATTGTGGCCTCGGTCGATCTATTATTATTAACCAAGAGGCAAAGGCTGTAAAAACAATAGTTAATCTAATGAATGATATTCACTACTTGAAAATATTTTTAATCAACTACCCATAAAGATACAAAGAACGCATTCAAAAACTACAAGAAGCAGCTTAACAACAGTCGTACAAAATAAAATAGCAAAAACCACACACAATAATACAAATAAACCGAAGAATTTCAATTTCCAAACAGAAACTTCGTAATCTATTGTAACTTATGTATTTTATCGGTATCAATAATACAAGAATAACTTAAATAATTTAAGCGGTTGGTTTGTTTACTTATGTTTCAAATTACTACAAAATTGACCGCATAAATTTTACTGTGTATATAAAGCATTTCGTAAGCTTGATATACACTTGTACGGTAAGTGTTCTACTATAAATAAGAATAAGATACCGTAACAGCCTTAATTTTATAAATATTTTTGTGCACCCAAGAATTTTGTACGTTAAAAAGTATTGCATGAAAACGATGCGCTGTGTTATTTCCTTATGTTTTCCTTCAACGAAACTCGAGAGCAATGTATTTATTAATGCCTCTGATTTGAACTTTTATATTCCGTATGAGCTCTCATCAAATGAAGTGACGTGACAATAACGTAATATACTCCAAGTAGCATGTTCGCTGTAAATTATGATCGCTATCTTGCAGATTGGCGGCTTACTCCCCGGAGCTGGCGACAATACCAGGGCGTGTCATAACGCGATCCTTCGTGTCGCCGCACCGCACGCCACAAGTCTTCGATAATCAATTATGACACGTAACTGCTAAACAGACTAAGCAAATCCCTGCACAGTATATCTCGGAGCCTGCTACACCATTCATCCCTGCTTTAAGCTCATATTGGCTGCAGGCGATACGGCTGGTGGAGTGAATATTATAAGCTATAATCGCCAGTTTTCTAAAATCCCCACGAACGCGATGGTGTTTGAACACAAAGAAGAGTAATGTTATATCTACGATCATGTTTCTAGTGTTAAGTTTTTCTGCTATCAAACACTTAAGTAAAAAAAATTAATTCAATTCAGTTATACTTTGCTTAGCAAGCATTCATAGCATTCGTGAGTGCTTCGATAGCAAATTGAAAAGCTCTATTTAATGTGAATTTAACATATTTATATTTATCAGCCTTTAAGATAAAACTTCTACTATACCTCTTTGTTTCGTTGGGTAAGAGATAATCAAGTGTTTTATATGTGGGTTTGGATAACTCGTAGTTTCATTGAAAGGAGAACAACACAATGTCAAATAAAATTATCGGAACGTGAAATACTACCATAGAGAATTTTACATTAAAGTAAAGTTCAGAACAATGTTTAATATTTCTGTTAAAAGCATGATTAATATTAGAATAATATTATGTATGTTTTTTTTTTATATATCTATGTAAGATTGCATAAAGTTCAGATGTCTAGTTGTAAACGATCATCAGACTTGATAACGAAAGCTATCCGGATTAAGTCTGGAGCTCTATCAAGCGCTTAGAGCTTTCGTTTCCACCTGAGTTGTGGGCTCCGGGGTTATGGATATCGATGTTGATACCCTAATTATTCAGTGAGGCATGCACCGGTGCTCCCTACACACGTCACGTCGTGTGTCATCTGCCAGAGTCGCGCTTGAGAGGAACACCCCCGGGGGCTCCGAGCCACCCCCCTACAGACGACAGGGGGTTCAGGGTCTCGCTGAAGAGTCCACTGCGGTGTCGGTCTGTCACGCTCGCAGCTCAACTAAGACCGGGAGGATGCTACCGTCTTAAAATTTTCGTAAAATTTCAAAAATACATCACACGAACACGTTTACTAACATGGCAGTGAATAATGCTCTTAAGTATAACCATCTGAGCACTTTCTAACTTTTATATGCCAGGATATAACTTGCTTTTAAAATTATATTTTCCAAATTTTGAAAAGCAGATACAGTACCCTGGGGGCCTGGATAATTAAAACAGCAACCGTGCAAAAAAAAATTGAGGCGTTTAAAAATGTGGCTTTACGGGAGAATAATAAAAATACCACGAGTTGGTCACAAATGGGTAAGTCTTGCACGGAGCAAAAAAATAAATACCCATTCAGTTGTGTTCATAACGAAGTATGTTTGTTTTTGAGTGAGTCTAAACTCTTAAACGGTGACTATAACGCGATTAATAAATTATAAATAGTGTGTTTAAACGCATTTAATTTATGCCTAGTGTAAGTCTCGCATTACAGAGATAAAATAATACCCGTTGCTAACAAGCGTGATGATTTAAACCGTTGAGTGAATCCGACTCCCAGCAGCTCATCGAAAAATAAACGCAACGTTACGATTAAATTATTGAGTTTATCCATCCAACTACAAACTCGCAATCATCCAGGTGTAGATGATTCGACGCAAGCATTAGAGAAGTAAGTATCTCTAATCATTTTAATGTGACTTGTACACAAATAAATTAAATACTGAATTAATGATGCCAATGAATGGATGTCGGATGTGAATACGGTGGCTTTTTAATTGTTGGGGTATATGATATGTGAACACAATAAATATACAACTATTTTGCTAAAAATATATTATTGGAAAATAAGACGACATCGTTTTAATATTAATTTTAAAATAATATCCATCTTGGGTGTTCAAGTACAGAATTACCACCCGAACACTAAAATTTACGGATTTTTTTTCAGTATGCGATTTTATTCGAAAATATGTTAAATTGTTGTTTCTACCAGACCGTTTGATTAGATAATCGAGCTGCTGTATGTAAAGTCAACTTACTGTAATATTCATGAAGTATCGACCCGCACATGCTAGCAGAAACACGTACATACCTGTAAATAAAAAAAACATATTTAATTGAAAATATAAATCTCTACAGAAAAGGGCAATAATTGTATAAAGCTTATAACGGTAACATATATATATATATATATATATATATATATATATATATATATATATATATATATATTATACGTTCTGTTTTGTTACTCTTGTTAAGATAGAAAATGAAACCTCTTAGAAACAGCCCCGAGTAAAACATCATATTATTTACTTTTGTGCCATATTTTCAATTTTTGAAGTTGATACAAGTTCCCCAGATATCTGCAATCAACCCTTACAATATCTTTCTACCCCTCCCTGAGGGGTTGTCCCGTATAACTAACTTGGGGGTTGGAGACAGTTCCCGGGCAGTAAACTAAATATTTCAATTGTCGAGGGCGTAAATCCCGCCGCGCAATTATTAACTGGGATATGGGAACGTGGAATAAACGCACGCCTAATGTTGCGGACTCCAAACGCACGGTTTGCGCATTCTCGCGAATCGGAATTATTATTAACACTAACACAAAAATCACATTTTTTGTCACACGTGGCACTCTTATATAATTTGATTAATTGCCTGTAATATTATATTATTTGCATGAAGTTTACAGCTTATATATACATGTATTTCTATGTACATAAATTACTGATTTATAGAGCTTAAATGCTCATTTGTACGTTTGTTAATAAGCTTTTGAATTATAGTCGTATTGATTTAATTAAGAGATATTTTACTTAATTTCTTCCTGCAGACGCGACCTACGGGTTGGGAGACTCATGGGGAAAGATCTGTGTCCCGGCCTTTTCCGGGTGGGTGTTCTATGCATATCCGTCCTACGTACGAAGGGGATTTGGTTTATGCGCAATACGCCCACCGGAAGCCGGAACAAGACGGTCGGTGGTCCCAGTCTGCGTCTCTACGCATGCCTTAGACCTCCAAATTTAGAATCGCTTATTTTTTCAGTTTTATGGTTAATTCACATTCTGAGATATTCCATGCCGCCTTACAACAGTTTGACATTGATATATTTTTTGGGTTCACAATTATCATTTTTACCGTAACAGTGATTCGTGTGCAAATAACAAGAATACTGAAATCGATATATATAGACACATATATATTTATACATGTGTATAGCCTGAGGTATATCTTTATCAGTCCCATCTTTAGTTAGAACACGGACACAAAAGTTTATTTTGTCTTTGTGAAAACCACATCTCTATTAATGTTCATAACTTCTCTCTTGATGTCTGGCTTGCAATCAAACTAAGTCAGCACACCCATGTCAAGAATCACCTCTTCCTCTATGTTCGTTACTAATGAACTGTGCACAAAGGACCCAACGTGAAAGTTGGCGACCGTCTCCCCTTGCACAAAAGCCTTCTCTCCCATAGCTGTACGCAGTGACTATATGCTTGATGAGTCTCCGGTTTTTTAAAATCGGAGTTTTAATCTAACTAAATCTGGTTTAATAAAATTTGTAGAATATCGTGTGTCTGATAACAATTTTCTAGGTTTTCATAAACCATGTTTACGATTAACGTACAAATGGATAATTCTTTCAATGCTTCATCAATCTCTAATTCACATGATTTTTTTACGCGGCTTTGTAATAATGTTTCACGTTTTACTTGTATTTATATTACCTATTATCTATACACTTGTTTTCACTTATTTATATTCAGTTTATATATTCTATATAATTTGACATTAATAAAACAGAAAGCATGAATTAGAATTCACATAATTAAAAATAATATTATTCCTCATCTAAATAAATGAGGAAAAAAAAACTGATTTCTGAAAATAAAACCAGAAATAATTGCAGCAGTAAAGCTGTTGCAATTAAATATTCAAACCAACACACATATTTTAAAGACTTTTTTTTTAAATTTTCATGTTAATTTGTTTTTTGAAATATTAAACTCTCTCTCTCTCCCTCTCTTTCTTTTAATAACCGTATCTCTCTACGGATTATATTTTAACTAAATTATTAAAAGTGAAAAGATGAAAGTACGTGCACATAAATGTATGACGTATTGCAATATTTATTATATTGACGCTTCGGTATAACCAGCATTTTGGGGATGTGACACTCTCCTTCTTGATTGCAGACCGCGTGACCCGAGTTTGAACTCGGAAAAATAAATAAAACTTTCAGTTCTTCTAAGCCTTTAAAGAGTTACAGTTAAAAGTAAATTCTTCAAGGAAAAACCCTTATTGATACAAGCTTTTTTGTGTTTTCTCTGTATACAAGATACATTGCGTAACGTAAAAAGTCAAACACAGTTACGTTTGCCTCTGATTTGTTTTACAGTAACTCTGTTTGCATTTTAATGCAGCCTTTGATTTTAGTGTAGTAAGAAAAAAAAACTTGAGGGTGTCATTGAGGAATAATCACTAAAAAATAATCACCCTGTGATAGATAAAACTATGAACAAAACTTTTGTAAATCAATAAAATGAGCTGTGATTAAATATTTCAGAAGGATACACTCATCTAAGTATCACATTTTTGCTTCTGTTATTTGTGAATTCCGACCCTCCAAAGAAACCCAAAAAGGTGCTCCAATTGGTCTGGAGTTTATCTGCTCTTGCTCATACCACGAGACTAGCCACCCTTTACATATGCGTATACAGCCTATCGCAGAATAGATCCAGCTATTATTAAAGGTTTAGGACGGTATGCTATCTATTATATTTGTAATATGCATTGGATATAGACCGTGTGATAACTGATAATATAATATAATTAAAAACTTGTAACGTCAATGAATTATTAATAGGGACAACAAAGTTTTAAACTCTTGGAGGACATTCATTATTATTTTCAATCAATATTTTGTGCCGGTAACAAACCAACTTTTTAACGAACTTTTATATTATTATTTTTATTCATTAATTAATCACAAACGCTTTTCAGTAAAAAAAATTTGCGATATTTTTGAAATGCCATTAAATTTTTCAGTAAATATAAATCTAATTATTTTCACTCTTTTGATAATTTTTATTAATCTTTTGTGCTCTCAACAGATGCATTCTTGAATCAATTGATTAAATATCATTAGGATAAATATATTTTTTTAAATCAGTCCTTTTGCTTAGTAAGCTATTGATAAAATGCAAACAAAATACTTCTGATTTTTGAAAAAAAACATTTTAATGGCCAAGAAATAAATAAAAACAACAAACCTATATTTATATATATTAATTCAGGTTTCTTACAAAAGACATATTTATGTAGCTGCAATAACATGTTATCAATATAATTGAGTTGTCTCAACGACAAAACTTAAAAAAAAAAAAAATAATTGCATCTAATGATTGTGTTAACAAAAAGTTTGATTACTTGTTTTTATGGTAACGAAAATGTGTTCTTACATTATATGACGTATAAAATTTTCAATCTGATAAGTTGAATTGAAAATTTGACGTTAAAACATCAATACTTAATTAAAGTTTATTTAAAAGTTTCTTCGTTTACCGCAGCATCAAATATGTCAAGCAGGAGCATACGACATTATCGGTACACTTGAATGCTTTCGCGGGATCGAGGTCAGAGTCTAAAGAGTCAATTTCGATTTTATCATCATCGATGTCCCTGACAGATAGATCATTTTCGTAAAACTCTAAGTTTCAAGACTGCTTCATTTTATTTTGTTTCTAATAACAATCTTACGTATTATTTATTAAATAAGAGAGTAAATTTTCACTACAAAAAGGTTTACACAAAACGTATAATTTTCCACAATCGATTTTTAAAGTATGTATTAAATACACACAGTTAAAGCAATTAGAAGATACATTTGAATCCTTTGCAGACCCAAATTGACCAGGGTGTTAGCCTTGATACTTTATCCCAACATAGTTAGTACCTGGTTAGTTTTGAAGGTGGAAAGTGGTTTACCTAGGCATGTCTCACTGTAATCCTTTGGCACACGTTCGATGACTTAGTTCTCCAGGGGTTGCGACCCCCACGGGCGGGTTTACTTCCCCCGGGAGTTGCTGGAGGGCGGAGGGTGAAAGGAATTAGTCGTGCATCGTGAGGAGAAAGCTGATCACTTACTGACCATCTACATTTTGAAATAGTCTTATAAGAAACAAACCGGATAAAAGAAATAAAATAAATAAATTTCATTCATTATATTACAAAAAAAAAAACAAGTATATCTATTTAATTTACAAAACCATAGACTTGGACTTATGGGAAAAGGTTTCAGTTGGCTATGCAATTTGTAGTGTGAAATAATGTCGGAACAGATTAGTTAAGAATATAAGCCAAACAAGGGACAAGTTACTCCCCAAGGGGCGTTTACGTATATACCACTATATAAATAACGATTCAACTCGAGACAATCCCTTCCTAATAGGACATCTGATCATTTTACTTACGATGTACCTATATTAGATCCTCAGATCTTCCCTTACTTGATTATAAGGTTTTAATTAATTTATACAGATCAAACAAACTTTGTGACGGATAAACTATGTTAGTAACTGATTATTAAATTTCACAAAATTTTAAACTGAACAAACATACCAAGCTCATGAACAAAACACGATTAAGGATTATATTTATGATAACAAAAAAATTGTGAAAGAGACACGGAGACTAAAAAATTACAATAATCAGATGTTGTTGGAGCGTTGAAATAATTATCCAAGTGTGCTCAAATCGTTAGCATGTTAAATTGAAATATAAGAAATTTATTTCAATGCAACGTACGTTTAAAAAAACAATCTTCAAAAATCACCCGAGCGTGGATAATCTGTCTCGCCGTATCACGGCGACGTCTCTTCGTGATCGCAACGCTTCATACAGTCTCTTGAGATCGACCCAGCGCCGCACTCCAGCATGCACCGGGAACCCTTCCTCGCAAATCGGCTTCGCCTCGGTTATTTCGGAAATCGGCATTATCGAAAATCGGCACGTAGATCCCCTCTCACCCCCTTTCACCCCCTCTCACCCCCTCACCCCCCTCACCCCCCCCCCCCCCCCCCCCCCCCCCCCGCCCCCCGCCCCGGCCGCAGTTTTTCCTGAGAGATGGATTATGTAAGGAGCAGCTAGGAATAAGTTGTTCGGGAACGATGCACGCCGGAGGCTTGCGAGAATCAGCCTGGGGGTGGTAAGCGAGTCGATATCGCAGAAAAATCACAACCTAGAAAATATAATTACTATATTTTTTAAATTGATATTTTATCTGTATATTATCCGCTCTAAACGTTCGTTTTTAAAACTGCAAAAAAATTATGTGTTTATGTCATGAATAAAGTTTACTCGTACATCGATCAGAGACACTATTACTAATATGATTAGGCACATCAGTTTATACATAGAAGATGATTTAAAGAAACTATCAATATACACAAATCACTATGATATTTTTCTGAGAGTTTTTTTAAATCATCTTCTATGTATGAACTAATGTGCCTAATCATATTGGTAATAATACAATAAACCCGTAATGGGTAATAAATACGCATCTGATTGACGTTTAATAAAAAAATCGACATATGATCAGAGATACATTAAAAAAATCGATATTTTTGACAGAGGGTACTGAAAGGTTGAAAAAACACTGAAGTATTTTATTTAAAATATTATAGATACATTCTCGTAATTTAAAAACTTTAATACCATCAGAATACTTAGTGTTATCGAAGTCCTACAAAAGTACATTACAAAATAAATTGCGTGTCTTTAATAAATACTACTTTTATGTTGCTGAATTTAAATATTATATTTCGCTCTAAAGTAGTTTTAACAGTTAACTCTCCAAGCAGAAATCGATTTTCCTTGCGAGTACACCGATGATTCAAACATCAAATACGGCATTGTATCAGTATGGCAACGACATCGTAATGTGTGCTCGTCCTTTCAACCGTAGTGAAGCAACAAATACGCAGCTGCAATTTGTTTGATCGCACTGCACGTGGATTTGCACGAATCCTGTTCGCTCGGTGAAAAGGTACTTTAAAAGTTTCCGAGCTCCGAAGCGGGAAGAGTGCGATTATCGATATTAACAAACTACTGCAAACAGAGAAGGACGCGTGACGGCATCGCGGCTATTCGGGAGGCGCCAGGTCGAAGAATGCTAATAAAGTGGAAGCTGACAAACTTTCCACCGCCGCTTATTTGTCTTCTAACCAGAGCCGACGTCGACATGAGATTGGAGTTTTCTCCCAAGCATGAAATTCGATTTTCAATACAGCGTTGAGCCGAGTACGGATACCAATATCCTGAAAACAAAGCGCTTGTATTTCATATTCTGATGAAGCAAAGGTTTCTATTGGTGTATTTCCGATGAAATCCACATTCATGCTTGTACCGAGCGCTGGAAAAATAATTAAAAAATTTACACAGCGTTTTCTGTGTGGACGTACTTCGCTTCAATGACGGATTTTCAGTATACGAAAATAATCGATGATTTCAATGAAAAAAAATTATCAATGAGTAATCATTATTATTCAAGCGGTGTGAGTGGAAAAATTAGTTTTTAAAAAAGATTATGACTATCATCTTAACGTCAAATAAATACTGCGATCAAGCCTAAACTGAAGCAGTTCAAGGTTTCCTGAACGAGCGTCTACGGCACCACATCTCAAATCCATCAATCTTAGCACTTCGACTTCGGGCGTGTTTACTCCAGTGTACTTCGCCTGCTGAAAAATCAACTTTCTACAAAATTTCAGCATGACCTGCGTTTTCAGCGAAGAGTTAATAAGAGCCAACAGCAATTAAATACAGGAATCCTTTTTTTTTTTTTTTTTATTATTATTGAAGTATAATATTTCTTTTGGGATAAATTTAAAACGCACGCCGATAGATGGATACATCATTTTTTTATTATCACAAAAATTTTTTTTTTTGAAAGTCGATTGAATCAGTTATAAAATTTGTATTCATCCGTGTTTTGCGATAAAAAATGGAAAACAAAACTGCTTTCTACGCAGAATTACGCGTTCCGAACGATTTGTCCGCAACAAAAGAATGAAAAAAAAATAAAAAAATGGACGGCTTTGAATTTGTAATCTATTGAAAAAATTCGAATAAATAATATCAATAAAAGTTTTCAGCGAGTTTGAAATTGTAACAATCGATATGGCCATTATTCTATCTACCAGGCATTTTTCCACAATGATGCTCATGTCATATTTGTTTTATTACTATAAGATATTATGAATGTTTTCAACTGGAGTTTTAAAGTACAAAAATAAATTTTGACAAGTGTGAAAATTCAAGAATTTATTGAATATTTGCTGAAATAAAATAGTTAGGATCTACTAAGTAAGAAGTTATTTTATAGTTTTATATATTTGATTTACAATAAAAGGGAAATAAATCAAAGGAATGTGTTGTCTAAAGTTTGGTTGCAGTATTGAACATATATTTATCGTCCCAAAGGCAAATCAAATAATCAAATTAAAGTATCATTTTGCTATTTAAATAGAAATATGCAAACATGAATATCATTTTTAAAAAAATTTAAAAAAGGGTGGGATTTCTAAAATCTTATTTAAAATGTTTTGTACGGGATATTAAAAAAATACCGTGTTTTGTTACTAGATACCTTTATCGTATCTAAACGGAAGAAAGACTATTAAATACGAGAAAATCACAATCGAAATTCTAAATCAACACATATCAAATTTTTAGTAGTATGGTTTTATAGGATTTCAAATTAAAATTGACAAAGATAGAGAACCTTAAGAATGCGCTTAAAATATATATAAATGAGGATGTCTCTCTCTTGAAACATATATGTATATATGTATATATATATATATATAGTGAAGTTGTAATTTTTAACAATAAAACTTGGGGACTAGATAATAAAGATATCAACTCCAATAGAAATCAATTTAACAAGAAATCTTTGACAAATAGTCAAGATTCCACTAAATATTGCAAATTTAGAAAATAGTGTACACAGATTGTTTTATATGATATGGTCCACATTGTCCCGATCTGACACGCGTCCAAAAACCCCTGCACGTGTCAACGTCCCCTCAACCACAAAACAATGAAAAATAATTTTCATTTAGCGTAACTAATGGAATCTGATATTTGAACACAATAGTGGGACTTCCCGATCGAAGTATTAAGGCATGTGCTTTCAAACTCATGAGTCGCTTGTGGATAAAGTCAAGTGGTGACGACTCGGATATAATCACAGTTATCTAATCCAAACCATCTTCAAACTATTAATATAAACAGTCTTCTTCTCCAAGTGCATCTCCTCAGAGGTGGTTGGTGATCATTCCGTAGAACATAAGTTTGTCCTGAGCTTTATTTATAAAGCTGTACTCAAGACTTCCAGCCAGTGGCAGAAATTTCGCGTCCATGTTAATTTCCTCCTTTCAATTCCCCTTTTACCTTTGATATTTCCTTGAACAAAAACCTGTAGAAGGCTATATTTATTATTTCGAAATATGTCCAAAGCATGATACCTTACGCTTTTTACTATTTCCAGGAGTTTTTTTAAACGCATTCTTTACAAGACTCTTTTATTTGTGACGCGATCAACCAATGGTATTTTAAGTATTGTCTTATAAAACAACATTTATAAGTTGAGTACTTAACTAAAACCACTTCGGATTCTTTGGATCAGAATAAGTACAAACAAATATAATTTACAACGCTATCTACACTTTAAGATGCATAACATACTAATGTATAATTTATAGAGAGATACAATCTTATTTTGCGATTGCCAAGTTTTGGAAACTATATCTGAATGAATAATATTGTTAGTTCTATGAAATTGGATGCATTCAAGATACGAAATCCAATTCAAATAAATTCAGTTTAATTCCTTTACTACGATCTTTACTTAGCAAAACAAACCTGGGTTATTTTACTGTTTTTTTTAATATACGTGACGTGCTCTCTTATTTAATTAAGATAAAACACAGGACTAGTTGATTGGCTGCTGCAAAATTCAATAGACTATCTAGCACTGTTTTTAAATAAAAAAGAAGGAGAAAACAAAGAAAGTTACTAGAATGACAACTTAATTAGGCTTAAAAATGCTAAGAAACATACATTTACTCACTGGACTTAAATTTTTAATGATTAAATACTCTTAGTTTATGACATCGATGTTTATTTTTTTGTTATTTCAAAACAGTGTATGGCTGATTATCAAATTATTTCAGCTTTTCATTTTTCACCAAACAAAATGATTTTCCAGAAAACCAGATATCATTTAATATTGTAGTCTAATAACAATAACAAAAAAATTAAATTTAAAAAACTTCAATATAATTTAGAAAATATAAATAGCCTAACTTAAAAACTGTTTGATGTGTCTTCAAAAGTAAACTAAAAAATAATTTTATCATAAAAATGATTCCCAGAAAAATAATTATTAAAAAATACAACATTTTAAACTATCAGGCAAGGCGTAAAATTTTTAGGGGCGCATTTGTTTTTGAGAGGCTCTGGCCCCCAACCCTTTTGGGTCCTATTCAGAATTTCGATTTAAATTATGCCACAAAGGGCCGGGTCTCCACGGGTCACAATGGTCGGCTCCGCCAAGCAGCCTGCATGTAAATACCAATGATTAGGCCGCAATGTGTTAAACAGAGAAAGAGCCTTAAATTAGAGTAAAAAGGGCGTTTTTTTAAGCTTTGCCTTTTTATTAAATAAATAACTGTTAATTGTCTTTCCCGTGTATAAATGTTGAATAAATGTACTTAAAAATTTCAATGTACACCTTCAAAATCATATTGGTGCTTCAAGAAATGTATATTTATATATATATGTGTGTGTGTGTGCGTAATATAAACCATAGTTCATTTAAAAATATAAAAGTTTCGTGGGCGTTTTAAGCTTTCTAACTGAAAGTTAAAATAATTCATTATAATATTTGAACCATAAAACATTTAATTAATTCAGCGAGGCAGGCGTCTTCTAAATTTATTAAAGTGAATTTTGATATAGTTTTGTATTATTCCATTTGAACCTGGTTAGCAGCTCGACGATATTATATGGAAAAATATATAAACACAAAGCTCACTGATTTCAATACAATATCACTCCGTTTTGTCAGTAGTCACTTGAACTTTGACCCCACCACGTGTTCGCGGTACAAATATCTGGCAGGAGGGGAAACCGAAACAAAAACAACCCATCGAGCTGTACATACTCACGGTCTTAGTACCGTCCCTATTTATTGTTGGTATTATAACCGTTAGAGTTTGCGCAAGTACCGCTGCAACTGAACAAGTATGAACATAAATAATTGCTTCATGAATGTAAATAAAACATCGCTATTTATATACCAGAATATTCTCTTCGACACAGCGCTATATATATATTTTTTATTTTTAAAAATAA
Source organism: Atopsyche davidsoni (assembly GCA_022113835.1). Lineage (NCBI taxonomy): Eukaryota > Metazoa > Arthropoda > Insecta > Trichoptera > Hydrobiosidae > Atopsyche > Atopsyche davidsoni. The sequence continues at coordinate 3,593,325 of JAILWY010000019.1, read as the reverse complement.
AATTTAATTATTAAGTAGTACGATGAGTGTTGAGAATTCACGCATCTTTCAATGTTTAAAAGAATCGGCAATTTTTTACGTTGATTTATATACACTTGACGAGGTAAATATGATATTAAATAATCACAAGAAACACAGTAATGGTCGGTGAGTTATATACAAATAACTTTTAGTGGTTTCCTTGCACTTTATTTTTATATATTTACGAGAAACAACATATGTAAATGGAAAAGGATATGCTTCATACAAAATATTCAATCGTTTTGCTTATTGCGAGATTTTTTTTAAATACGCCATTCAAAATATACATGTTGGGCCACTCGGCTCTGGGGTTTTGTATTTTTTTTTCAAAGACTAAAATATGGTTGGTATTTTGAAGTTGGTAACTGTTTTTGACATCTGGCGCTCTCTTTGCATTGGTCCTTTTTCCTGTGTATGTCGTTGCTAGAAAAAAAATATAATGTGCCAATGGTATGTCGGCAACTTTAAAAAATAATATGTAAATCAAATCAGGTTATTGTTCAATTTCAGTTGTTTGAATGATGAAAAAATGCTTGAACTTACTGGCTGAAATTAAAGTGGTTTTTTTTACGTATTTGCATTGATTATATGTCAATAAACTTCCCAGGTCTTCACATTTTGTTCCTCGTGCCTAACTGACATTCTATACCTTGAGGGTATGTAAAGGATCGGTAATGGAGTAATGCACTTAAAATTAATGTGAAGGGATGCGTTCTGAAAGAACCTTGTAGAGATGGAAGGCTCGTGCTATTGTTTCTGCAGAAGGAATATCAGATCTAAATGCCAGAGCTTTGTAAGGAATGGATTGAAAAATAATGCTTAAAAATACGCAAATCTTCGAATATGAAACTGCGGTGCAGAAGGACCCGGTGGCCATAAAAAAAAACCTTATAGAGATATGATCAGTGAGATCAGCAACTTCCTTTAGAAGAGGTGTACCTAAAGATGAAGATATATCATTATAATATTAAATAAATACACTTATTTTGTTGCTTATAAAGTGTCCCAAAATTATCGCAAGTAAAGTTTTAAAAGGCAGCCAAGTCTCATTTCATTATTTATTAAATATTGTTCAATAATGAAGACACGTTGTTCTATCGTGTCTATTTTACTAACCCTAAACTGTCAGCTGGTGTTCCCAAAACTTTACTGCAAAAATGGCGACAAATTCATATATTGCGTTAATTTTGGGACACCTTTACTTTACAGTCATGGGTGGCCAACCTTTTCCAGCTGCCGGGACAAATGAATGAAATGAGATTGACTGTGAGATAGATTGAGATGAGACTGGGCTACTTCCATATATATGATATGATACGAACTACTATCAATGGAATATTCTATTGGTGGTTTTATATACAATAAAAAAAAAAATGTTTGCATATGTGTTGGCCATGGGTTGGCCACCTATGCTTTACACTCTATGCGGTTTAGCTTTCCTTGAAATTTATACAAAAAATTCCGGCGTATTTTTTCGAGAAAATAAGTATAATAAGCAATGGTGTAATCGATAACGACGTGACGTCATCCATTATGTAAAAATTAAATGCGGATTGGATTTCGTGCACATGATACCTCGCGGCATGCGGGTGAGGAGCGGCTCCGTTGTGTGTTCCCACACGTGGTCAGTGGTGGAGGCAGTAAGCCTCGCGGGACGTGCAGGTTCATCGATCGCTGACCTTCTTGGAGACAATCTCGAAGATTGTAAAACTCGATATTAATGATAGTATATTTTCGTATTATCAATTTCTGTCTGATATAAAAATAAACCAAACAAGACTTATTCATATTATTATGATAATTTTTTTTTAATATTTATATTCATTACCGAAAACTGTCACTATTATTTTATTTATACGTTAGTATTCATGCGGTTTTGACAAGAAGCTATTATTAACATAATGACGTTACGAACACACGCTCTTTTAGTTTACGAAAATAAAAAATATTATGGGCTATTTAATATATCTAGTAATCCCGTTTTAATTTGACTCGCGGTCTTGAATCGCTTGATTTGGGTGTTTTGCTTAGTTTCGTTTTGAGTCTTCCGGCATTTGAGTCCCGGTACTCGAGCTGACTTAACTTAGAGCTGATATAATGGAACCGAAACGAAGACTTCGCGGTACAACACAAAACTTACGAACAAACTTAGCCCTTTATATTCCATGAATAAACGGTTATAGGAATTAAAATGCACGATTAATTTCTTTGTTGGGTATTTTGCTGTGTTGTGTTTAAGTCTTCGAAAGTTTGGGTCCCGATACTGAGGCAATTCTAAAAACAACGGCAGTCAAAGTCTACGAACAGGCTAAGCTCTTTATGTGCCGTGAATAAACGTTGATAGGAATTAAAATGTTCAAGTGTGTGATGTCTTGGCTTGGATCGAGTGTGCAAGTAGCGGTTGGTCCAAAAATAGGCACGCAGGACGACTGCCGTCGGAGAGCTCGCGGTCCCACGCAGAGAAGCCGTTTTTTTACGCGTCATGTTAAACAGACGCAGCAGGCACCACACGCGACGCGCAGCCAGACTGCTTCTCTACAGCGTCAGTCGAAGGTGAAAAAATTACACAAGGTATCACAATGGTATGATAACGTCATCGGGCAGCAGCAATACGCAGATTTTTCCTTCCAATATAAAACTGCGGTGTAGAAAGACCCAGTGGCCCACTACACTATTTTCCCCTTAAAAAACCATGAACACTAATTCGGCATACATGGTCGCCAACCTCCTCTGAGGCAAGGCACCCGATGATGAAGAAGAAGCCTACAAGGTAAGTCTCTGATTCACCGAACCGCAATCCCGTGCAGACTTGCTCGTGTAACGCTTACAAAAGCTTCAAATTTTTTTTATAAAATTTTACTTTACTTGGAATTAGAGTTTGTCTGTTATATGTAGATTTTGGGGCGTATTAAAATTATATACTGCGATACGTTAATCAAATAAATAATACATTTTTAAAAAAATGAAGAAAATCGAATCCGTGACTATGAGTTTTAAATATTCTAAAATATCCACAGCTTAAAAATACATAATTTATATTTTAATACATCTGTAACAAAACTTTTTAAAAAGGTACAATAATGAGTACTTCACTAAACAGCAGAAAATATTTAATAACAAATATAAGAATATTTGACAGTTAAACATACCCTAATTAAAGTATCTTGATTTGCTAAAACCGGCAAGCTCATAATATCACAAGAAATTCTACCATTAATTTTACAATGTAAATAAAGCTTAAAGCATGCTTAAATATTATAAAAGATCAAAATTTGCGTTGGGATATATAAAGGATGTATACGAATTCCTCAAAACTAACCCTAAGCGAAGGCTAATACCTCGTTAATATTAAGGGTAGTTTTCATATAATTTCCATTCTAGGGTATGAGTATACTCCTTTGATTGGAACAAAAGGGTTTTGGAGTTGATCCTTCCAACAAACTCTATAGATTTATATTATATACACACACGCAATATTATCTTTTGAAATTTTAACAACTTTAAATTAATCTTTATCATTTGGGACTGTAGTACTATTTATTAAATATAATAGTTCGCAATTTGCAAATACGATAACCAATAGCAGGAACTGTATAAGAATCCATTCAAGTGTAATTATCTGTCTATTCAGACGAAATGCATCGAGTGTATAGTAGGTATATCGTTCCAGTTAGAATTGCCTTAACTTAAAAAATCAAAAAGGCATTTAAAAATAATTGTAACAATATTGTTGCATTAAAATATTTGGTTCTGCACTTGATTTCTACATTTCTACACTCGCTAATTGAGGGTGTACGTTTTTATGATGCGTTTTAAAACCCCATTCACGGAGAAAAATAATCAAGAAGTTGAAGTATGCTAATTATTCAACATGGGTATAAAATTATATATTTGTGAAGAATAACATTTAAACTATCAATGTAATAAAATGCGTGTCGATTTTTATATTAAAAAACGTTTTTTTTAAAACCAAAAGAAAAAGACATAATGTATTAATAAATTCAGCTTCAAGAAATTTTAGAATTACAGTGAAACGAAAACGCACCTTTATAATCTCCCGCTTATAAAAGAAATCTTAAAAAGTCTCATAGGAAAATAAGTGTTTTTTTTTTTTTTACTTGTTTTTAATTATTTTACGTTTGAGAGCGACGGGGCTGCTTTTGCCAGAGGGGGCAACGGGGGCGGCTAGGGACCTCTCCCTTCCGTAGATGGCCAAGACCCCTGGTACCTCAATCCCCACTGACAGAAAAGAACTTCAAATTCAATACTTCATACTCCTTACTATCTTTTTCTAAATCTTCAAATGACAATATTATTACAGCCTCATTAAAAAAATAAAACGATGAACAGTTCTATCATTAAAAATACTCTGGGTTGTTGTTACACAAAGCTTATTAATTACGATTCCACTTAAAAGCAAAAAAACTTTACAAACGTTAAAAATAAAAGAAAAATTTAAAAAAATATTTATATGTCTTAAATATGTAATCATAATCAACATTTTTCTTTTATAGCCAAAGTATATTGATAATTAGGCTCAAATATTATGTAACTTTAATATTTTCAATAAGAACTTTATTTAAGATCTTAAGATCTTTATTTTATAATATAAAAATGAGTTTTCATTGAAATGACAAAAGAATTTCCAAAAAAATATTAGTTCAAATAAACGCTGAAGAGACATTGATTTCAACTTTTATAAACTTACAAATCGCAGGTCAGACGGCTTTCGCAAAAAAAAGTTTTCAGAGAGCGGCTCCACAGTTCTGAAATTCCGATAGTCGCGTAGTAACCCGCAGCGCGACCCTCGGGCAAATAGCTCGCTAATGAGATTATAACTCGGAAATCAAAAGAAAGCTTCCATTTGTGCGGTTTTTATTCAAATTATATTCATTGACTATTCATAAGTCCCTCGCGGGAGGGCCGTCTGATATGTTAAGGCTTCTTGAAGTTATTTTTTTTTTCTCGCGGAAGTCCTATTTCACGAAAATTTATGCAGAAATAACGAGGTTTTTAATCATCTTTTTCGGAGGTAGGAGGCATCCTCTCTGTCCGCCGTACAATCGCGCCAAGACTACGCGATGAAAATACAAAAAAAAAATCAGGACAAGAAGCACCCTCTTCTTTTTCAATTGTTAAAAATACTTCCTACTTTATAAACTGCAACGTGTGAAATATTTTATAATAATACTTCGAGCAACATCAGACTCGTTTCATGTGTAATGTTCCATATCAAAACATCTATGAGATGGTTGTTATCTCCTATGCAATTAATATATATTGGATTATTCTTATTCCTCATATATGTCATCATCGTCCTCTGTAATAATAAACATTTTGTAGTCTGCATATCACATACAATCCATGCACCATTTCAACCAATTTTTCAAGTCAAATGTACTTTTAAAATATTTAAATGTCTGCATTGAAAAATGCTACATTTGTGATTCAACAGTTAATTTTACTTGAGTTATGTACATGAATAAATATTTTACATGATTTTTCTTGTTCAAAGAATATTTTGAATGACAAACTAGGATCACTTTATATTCAGCAAATAAAACTGTATACATAAAGGGGCTACATAGAACGAAGTCCTCAAGCCACGTAGTGCACTGCTAAAAGGGTACTTTAGGGGTACGTTACGTATCTATGCTCACACCCCTTTGCCAAGGCAATTGTTTACATTCGTGCCCATTCATGTATATATATTTTAATATTTTGCACTTTAAAATTATGTATTATTTTGTTTTCTCCATAAACACCATAAAGATAAGTCGTATAAATATCGCATAATTCAAATTTATAAAATGAAGTTGTGTTAAAAAAAGTGCTCCCTTTTTGATTTTATTATTATGGAATATTTATTTATAGGGGTTTGCTTTTAAAGAGATAAAAATGTTTTCCACCAGAAAAAATTATATTAAGCCATGTTTTATTATTTTCATTAATAGTTTATGATATGTTAAAAACTTGATGTAACAAGATTTTTAATTTTAATGACATAGCAAGACTCAAAAAAATTAAAAAGCGCATACCTTTACTGCAAATCAAGTAATATTTTTGTGCACCTTTAGTCTTTTTGAAGGTTTTATTTATTATATATTTTTATTTGTGAATCACTGAATTTATTTTTTCGGTGAGTTTTAGTGGTTGGGAGTTTTATTCGCTCCGTGCAAAAAAAATAAATGCTGGTATTGTCAATTTGAATAAAATCAAAAATATATCGAAAAATTTGGCGTTTGAATGAATCACCATTTTTAAAAATAACAGGTTTTACAGGTAATTTACGAACTTTAAATACAATTTATATTGGTTGATCCGGCTTTCATTTGCAAACTGATTTTATTTTACATTCTTTATTGAATACCCCGGGGATTATTTAGCTACAAAACGATGTTACGTAAAATAGTATGCAGTTTTGAAATATCAGCATGGAAGTTGCGGAATCTTTTTTATTTTCTATTTGCTATTGGAAAGACCTCGTGTATTTGATGTAATTAAATATATGCAAATTTTCGGCTCAATATATATAAATATTAAAGGTAATTTATCATGAGCCGACAGAGTAATGATTGCCATTTAAGATCGATTATCATGACACGATAACCTAGAGCTGTCGTCTTGAGGTTTAATACGATAGTAAATAATAGTGAATTAATGCTGTCAACAAGCCAATTATGAAATATTTTTTAACGAAAAAAGAGTGTTTTGGCTCAAATCGGCCGAAGCACTGAAACGGGTGGAAAAGTGCGACCATTATTACATTATCAGGTCACGTAATGGGACCTCAATTTTCAATACACAAGGACGAAATATAAAACGCGATAAATAACAGAGCCGGGGGAGTCGGAGTTCAGTAAGCCCCGCGGGAGGGTTGGCACTGCATCTCCGTTAGGGTTGCCATGCCGCACACAAATGACCACACATGTGTCTATATTTTAGCTTATATATTTTAAAAAATATTACACATGTTGTTTTCTATTCTAGATTAATATATAAAAAAAAATTACTTACGAAAAATTGTCTTTTCATGTATATATACATGACACGAGATTGCTTCAAACTGCTTGCTACTTCCTTTTTTCCTGAATGTGTTTAGGTCAAAATACAAACACAGCGAATCTGCCGCCAAAAAATCTTAAAAAATATAAATTAATCACCTATATAAAGTACCTAATCTTTCCGAATCCCTCAGCAAAAGTGTAAAAATATGTTTCATAGAATAAATAAATACATCTGCTTTAATTTTATACGTAAAGCTTGAATGTACCCCTTGATTTTAATTGCTATACAGTGGTGGCCCTATAAACGGCGTGACCCTCAAACAAGGGAGACGGGCACTGAAAGGGTTAAGTGCGGTGCATGAGGGTGAGAGAACACCTTGAAGTATAACAGAATATAATGCATACAGGGAGCTCGGAACACACTGATTTATAGGATGCGGGCGCATTATATAATATATGAAAACTAAACGTCGTTTCTAATATACACGACTAAACTATAACATCTTAGTACCGTACAGCTAGTTATATTATGAAATATTTTTTAAATACTATTTCTTTATAAAAAAAGTCTTTGTTGGTTTTTAGAACAGGCAGTTTATAAAAATAAAAATATATTTATCTGATTACAGTTTGGGTGCAGTTAGTTATCATTTACACCTCCTTCACAACTAGATAAATCTGTATTTTTTTGTTTACTGTACATTTTATTTTTTAAATAAATAAAATTTATATAATTCATCAACCATAAGTTGTTAGTAAGATCGCTGACTTATAATTGTTTTCCTCGTCTCCAACTCAAACACATTCGAAATAAACTTAAAATATGTGTTGATTGTAGATTCCTCGCAGATAATTCTTGGTCGAAATATCTCATAACTTTAGTTCGAGGAAGTGAGACGGAAAATTTGGCAATCTTCGACTCCGGTCCTTCCATTTCGCATTCCGGGGTAGAAGATTTCCGAGTCTGCAGTCTTGCTCCCGAATTGCCTTTGACATACACCTCGCTAGTAACTCCGAAGAGTATTTGTGAGCTAAGCGCGAACCTCACCAAATACTTAAAACTTCACAAAACTATGTTTATTTCTCATTTTACACCCACCACAAGATCTAAAGCAAACGGACATTAATATTTGCGATGTAAGTTTCTCAAAGTTAAATAAATCTTAACACGAACTCTACGTTTTACTAGGACTTAAATATTTCAAAGTATAAACCAATATGTCTTTTATTCGGTAAGTTTATTGAATGAAATTTAAAAGTAATTAATTACCTTGTGTATATTTGAAGAGTTCAATATATTCCTATAAATACAATCGAATATAGCAGCAAAGCATTTTTAGGTGATAAAAATAAGTGAGTGTACTTAAGTCTTATCGCACGCATATACAAAATATATTTCAAACACATTTTGAACAAATCATCTCTACTCTCGTATTCTTTGATCAAAAATCAATAAAGCGTAGAATACTTGATTTAAATTTTCAGATTAATTTTGACTGTCATGTTTATTATTATAACTAAGCCTGTTTGCTTAAGACTTTATCAAGCAGGTAGGCTGGCTCGGCATCGCCAGACTTAATCCGCAGCGTCGAAAATATTGTAAATGTCAAATTTAAACGAAAGTCAATTTGAACTAAGCATTTTTTTTTTCATGTTTAATGTCGTGGCTACATTTAGTATGGAAATGTATGTCGTGTGTGGGCTGATAGGCGTGGGGAGGCAAAAGGCTTCTAGTGATTATAAATGGATATGCGACTTAACCAAAAAGCGGCGTGTCAAAAAACCGTTATTACCAACTGAACAGAGCCGGAATATAAATAAACCTGGGTGTCGTTAATAATTGTAAACGAAAAAAAAAATTGATTTTCAAAGAATTCTTGACTCAAATAGTACAATTATCGATAACATGTTAGAGCAAGTCACTATCATGTTTCGTTTTAACCGTTCCATAACTCAAAAGATTGCTTATTATTAAAAACAATTTCAAATTCTCTCAAATGCTAACAATCGTTTTTATTAATTAGGTCTGATGATGCTCTAATAGCAGTTAAGTGCCTCTTACCGTGTCTCCAAGGTTACAAACTATATACATATTGCTAAAGCTTTCGATAGACCAGCGACCGATAGCCTGAAATTGATAGATGGGTTCCATCATGCACTCACGTAGGCACTTTAGCACTAAATACTGTTGTTGTAATAGACATTGTCTCAGAGATGGACAGGAACGGCACCACTACTCAACGAGAGTAGCATGTAATACACTAGAGTGCATCAATCTAAAATGCTTCTAGTGCAAGGATAATTGGTTATATGGCCAGAACATAATATTATAAACGTCTAAAATAATCAAATTATAAAAAAAAAACATTGAATCTGGTGGCTGGGCGCGGGCACATTATAAAAAAAGCTTTGCTTTCCGGTAACAGAATTTCCAAATCTTTTGCTAGGTAATTCAATTGTAACTTTTGTAGCTTTCAAGAATTAAACTTTCTCTTAAAAATGTATCTAAAAGCCCAACATAAATTAACATTTCATTATAAAGAGGATATAAAACACAATTTAGAGTATTCTTTAAAAAAATTCGTGGTAATGGATGAAGTAATGAGAATTAAGGTCAAATTTTTATCATAAAAAAAGCCTTGCCAAAATATATGCTGTGAAAATACAGTGAACGGCGAAATATACTTTTTGTGAACATTAATCCTTTCTATAGAACTAACTATAATATTTATTTTTAAGGAGCTGTGCTATTCAGCTCTTATATTTTTGCAATAAATTATATTGCAGCATCAAACTGTTGGTAAAAGATACACTCCGACATCGCCTGTAACTAGTTGACTGGTGCATACGTAATTCATAAAAATTAAAAAGAGAAAGAAGTATCTCCTTGTTCAGACTGCGATAAATCAAATTGCTTTTAAAATAAATTCCGTAATAATAAAATTATCCTATTGGCAAAACCTAACAGCAGTACGTTCGTATTGCAACATTCATCATACAATAGACACTTCGATCCGTCGATGCAGTGACTTATACTTTTAACGTAGCCGGCTCTATAAGGTATGGCTGCTTTATTTTATTTTGATTTTTAGTATCATGACATAACCACGAATCAATACTGAAGAAATGAAACTTAAAATTATTAAATAAAAAAATATATACTACTTGCAGTATTTGTGAACAGATTTTTTTTTTTTAAATCTCTGTATACATTGTAGTTAAAAGATAGTTGTTATTATGAAAGCTGTATTGGTTTTGATTTTCAAATTTTTTAATGAGAGTTGCGGAACTGAAGGAACTTTATTCGGCTATGCATGCGTTATAAGAGTGACGATGGTGAATGAAATGTTCAATAGCGCCGGATAGATATTATTATCTACTAATGAACATAATTTACCTGATTACCCCCACGAGATTAACAGGTCATTCAATTTTTGATCGGTCATCTCTTACCTGTCGCCTCGCCTTTCATAGCAGTCGGATTGGGAGCGTGTAGGTATGATTTTGAATAGTCGAGAGTCCAATAGACGCACGCCCATGCTCTCCGCGGCCGGAGAAATCGTCCGACGCTGCCCACTCCTGCAGGGAGCGTGGGCGCAGGCTCCAGGGTGATTAGAGAAGACTCGATTTATTACAGAAACAACGTTCCGCCACGAAAACTTGATTATACCACAAGATAAACAGAGGCTTCTATAAATTTTAATCGTACTTGTGTGTAATATCTAACCCCAAGATCGACTTCCCAATATGGTGCTGTACTGGTAAACATAACGCGCCGAGTCAACACAACTAGTTTAATTGACAAATCATGATAGACTTATCAGATTTTATCAAAGGTTAGACGAGATTTCAAATAAAATATGCGTATGATTTTAAGCGTGTTATACTGCGAAGTTTACAACAAAAGAATAAACAAGTCTCATATAAGAATATTAATATAATCCGATCTACGTAAATAAAATGAATACTAAGTTAACACAGTGCATTCAAGCATCGTTCTTTACGGTATTAAAATAAATATTGACTGAAACGAGTTGCACCCTTACCGTGCTGACATAGGGATTACGCCTGGGAACATATTAACAATACAACCTTCACCCTGGCATTCGCTGTATTCCAAGAAGGATATTATTGCACAGAATATTGCAGCGCGAAAATTTTCACAATGTGAAGCTATTGTATGGGGTACACACAGAAGACGTGGGCATTTTGTTCTTGACGGTAGTACGTAAAGAGAAATACTTTGAAAAGATTTAATGGAGGCATTTAAGTTTAAGACACCTATTTCTTTTAGTTTTGAAATATTCATAAATTCATAATTTTGCTTGTACTTTTATAACCAATTTGAGATAACGAGGAGGCATAGTATTGGCGATTCACCATTAGCAATCGAATACTTCACGCGCTGACATTATTAGAGAAGTAATTCATTAAGGCTACACTGCAAAAAACCTAATTCATACTGCTTGCATAACGATAGAATAATATTTCATAACGCGGGGCCGATATTTAACCATCACGGCTAAAAATAGTCGCGACTGCCGCTTTTTGTCCACTTGAATATTAATTCAGAAAAAAGCATTAGAAAACCGGTTATTCGGGGGTCCAGTCCATTCACCAAACCTGATCCATTCATGCCGTTGTAGAGTTGCGTGGGTTTCTTCTATCATTTCGCAAGAAACGTTTCGTAGTGCCTGCTCGGAGAGCGGCCGATCGTACTTCATAGTGACGTCACACCCAAGTGCCGGCACTTACAACCATAATTCATAAAACATTTTTTTCATTGTTTTGTAAATGGAGAACGAGACGTAAGCAGATTAGGAATATCAACACAGTGAGACAAAACTAATCTTTTTCTCTTATATAAGATAAATACTTTCTCGAGAAGCCATCAGTGGGACTATTGTAGTTAGCCGTAAAAGCTGATATCCAAGAAAAAGTTTCAATATTCTCGTAGTTGTAGCCGGCGGATATAATTTCCTAAATACAGTACGAAATCGTCTATGCATTGGGGCTTACGCGGTCCTTATTGAAGGCCCGATATAAAAAAATACTTGTTCAGAAATCTAAAAGCAACCTGAAAGACAGAAGGTATTAATAAAAAATAAAATAAATAATTATTATAAGTAAAAAGTCAAAATAAGCAATCTACCTTTCTGGAACAACAATAATTTGTATGATTAAAAAATAAAAGATACTATAACATTTACACTACTACTGCAATTAATAGAGCTATCAATTAATAACATTTTAACATATTTATATACAAAGTAATTTTTTTATGTACTTTTTATTTATATTTAATTAGACATGTCCATAAGTCGTCATCTTTCCTCTAGAAGGTGGATACTTGAGCTCACGGGTCACAGGTACGATTCCGCGTGGGCAGACATTTTAAAAGTTCTTTAGTATTATGGTAGTGCTCAAATTGGAAACGGTGATTAATTTAGATTGTGTGATAAGTTTAGGTGGATCCACATCTTCGCAAGCTGGTAGTAGAATAAGCTCATATAAGGCGATACCACCACTACATTTTATAACTGGTTAGCTTTGTGATTGAATTTATACTGACAGCGAAGTTACTAATTACCGCATAATTTTACAAAATAATTAAACAGCCATGAAAACGCGTTATGTCATCATCTTTGAAATATCCCACATGACATATGTACCTGTTAGCTAAAAATACAATATTCTAATATTAAAACGCTGATAAATTCATTAAAATAATGGACAGAAAATAATGTTAAAAAGAGCCAACCTATGTTATATTTTTGGTAATTTAATAAACAAAATCGAGACTCCGTGTCTAAGATTTTTTTTGTCATGACATGAGTTATCAAATGTTTTATTCTTTACCAAAAAAGTAAATCGTACGCTTCATTGTAAATGCAAAAAATATATATATAATATTACTGAGAATTTACAGATAGATAGCTAGCTAGATGTCTTCATCATCCTTAAAAATCTACAACTTATTATTTTCAGCAGCACGCAAACTTTGTAATTATGAATATGAAAACGATATATAGCTTTCGATTAGATAAATAATTCGTTAATTATAATTATAATCAACTTGTTTGTCGAGGAGTTTAGAAATATGTTCAAAGCTAGTTTACTAATCTGCTATTAGGTTTTATCTCAGCGGCCCATCTTATCTGAAGTTCCATTTTGTTACATTGCTATTATAATAAACGACGCCTAAGCAATTTGTACACAGTGTGTATGTCTTACTGGGCGTAAATCGGAGAACAATTTACAAATACTAGCGATTACTTAAATCATATTGAACATTCTCCAGAAGCTTGTTCCTATTCCCAGCGAGTATTTTTTATAAAAAAATAAAATTCTTTTAAAAATAATCCAAAACGTTGAAACTTTTAAATTTCCCATTACCATTATTAGATTCGTAAATGTCAATATACTATTCATTTTTATTATACACGTTTACTTAAACATGCATATATATTTGACAATTGTATTCTATGTGTATGCGTGTTTGATAATGCAAATATCTAGTTCAGATATTTTACGTAAAATAAATTATCGAACCAAAATCACTCCGAATTTCATAATTTAAAAAATCACTGAAAAATATGTGTGTAATGAATTTAGACGTGAAAATCTGTAAACTGGTTTTAGATTGAAAGAATGCCCAGCTCGGTGTCATTTTACAAATTTATTTGAAGTCGGCAATGCTGTGCGATTTTTCTACTAACAAAAACTTTTTTTTTGTCAAACAGTAGTTTTGTTAACCCCTGGCAAAATGGTTGCTTTTTATTGCCTTTCCGTGACGTTCGATATCGGTGTTACCGGGTCTGGCTGCCTGCAGGTTGGCGTCGCAATAATAACACAAAAGACGATCTAATTGACGGGTTAACTCGGCGAGAGCCAATTCGAATAATAGACTTACGAGCTTGCAATCCATGCCGCATTTACAATGAAAATGATCGCGTTTAATGTGAAATAAGTCACTCGCAGGTTTGTTATACACAGCTTTCAGTGATGGCCTTTGAATTGACTATAGAAACGATTTTAACTCAACAAAAACTGAAATCGATTATATCAAGAACTTAAACTTTTCTTTTGTTAATATGTAGTTTTCTTATTATTATAAAATAATTCAATAAAAACATGCATAATTATATATAAGTTCGATTTTAATACAGAATTTTATTTTGATATTTAATGTGTGAGTTGGCGTTGCAATTATAAGAATCTTCTTTTACTGGGCTTCGGGGATTTTGATTTTAATCGCCCCGTCAGAAAATAAAAAAGAAACTCGGAACAACACCTACTTTTTTGACACAATACCCTGACAGCCAATTAAATATTCTCACTCTCGATTTTTTGAATGACGTGGTCAAGAGTGATTTTAATAATGCGTCTGTTACTGTCATTATTATGTTTATCAAGAACATAGCTGTCGCCTTCAAGACTCTACAAGTATTTTTTTAAGGTTTCGTGAGAAAAAATATTTAAAACTTTTTTTTTCCATTAAATCGACTTCTCACAAATAGATTTGTCGTCGCGAATTTTTATTATATTTATCAGATCAAACGAAAAAGTCAAGAAAAGTTAAAACAACAAAAAATCACATTTTAATTCATTACAAAAAAAACATCTAATGCTTTATGAAACTTTGAAATACATCTCAAAGTTTTTATTTTTTGTAAGGTAAAACATTTTTATTCTACTCAAATTCAAATAATCTTGTTGTAAAAATATTTTTAATAATTATAGCGTGAAATGAAGATATTATCATTTTTTTAAATATTATCTTTCTTTGTATTTTTTTATTCGATTTAATAGCAACTTCACTTTAACTATATTTTTAAAAGTTATAAAAAAAGATGTGGACTCAGGATTTGTGATTTATAATTTACTTACAAATAAAAAAGAAAAGTGAGATATCGAACTGCGGATACTTTCATACTGTTATTTTTTTTCTTAGTTTTATAGTAGTTTACACAAGTATTATAACTATGTGATTAAAAAATATTGACTAATTTCCATTTTAAACCATTAGTGGAACCTAATCATACTCAACATTTGCTTTATTGATTTTTAATTGCGTATTATCAAATATTCTTTATAAGCAATTAAAAATCCAAAATATAATTACTAAGCACAGGGAAAATTCATTGATTATTTTTTTCGATGTTTATTAAAATGTTATTTTACACGGTGTCTCGTGGTACCGGGTACTTCCAACACCAATTATACATCGATGATTGGTTCCCGTAACATGCTCCCAGTTTTCAATTTTTAATTGATTACCAATGAAGCATTAGTCTAACAAGAAAACAAGTCCTAGTAATAAAACCCTGTGACCTAAAATAAAGGAATTTTACTTTTGTTTTCATAATGAAAAAAAAACTTTCAAAAATTAAAAATCCGAAAAGCAATGTGTTTAATAATGATGCAGCAAATTTAAATATAGTTTGCTTAGATTAGATGCATCGCGAGCCGTTCTTGAAATGATATCAGAGTACCTGGATAACAGCACGATATTTCACGTCATATGTTTACTTGTTTTACTAGATTATCTTAAATCGAATCTCGAACTATCCAAAAAGAGCCAATAAGCACAAACACACTCGTAGAGAAAAAGCAACACCGTAGAGTTGTTTTTGTACGATCATTGATACCGCAGAAAATCCGTAAGGCCTGTATTTTACTTGTACCCTGGGAATCCGAAGCGGAAAGAACTTTAATTCGAGCGAATTGCAGCAAAAGTGAGAAACGGGGAGAGTTCCTCATCCTGCTGCGGATAAGCACCCCAAACATCTCTAGCAGTATAAAAACTAATAAGTACGAACTAACACACGATAAGTACTAAGGCGCACTGTACCCTCGTTCTGTGTAACGGACCATCCTTGCAATACACGCCTGCCGTCTCTCTTGTTTACGTACGACTAAATTAGGCACCCGTCCCTGTTTGGCGTTGTTTACTCCTCCGTACCCGCACTCTGTTCAGCCGGATTTGAAATTGGTTTAGATCTTAGCACAGTGGTTAAAGGACAACGGTTGAGCCGTACGCACGCACACATGCAAATAAAGCCATTCGCAATGTCGTGTCATGCGACTAGGTGGCCCGGAACGACTCTCGGACTTTTTGCATTCGACTTTGTGAATGGACTTGTGAAAAAAAAATCATGTGATTAAACAAACGTCACGATCAATTTGATTATTGCTTGAAAATAAACAATGCCCAGCAAGTACCATCGCGAAACTAATAACTTAGAAAAACAAATAACACTCGGACTTTTTGCGTTCGACTTCGTGAATGGACTAGTAAAAAAAAATTATTTGATTAAGCAAACGTCACGATCAATTTGATTATTGCTTGAAAATATACAATACTCAGCAAATACCATCGCGAAACAAATAATGAAACTTACTTGTCATATTTCAAATATGACTGAATAATGTTTTAAGTATATTCCGGTGGCTTTATTTTTGTATTGTTATATATTTCTGCGACTTCACAGTAATACAAATAAGGTTTTGAGTATTTGAATATAAAGAGGAGTACGTAGGTAATCATATTATGCAATGTAATTGTGTGCATTTACCTTCAAATTCCGACTTCACAGTCCTCAGTTGTTGAGCAAACAGACAAAAATAAACATTTGCACAATTCCTTGCGAAATTAACATAAACCGAATGTGCGAGAGTGGCGCTCTATTCTCCACTCTAGGGGAGGGTGGGCTCTTAACTGTAATGCCACCATTATACAGTGTGCCCCCGAAACACACACGCCGCTCGGCCAGATGCATAAAACGTCCCATCAGCAAATACACCCTGTGCAGAGGAACATAATATGCAGGGAAACGAAAGAAAAAACACTAACTAACCGTTCGTTACGAGTTCATATTAAAACAGAATTATATATACAAAACAAAAAAAACCCGTATGCTTTTTAAAATACACTTGACATTGACATTTAATAATATAGAATATTATATTTCATAAAAATATTCTGCACATTTTTTATTTAATAAAATTTACAGGCTGAAAATTTCTAGTACTTGGTGAAATTTCATACTGATGTTATTAAATGATAATTCTTTGTGATTTTTTCAACATATTTTTTATTATGTCTAGTTTCGCTAGCTTATATCGTATTTTTAAATTAATATATCTATATTACTGTATTTGATAATATTTAAGATGTTCATCTTACGCCGGTGGTTTTTATCGTTTCTGTGCTTATATCAGCTTAGAGAGTATTATAAAGAATAAATTAAAAATCGTTTCTTGGATTTTTGGGAGCGTTTCAAGTTAGCAATACATTTAACAGACATTTTTATGGCCACGTCCTCAGTGATGAGTTTTTTGACTTTACGAAAATAACTTTTTTCACCTTTGACCGTATGTGACATTTAATCTCCTATTCAAATATACTGTCCTCCGTTTCTATTAAAAATATGTGAATGAGGTTTTAATAACAAAAGATAATTATCATTTATCAAATAGACGTATCCACCCAATATACATATTATTGGCAGAATTTAGAACTTCTTCTTTTCTCGATGAATTATTAAAATACCTACTTAAAGTATTAACTACTATAATACGTGCTAAGTACCAGCAATGAAATACCCACACATCTTATGTCATGCGTCATGCAATGGATAAAAAATATTACAAAGAAACATCTTAAAAGAATTCATTCTAAATAAAAGATGTGTGTGGTTACAGAGGCAGTTATTCTTATTTGTAATAAAAAAAATAAAGTAGAATACAGCAATGCTTAGCGATATATTTTATTAATGATTTGAATCAAATTATTAAGAAATTCAATATTTTTGACAGAGAGTACTTGGTGGAATTAAATTTTAATATTTTTGAATAAAATACTTGAATGATTTTCCACATTTTTTGTTTTTATTAGTGACCGGTTTCGCCAACCTTTCACGTTGGCATTATCAAACAGAGTGATTGTTTTATAATGCCAACGTGAAAGGTTGGCGAAACCGGTCACTAATAAAAACAAAAAATGTGGAAAATCACTCAAGTATTTTATTCAAAAATATTAAAATGGAATTCCACCAAGTACTTTCTGTCAAAAATATTGAATTTTATTAATAATTTGACTCAAATCATTAATAAAATATATCGCTAAGCATTGCTGTATTCTACTTTATTAGTATTTTATTCAAAAATATTCAAATTATTAAAATAATATCATATGATATAAATTTATTCTACTGCTATAATTATTGTGATTTATTATTTAAAACCCATTTTTTTTTTTTATCATTTTGCTTAGTTAAGCTGTTGCTAAGTTAATCTGAGCATAAGAAAAACATTTCTAAGCTCTAGTATACAACGTGTTGTATTTTAGTTTAGCTAAATACCCCGCAGAAATCACACAGCTTCCACCAGGACCGCAGCCATCACCAGGTCTCGCAACGGACCCCGAACCGGCTGGCATTTTTGTGTGAACCGGCAAACCGGCGAACCGGAAATGAACCGCTGGATTTACAGCCGCGCGGCTGTCCGGAGTGACACATTTATGTGGCACCGCCGCTCCTGCCGGTTTTCGCAAAACTCGCACGAGTTCGCTACCATCCTGTATACGGCTAGGATTTGAATTATCGTTGGCGTATGATTTTTTTATTACTGGTTGCAATCACCGAATATTCGAAGTAAAAAAAAAAAACGCCGGTGAAGATAAATATCATCTTCGAAGTCAAAAAATTTAAAAGCAGCATTACATATTGCAAACCTTAACATAATAAAACAATCAACTGTGCTATTTAACCGTCGAGTGATATCAACTTTTTTAACGATCCGTCCCGTGAAATACGGTTTTAAAAATCAAAGAGTCTACCGCTGATAAATTATCGAGTTTATTTATATCTTGTTGTCCAGTATATTGATGTGGATTTACAATTGGATAAATTTATAGCACATGTGACTTATGCCTGGGTTCTTCGGGTGGACGCTTTAAAGTTTTATAAAATAATACTAAAAAAATCATCATTATGATTAGTTCTAGTTTATGTTCTTTTTTTTATTGTAAAATATTTACAACTCGTAATATTCAATGTTTATGTCTTTCGTTTATAATTAAATATTAAAACGCAATCTTTATAGAATGTTCCGCAAATATTATATAAGCAGAGAGGATAATTTAAGAGAGTCATGTTTGTTCGTAAGTATTCAAGATTTGCAGCATTATTTATACACTTTCTTTTTCGATCTTTTCAAACTTCTAAATCACGATACTATTAGGTTAGTGTTTGCAAACCCGTCTAAAACGAGGTTGTATTGTTTCCCTTTGAGGTGCGTATTACGGTTATAGTCATAAGACTTACCCTCATTTTGACGTCAAAAAAGAGCTTCTGTTGCATAAAACTTTTAAAAGAGACCGGTACACACCTGAAACAAAAATAAAAATATATTCATGTTATTTATTTTTTTTTACATCTGTGACAATTTCTCTCTCTAAGTCTTAAAAAGTAACATTCCACTTTATCATAAAAAAAACCTTCTTTTAAAACTCATTGTTTACAAAACTTCAAAACCCTATAAAACATATTACATATTCAAATATTTCTACTAAAACTGTTAAATAATATACTTTAAGGTTATAACAAAACATACTGTAGGTACAGTGTATATTTTATACCTTCGATCTTTACAAATATGTATTTTTTTACAAACATATGAATATAAATTATATGGTCGAATCTGTAAATACTACTGGGTGATATTATTGTTTTTAGTTTTATTTCACAAATTTGTGTTGAATCAAAAACATTCCCTCATCTCATATATAAATTATATTATTTCAACGGCCGTGACACTTACAAATCATAAAAGTGTTTTTGAATAAAATATTTTATATATATCAAAAATACCCAAAATAGCAGTTTTTATTATTTTTCGTTTGGTTTTTGGACCGAGGCTTCGGAGAGAAATAAACGGATTAAAAATTTAATTGCCTTGATAAATTTTGAATGCCTTTATTAAGGTATAGAGCATTGATAAAAGCGTGAAGTTTACAGAGCGAGGGCAGGTGGTCAAGAATGAAGTCAATTCGTAAAAACGTGGCAGGTCATCTTTTAAGCGCACAATACAATGCACATAAAGGGGAGGCTCTCATCCTTTGTTGTGTCAAAATTATGTAGAATCGCGTGATATACAGGCAAACCTGAACTGAAGAAACGAAAAAACATTTTCATGATTACCAAAAGTTGCAAAATTACAAAGTTTTGGACTCAAGATGGTTTGTTTCGTGCATTGAATACTAAGCCGGGGTAAAAATTCAAATTACGATAAATTATGAAAAAAAATCTTTGAGGCAAATAAAAAAATACGGCTCCTTTACTGAATTAACGTTTTGATTAAATAAACACTGCTTAGTTATGATGCCTTATATTTTAAAACTTGGATTTTTTCTGCTTTACGGGTATATATTTTAGAAATCTTTTATTTAAAAAATCACTTTTGACTTTGCTTAATTTTTTTTATTTTTATTCTATATTCCAAATACTTTAATCATATAAATAAATCATCAAATATTGTATTACAAAAAAAATTACAAAACAAAAACCATGAATATTTTTAAGTGTTTTGTTGTTGTTACTGTGCATTTAATTTATGAATAATAAGAACTTACACGGTAAGTACTTTCGTTAATTATTAAGCATAAAAACACGCTTATTTAATTATTTTAGCATCCTCTACTGAGTCTACTGTATTCACAGGTGAAATATCGAGAGTAAGCCGAATAAGAGGTAAAAAGAGCAGCTGAGGGCAGGTGCGCCGGAGTCCGCACACCTGCCCGTCCAGACCCGCTTGGGTGTACCTGAATACCCAAGAATACCCGAGAATATATATGAAAACTCCTCAGTCGCCACAGGGTGAGTGTCTATTGATGACCTAATACGAATCAAATTCAAGTAACCGCAAAAACTATATCGAAAATTATAATTTTCACATTATATGAGCCTGGATAGTCAGATTTTTAAGTCAATTATCTTTACCAGATAAATGCAGGAAACTTTCGAATAGACGTGCTGTCTGCATATAACATTTTGACTCTGTATATAGATATGTAGTTTTCGGCGTTGATTGCTACAAATTTATCGACTATAAATTTAATACCCAAAAAATTACACCGTTATCAAATAATAAAAAAGGAGCAACAACAGAAAACGACATTTACGTTTCGGCGATGTTTACAAATTTCGAAAAAAAAAAAAACCTCGCAGTAATTAAAAAAAAATGGAACCACGCCCATTGTGTGTTGGGAACACAAAAAAAACACGACGGGGGATTTAAAATCCTCATTAGGCCTCGTATTGGGGACATTACTTCTCTTTATGGGCCCAATTTGAACATGGACTCGCACAGCCCTAATTTCTGTAACGCGGTGCGTCCCGGGGCGGTCATACCTAACGACAGAGCGGACCATTCAAATTTGGATTTGCCTTTTAATGCTCACCGATTCAGAGAATTAATATTTTTTATTAATTTGGTAGCTAATAGCGAAAGAATTGCACTTGAAAGTTATCGCACACAATTCGCACCGGTAACAAATATACACCTAATGGAAATATCCTAAAGATTTTACTTGTTTATATATAAGTGCGTATTACGTATAAACTTTTCGCAAATAATTTTCTATAATGGTAAAGGTAACTTTGTATTCTTTCTTCACTTTGAGTTTATTATATTTATTGCATGACTAGTTTCGACCAACAGACTTGGTCATCATCAGATGCATAAAGTTTAGTTATGCATCTGATGAAAACTCCTCAGCCGCCACGGGGTGAGTGTCTATTGAAGACATAATACGAAACAAATTCAAGTAACCGCAAAAACTATATCGCCTTTTGATAATATTGTTAATATAATAATAATATTGCCTTTCAATGCTCACCGATTCGGAGAATTAATATTTTTTATTAATTTGGTAGCTAATAGCGAAAGAATTGCACTTGAAAGTTATCGCACACAATTCGCACCGGTAACAAATATACACCTAATGGAAATATCCTAAAGATTTTACTTGTTTATATATAAGTGCGTATTACGTATAAATTTTTCACAAATGTTATCATCAGATGCATAACTAAACTTTATGCATCTGATGATGGCCAAGTCTGTTGGTCGAAACTAGTCATGCAATAAATATAATAAACTCAATGTGAAGAAAGAATACAATGTTATCTTTATCATTATAAAAAAATGGATCTTCACCAATCAAATGCCTTGTCCCTCAACAAGGTTATCATTTTCAATTAAAATAATATCTTATATAAGTTAACGTCCATAACTATGTAACGGATTGCATAATAGACAATATGTAAGAAGAAACGTTTAATTATTTCTTAGAAAACAAACAAGCCACTAAATAGAAAAATAAACCTTATTAATACATTGCATGCTCTCGTTCCAGGTCAATAATAATTTTATATGAGATATTTTAATACCCGTAGACAGCGTGATATACAATAAAAGGCTTATTATATAAAAAAGTGTTCTAGAAACGCGTGTTATAAAATCCTACACAAGTCACGATGATATTTTTCTGAGAGTTTCTTTGAATCATTTTCAATACGTGAAAAAATATTCCTAATTAGTAAATAATATAAGCCTGTAAAGGTAATTAAAACGCACTTGATTGACGTTCAATCCACAAAATAGACATATATGTTATAGAAATATTAAAATTTACATACTTAAAAAAAAAAAAAGGAAACAAGTTATGATTTTGAATATATGTAATAATTTCAAAATTTTTAATCAAACTAACACTAATGTTCATTTTCCGGTAACTAAAATGCTTATTTATAGTTTGATTGTGAGGGTGTTAAATAAACTTTGACTGAATGTAAAAATAAATCCATGGCATTGTATTTCAAGCTTAGTTCGTTTTAAAGGCTTCGCGCCTAGAATACTGCATTACTATATAGACAAGTAAGTAGATAAGTAATAGATAGGCTTTCTAGTTTTCAATTGCACGTGTGTGTCACGTGTGACTCTAGAGGCAATCTCCCTGCGAGGCACACTATATTGAAATCATCTCAAGCTCTCGGCTGGCGGGTAGTAAAAGAAGGCAAAATTATTAAAAAATACCCAATAACATATTTTATAGCTCACAATATTCGTTACTGGCCGTTTAACCGTAAAACGGCGTACCGAAATCGCGCCTCTAACCTTTATAGGGCCGGGGTCAAAACGACCCGGATGTGATTTTTATAACTTTTTGCCATTTTAACTTGATGCATTGCCTACAAGATATACGGCCCATAAATCAGTCATAAAACTCCAGTTAGGGGTCGATTATACACTCAAATCGGATTTTTTTTCTACTTTTATATAATTTATATTTCTTATTCAAACATTTAAAAAAAACAATCTTAAGGATAGACAAATTCATCAAGGGCGATCACTTCAGGCGTATTTCTATTGAAAAAATTGTAAGCAATTTACTGTTTCTTTTAATTAACACAGGGAAAAAATATAAGAGTGAAATAAGATTTTCAGAAAACAAAGTCCGTTTCGAATTCAATTAGTTTTCTGTAAAAAAAAAATACTTCAGTGCATAAATTATAAAAACATTTTTAGGGTCATTAATTAAACGTGTTTCTTTATCTTAGAATCTTAAAAAACTGAGTGCTGTCAAAATAATCAGATACATTCAATTATATGAGTCAGATTTATAAAGTAACAGTGTATCAACTCGAAAACAATTTCTCTAACAGTTATTTTTTAATTGATCAAAAAAATATTAAAAGCTCTGTTCGTCAGTAAAAACCACATATAAATTCCCAAATATTACTATGCATTTTTGTTTGACTTCTGGAAATAAAAGGATTTTCCGGATCTATTTCACACACTCCAATCTCTGTTTCATTAGTCACCGCCTAGAAATACGAATTGACGTAAAAATGTAGCTTTTTCCCGGGATTTTAAACCATGATATTTCCGATGATTTTTTCCGGAAATTCGAGTTTTTCAACAATAATCGGCTGCAGATATATGAAAATCCTCAAAGTACTGAATTTCATCTGAACAAATGGTGCTAAACGTAAATTGCCACGTAATCGAGTAACGATTGTTATAGCTCCAAAAAAAAATATTTTAAATATAATTTTAGTCACTTAGATATTTACATATGTTATACATATAGATGTTTAACGATATTTTAAATTTATATTTGGTAGAAAAAATATATCTTTTTTTCAAAAAAACTCAATAGTCTTGCACTCTGTAGTTTATATTATTGAATAACTAACTCCAGCAAGCTTGCCTTGTTTTAATATTCCGTACGTATCCAGAAGAGACCCGCAAGGAAGTGAGTTTTCAGGTGGTTTAAGTTATAAAAAAAACTGTGAAAAGTAGAATAGTGTTATTGTATGTATTTTTATTTAATACGGCTATTTATTGTAAACTTTTTTTACTGAAATAAAATATTGGTAATTACCATCGTAAGCTCCAAATTTTACGACTAAACTAACTAAACATTAGCGTTTTTTTAGGGGTTTATTTATGCATCTGATAAATAACGCACTTTTTGCACAATGCAATAAAACCACTTTTTAAACGCAATAGAATAAGTTATATTTTTCTAATGTAATACTTGAGATGATTTATAGCATTGCTCCATAATTCAAAAATAATTTTCACTACAGACTGATTTAGTATGTAACTAGATATTCCGATACCTGTCTGTAAAATCCCTTAGCAAGCTTAAGTTATCTAAATTATTTTTTTATAAAATTTACAAGTAGTCATGCGCTATAATCTTTCATTAGAGCTGCAACTGCACAGGTAGATATATAATAGCTGAAACTGATGAGACCACACCATCAGTCGGCCGACCACTGTGTTTGTTTGTTGTCACTGCATTTGCGACACTCGCGTCATAATTAGCCATTGCGTGATTCTGTGAACTCAAACACCTCAATGTCTAATTGGCCACAAGCAAATAGTAATTCGCGCAAGCCAAACAAACAGGTGAGAAGTTGACCTAGAAACGTTGAAATGATATTTGATACCTTCAATAGAAGTCTTTAACATTTGTATTAAACACTTAATATTGCAATTAAAGACGCATCTGATTATATTATTTTTTTCTTTTAAAAACACATTCCGTTTATTCAATATTTTTAACTATTACCTCACAGGACTTTTCGGGTTTATAAAGCTCTATTTCAGCTGTCGTAAAACAAATGCTTCCCCAAATAGATACGTAAGAATAAATAAGTATATAATATAGCTGAAAAATAAATAAGTTAACCGTATAAAATATAGCTGAAAATGTAAAAGAACTGGTAGTTAATAAAAAGATTTATAATTTTTTTTGTACAGTATCTTGGTGCGATGGGTTAAAGAACATATTAACAAATTGATATATTTAAAAAAAAAAAATAATTTTAATAAATGTCCGTGGTTTTCGGTTGGTAAAAAAAAAAGTAAAGTCTGATAAGCAGATTTTTGAACATTAAAATAAATTGGCTCAACCCTTTGTTTGTAGTTTAGGAGAACTTTTCAACCTACAAGATCGTCTCGCTGCTTTATTGTGATCAGCTTAGCTTGCAATTTCGAAGAAGCGGCTTCGTCTCATCGCGGCTGACTGTTGTGACGTCACAATGTAACCTCGCTCGGGCTATTTCGCAAGAACCAACAGTAAAAAGCCAAAATTACAGAAACGCCACCAAAACAGTCGTGCTTCATAATAACGAAAAAATGCGGGCCAGCGCCCGGGTACCCTGAAAACCCGGGTTTTTAGATCAAACTTTACGGGGTGAACTTGTAAGGTCCCGCCGTTCCGGGGCGAAAAACATCCATTTATATAAAAAACCAATTTCCCGTTACATATTTGGCCTAACCCTTAAACCTGGCGCGGCCGCATCGACGCCGCCGTTCACATTAGCCCCGCCGCGGCGATGAGAATGTGGAGTTTTTACCGCGCGCAGTAAGGGTGTTCTATTTTTTTTTTACTCTCACATTCCGAGCGATCTGCGCAAGGGTAATCCCTGGAACGTGCGATGCGAATGTTGCCGTCTTTTCTATCATTGCTGGTCGAGCTTTTTTTTTTTTTAATTTTCCTGTGTCGATAAAGACTTACATGCACTCTACGAGATACTTATTTCATTAGAAAAAAAACTACATATTATGATATTTTAGTATAACTATCAGGTAACTCGTAAGAATCGTTTAAAGGTTCACAACTTCATTTTTTTTTTTTTATTAGAGTGTCATTCATTGTTCTGCTGTTTGCTTATAAATTTTAACATTAAAAAAATGATATGTTTAGGTTTAACAACTTTTGCAAAATTTATCAAATAGAAATGTTTAAATTATACATGTTCATGAATAAATTGCCTCCGTGTTGGCGTAATGTTTTGTATGGCCAGCAAAACTCATCACAGAATGAAGATCATGAGCTGAAAATAATTGAAATTGGAGTCGGAAACGTGGGAGGAAAACAGGGACAAACACATATCCCGAAGGCTTCTACGGAAATACTATGAAATAGAGCCTAAATATGAAACTCTCGTTATTAGCGACACGTGTGATTTGCCTCTAGTATAATTTTATTACTATTCGTGTAAATTCATACGTAATATTAATTCTGTGTTCATATTCAAAGGTTGTTATTTACATTTGACTTAAAATAATATGTTTCTTTTTCCAAGATTTTTGTAATTAACTTCATTCTTAAAAATATGCTGTGCGTTAAAGAAAAAAATTCAAAATATTTCTGTATTGAAAAGTTATCCCAATACTAAACAAAAGTCATCAACATATTTAAAACAATGCATTTATTTTCTTTGCAATACTCTTAGAAAAATAGTCAAACATAATGTTCAAAAAAACTTATATGTCTCATGATGTCATAGCTCTTTTCAGATGAAATGTTAGTTTTGAAACACCTTATATGTTTTCTTTACATTTAACAAGCTGTAGAAATTACGAATAATACTTCAAAGGTCAATACAATAAATTTTCTATCTTTCGCGAATAATAGAATAGGTAGTTTTTATAGATGATTTGAAGATTCTGAAGTTCTCAGCTACTGTTGAAAAGATTCGTTTCTCAGAATGTTATTGCTAGTAATATAACTTTTTTTAGGGTTTTTTTACTATTTGTTGTGGAGTTTTATAGTTTTTTTGTGTGCACTGAAGCCATACAAGTTTTTCTTGTTATTTTTGTTTTGTCAGTTTGTAGACATGCTTGAATCAATAAAGGTGCTTTATAACTGCGAAAATGCAAGCAAAGAAAAGTTCACAAAAATATATTAAGGAAAAATCAAGAATAATACTTTTGTAGGTTCTGCTTTTAGAGCCTACCAAGTAAGAAAACTTTAGCGGAGAAAAAAATGCCTTTGTGTTAAAACAACGCAAGATTTCTAAGAATTTTTTTTTAATAAAATTTTCTTCATGGCATTTCGATTGAGATATATATATAAACAAAAAAAATATATTAAATACTTTTTGAAATATTTTTATCGGTCTTCAATATATTGTACAAAAGTATGTCTTTTTGGCGTTAATCAAGTTAATATTTTATGGGATATTTGAAGTGGAAATAGGCTGGAACGTGAATCTGTATTTGTACTCCAGTAAACAGAGAGTGAGTGGATTTGATGAGAAGGCGCCGAACTTGAGAGCGATGCTTCGCATGGGAATATTATATTCCAACTGCACGCGAGACTTGAAGACAAACCCAAGATCGTTTGTAACAGAGCAAATTACGATAAACTAATTGACTATCCTAGAGTTACCGCGAGCATCCGCTTCCTTACAAACATTTACGCTAAACCAAACTCAATATAATGAACTTAATTGTAGGTGCTTGCGATTGTTTACCTCACGTCTCGGCACCCAATCTATTCATGAAATTAAATTGCAAATCTTCAGGTGCTTTTGCTCAGAGGAAGTTGGTGACCATTTTACTAAACATATTATTATCCTAGACCTGTCCTATTATTTCGGCTGTACTCCCGACTCCGACGTCCATTATCCACAATAACTTTTTCCTTTCAATGTATATTTTACCTTGGATTTTCCCTTGATAATCAACTGCAGTAGTCATTACAAGGTATTTTTGAATATATGGCTTCAATAACCTTAATTCATTATAAGGCTTTATTTGATAGATGAAACCATATAGGTGCTTTTTTTTTAATAGAATCTAAGTCGGTGCAACTTCTCCCACTACTCCCTTTATAGTTTGCAAATACTTGTAGTTTGGGACAGTCAACCGGCGAATTATTGGCTGCCTGCTCCCATTACCTTCCGTTCCAAAGTAGATCCCAGTTAGGAGATCCTTTGAAGAGAATTCCTAACGCTAGGAACTAGGTACCATGATACGTCGGGTATATTGGAATTTTACTATGCGCGATTTCCACGGTAAATATTACCGGAAACTTGTAATTTGAGATTAATAATAGTGTATTGTTACGGTTCTGAAAATAACTTTCACTCGTGTGGGTTACATTGACAAATGTCATTGTTGCAAAAGACGAATAAATCAAAATCACACATTTTTAAAAAGAGGCAAACTCACCTGAGTCACTCATACTGAGATGTATTTATATTTATTTTTTTAAAAATTGTCTCGAAAGACAGATTAAATAAAATTTTTATCGAGTTCTGCATAAAACAAATAAACGAAAACATTAGATTTTGTTTATAATAATTTATTTTTAGTTTAGTTTAACTTCAAACTAACATTATAAAACTACCCCTCATTTTCAGTCAGTCAACGACTTCAAACGTAAAAATCAGTAAGAGTCAAATGCAGTCGTTGGACTTGTTATGTATCCGGCATTTGCATTGAAATTGGACCGTGGAAGAATGCTACTATTTTTAATAAAAAATAAGCTCTTATCAGACTAGTTTTAAAAATACGTTTTTGGCTTATGTACATTAATAGTATATTTTACGACGGGTATTTTATATTTTTACGTCGCCATCAAGAAGAGGAAGTCAACAGTTTCTTATAGCAAGGTATAGATATTGCCCTAGAAAGGCGAAAGCGTTCACATTTTAAATGGTCATAATTTTTATGTTACTAGTTAGTGGCTGCTGGCTATTGAAAATGCAAAGCATTGCTTGTCCTGAAATAAAATTAAACAGATAAATAATTGACTAATATTTGACCTTTAATATTTGATTTTGTGTCGTGGATATTAATATTTTTTCCGTGTAAATTTACTGGACATTCTGGTCATCATCATCATTATTCCATCAAAATGTAATAAATCTCGTCTAGGGATTTTTCTTGCCACGCCAAAAAGGTTATATCTAATATCGTATACATTTACGCGGTCACACTCATAGCGGAGGTTTTTCTGGATTTCATATGTGAGTGCGATGCGAATTTTACGACGCCAAATTTGTCACAGTCCAACCGCGCCCCTTCCAGAGTGACTGTCGAAAACTTTCAACAAAAAATAATATAAATATTGTAATATTTCTCGAAAGCATATTTTCTCATTGCGTCAGATTCAAACGGCCTGATTAAGACTTGCGGTACGGGTTTACGGTATTTCTTCCTTTGAATGCCATGTCTAAGGATTTAGATTAAGGGGGTGTGTAGTTGACTGTTTGAAGTTCGGAGCGGGAGGGACATCGAGCCGGTAAGTGACCAGACCAGCAAATTTTGAGGCAACGCCGACTACCCAAACTTCCTTTGAGGGAACCAAATGATGGGGAGGAGAAATAATCTGAATAGTAAACTTGCATGCGCTAATTATTAGGAGCCAGATTTATTTACAACTAAATAAAATAGAGAGAAACAAAAAAGAGCACAATTTGAAAACTGTATCACGTGCTTTGTCTTACGAAGCTTTTTTGTTGTCTAAAGCTCTATGCTATGACACAAGTGAAAATCACATAGTAATTATAATATAGCGTCCTCTTTTGAATTCTAGATTAATATAAAGGGACGCTATTTGCTCATTGGAAATCGATTATGTATCATATTGCTGTAGAGATACAAGCTCGTCTTTCGAAGATTTTCAACTTATTGTTGCAACACATTTTTTTTTAATTCAGAGTTTTGCCAACTTCTTTCTGTTTGAGAAGCTCTTGCAATCGACGGTGTTAGCAGGAGGTATATGAGTCGAAATTCACTGCGATTTGTCATGAAACATTCCAATCGACAGTACTCCGTCACGGGCAAGGTCCAGGCGTTGAGAGCGTTACCCAGAAAAAGTGAAATATCTGAGCCGCTCGCTCATATCCTGTCAAGAAAAAAATACTTTGGGATGGAAAGAAAATGCTATGCTTCTTTATGCCTACAAGGGGAGCTTTATGTGTGGAAATAAAATTCACACTTATTAGAGAATAGACGCTTACATGCGAAGCGATTCGGGGGGTCGCTACACTATAATCACGTCTTTTACTCACGTGAACACACGTGACGACAAGGGTCGAAATCATTTTAAGACAATGCTGGCATTACGATTTCTCACACACAACATAAATTATAAATATGACCCGTCATTACGATTACAATTAGAAAAAATGTACGTATTTTTTTCAATTGTGAATCTTTGATCTGCTATAAATATTCAATATTGATAACACGATTAATATTTTAATACTTGAATACTAAAGATATATTTGATATTTTTTTACTGAATTCCTTGTGAGAATTATTTGTGAGATTTTATCGTTTGTAAATGGCAACGAGATAAGTTGGCATAACTAGTCAGAGTAAAATTAATAAAAAAGAATGGAGAAAAATTCACAATAAGAATAATTTTTATGAAAGTATCAATCTTTGCGTTCAAGCGCTTTGCTGAATTGTTGGTGTTGAATATCTATTATAATTATAGATTGAAAATATCACGAAGAGATGTATATCCAGCGATAGATGCGAAGCAGCGAAACTTTCTTAGATAAATTGAATATTACGTGGCTGATAATAAATACAAGGACACAAGTTCAATAAACATCCTCAGTTTGCGAAAGGTCCTTGGGTACATTTACCTTACAGAGCAAATAGGCATAACATCAAATAAAAACGATGGGTTTTGTTTTTCAATCAAAACTCAATCCTTTATTTACCCCGAGGATGAACCATCGACAGAACTGACCAGAGAGGCACAGGATTATGGACACAGAGACTACTGGAGGAGGGCAAAAACCACAGACATCCTGTTCAAATAGGCACAGGTAGCAGCGATCGGTGGGTCGTAAAAAACCCGACGCTGTGGGCCGCCGGTCGCCATGGCAACGGCCTCGGCAACCATGCTCATATGGCGCATTCAATATTTTAATTATGTCGAACTAATCTGATTAGAAATTATTGAATAAGATTCTTATTTAGCATAAATAATTTTAAATTGTAACAATAAGAAGAAACGTTTATATTTCATCTTTTTTAAATTGTTTTAAGCATTTTTAAATCAAACAATATTGTAGCTTTTTGAAATTAATTTAAACCGGTACAATAGAAAGCAATTAATAATGCGTCATAGAAATTAATTGATAAAATAAAAATAATCAAAAATAATTTTGTAAATTTATTATTCAAAAGTCTTGTTAACTTAAATTACTAGGGTTTTGTTTCAATTAAAAAAGTAATTTTTTTTACTCTGATCACAACATTATTTAAAAACATGTTTAAAATCACGTGCCGCCGGTTCGTAAGATCTGTTTCGGATGCGGTATCCCTTCCCCACGGTTTGAGAACCGGTTGTCTGAGAAATGGCGTCCAATCGAGGCCACTCTTCGACCGGTCAATGGTTCCCAATTATCAAACCCAATGTTATTGTTACTTTATATATATTAATAGGGAGCTACAGATGCACACAGCAAATTGAATAATATGATATATTATTAAATTATGAATAAAGGATATTTTATTTTCAGTTTTACTTTTAAAAAAAAAAAGACATAGTTTTCAAAATCTGATTTGACTTAAAACACTAATATGCAACTAATATATATATATCTATATAAATAATAAATCACTTCTAAATTATAAAACACAATTCTTTATAAGAAAAAATAGAGTTCACCTTTCGGTACAAGCGTTTATTTCTTAATTTTTAAAAATATATATTTTCCCCGCTTTTAGCAAACGAATTTTAAAACAACACAACTCACACTCGAGATTTTAAATTACTTTTATTATAATAAAAAAAGTTGACTAGACGAAGATTCTATCTCTGTATTAAAAAAACTTGTTTGACTTCCGGAGGGGTCAATATTCTCAAACAGTCTCCTCGCCGGTTAAACATATATATATATATTGGAAAGAGAAAATCAATAAAAAACTGAATTAAACAAATCCATTTTTTTAGTTTTTACAATTAAATTACGTTACTTAGCTAACAAAGCATTGTGTCGCCAACCGTTTGATACAATATTATCCGGCAGCATATTACTAGACAATCAGATTCAGTGAGCAAGTAAAACAAACAAATAATGTGTGTATCGATTTACGTCTCCCTTAGGATAACTATTGTGTGCGTTCTCAAAAATAGGGTATAATTTTCAGTTGATTGACACTATTATATTCGCGTGCACATAAAGTTTGCTTCTGTTCTGCCGAAGAAGGGTATACAAAAGACTCATATGCAGAGGCGTACACTGTAACGTCTCATATTTACTCTAGGGTGAATTGTTAGCAGTTTAAAGATATTCTAGAGTTTCGGTTTATTAATGTGTCTAGTGTGTATTACACGAGTCTGAAATATATAAATATCTCGCGAGCGGTTTATTATTCAGATCGCATTGAAGAAGCGTCAGTAATTTTATACATTGAACAAACAAATTGTTGCAGTATGCTTTAAAATCGGACGCGTTGCAATGTTGTTGAAAATAATGTCGATTTTATTTATGGAGCGCGAATTTCTGTGGGGTTCGACATTAAAAATGATAATCGAATCAGCTCCAATTACACAACGTCATAATTGATAAATAATTGTCAGTGTGAAAGGATTCGAATATATGGATACAGTAATGGAAGGTTCCAGCACGCACTCCGGGCGCATTATAATAACCGAGGCATTAAGACATGAAATAATAATTCCGATAATTCGGCTGAGAGCAAATGAGATAGCTCATTAGAAGAGGAGGACGCCACGGGCGAGTCCACTAATGTGACGCCGAACAATCAATCATCCCAGCTCGCTGTGCGAGTGTAACAATAATCATTATGCCTTTGTGAGTCTACTGGGCCAGAGATTGGTCAACGTTCTCGGGACCTCTGCCTCCCTTGTCTGCCCTCTTCAGAGTCGTATGTGCGGGTAGATATAGTTTCTCCGTCCCGAAAGGAAGACGGAAGGGACAAACGTTTTATTTATTACAAATTATAATGGATGCGCCATTAGTATTATAATAAAGCAGAAAATTATAACTTTTAAGGGTATTCTGTTGTTGTATTACAATCGTGTTTATTTTAAGTAGCGGATTAAAAATATTTATTCTTAAAGCACTACTTCTACTTAAAGAACAAAAAAACATTTTTTTTTTATTTCTTATAAAATAATGATACGGTGTATACGATAAGCAGCTTAAAGTGTATGATACGTCATGTTTAGAGCCACTGCCCTAGAGATATAAACAGCCGATAGATGGCATTTTACAACTCATTACACCCAGCATGTCAATTCCTAGCACTATAATCTGGACAAGCATCGGTTTCACTAATATATTATTTACAATCATCCCTAAAAGCTAAAAGCCTGCCAAAAAGAAAGATTTCCTTTTCATAGGTATATCAAAAGGATGGGGAAATTACAGGTAAGAAAAGAACATCTTTATATGAAGCGTTTTCATAAATGTACAAATAACTTACGCTACTTTCAGAAATACAGAAATTTAATAATACTGTATGTGCTTACTAATATTTAAGATAATTGATTGACTTTTCCACATGTTAATTTTTATTGGTGACCGGATTCACCAACCTTTCACGTTGCCTTTATCAAATGTGGATATATTTATATTAATTAAACTTCTAATGTTTTATCGCTCACAAAAATCTTGAATAATATTTTGAATACCTTACAAATGAAAATAGATTAATTTTTTTCGGTAAAATTAAAAAAAATTAATATCTCAATCTTACATCAAGTAAAACAATTAACTTAAAAAAAACAAGGCTTCAGTTCGTTTTCTGATATTTAAATTATGAACATTATTTAAAAACTGACAATTTTAAAATATATATTAAGTAAAAGTTCAAAGATTATATTTCATGGCAGGCAGAGATGCTGTAAGACGCTAAGAGAAAATCCAATACGTAACAAAAATAAACGACTCGCGTAATTCCCAACACGACTCTTAAATCTGTCACATTGAGGGAAAAACCACGAAACAGGCAACTACATGAAAATATAATAATTTCAAGCATAATAAAACACTTATTAATTTGCTACTAATAAAAAACCTTTATAATTCAGATGCTACCAATCCCAGACTCAACCCTTTACGCACACACGGGGCACAAAAAGAAGCGAAAAAAACTAAAAATCCGTAATAAAACACACGAAAGCAGTAACCGCACGAACGTATGATTTGAGAATGGGTGGACGAGGGAGGGGGTGGGGCTAATTAACGAACGACCGAACTGCCCCAGGCCTTAACATTCCTATAAAAACGAGCCTGGTAAAAAAGGAGCGTGTAGGTTGTAGGCGGGTGAAACTTGCGGTAGTCGAAGGGTTAAACCGTATGGATGCGTGAGCCCTAGAATTATTTTGATGGGGTTTATTTGGATTTGTGTTATCCTGCTTCCGCCGCGATCGCGAAAGGGCCAAGTTATTTTGTAATTATTTCTGTATGATGTTTACTTTCCATACGGATTGCTATTGTACCTTACATACTACTCAATCGCCTTGCGTATATACACTATATATGTATATATATACATATAGTATATATGTATAGAATCGAAAATGAAAATGACTTGCAAAAATACGAACGCACATCTTTGTACAAGTATACATTCAATGCTGTTTGATATTTTTCGAATTTGGCCTATCAAATTAGCGCTACTGGAGACAGCACGCGCTTCGGAACGGGATTAATGTAAACATTATACAAATGGGCGTCTTATTAGAATACAACGAGAAGGAACAGCGAACGGTCCGTGTAAACATGGAGGTTAGTCAGGGTTAGGTCAGGTTAGGTCAACATCTGTCGATCCTTGTAACCTACCGCCCTGCCGTGATCCATCCATTGTGCTCCTCGACAAAGGAACTGCTTCCGCTGCTCACTGTTCGCATTATACTCACTTTAAATCCAACTAAATCATAAACTACTCAATCTTTTTTTCGATCTTCTATTGTTTTTACACCAAGTAAAAAAAAGAAAATTATTTATAATAATGTTGGAATACATTGTAGTTATGTTGTTTGCAATCATTTAATGACTGCGTCACATTTTAGAAAATAATTATATTTATGTGGTCACAACGGAAAACTATTTTATAAAAATTCAAGTGAAAATATATTTTTTACCTTTTTATTTTTTCAATTTTCACAATGGAATTTTAAATATTTTTTTATCAGTTACATAATTAATTTAATAATTCATATTAACAAAAAAACGAATGTAGTGCAAACTCGACGCACGACAATGTGTCCGTTCTCAAGTTTATTATTCTAAATAAAACAAACTTCTTGTCCACTATGTCTCGAGCCATGACTCCTAGCGGCGAAACGCCCGAAAAAATAAAACGATGAATAATACTTCGCAGCTATGAAAATATAAAAATAAAATATTGTCTTAAATAACTTCAAAGGAACAGATTGTCTCATAAAAAAGTGACGAGAATCCTTTGTTTAACAAGCAGTGACATGTTCGTTACGCGTTTTTTCCTTGCGAATCGCCCAACGCCCGAAAAAAACCCATCCAGCCCGTGTACGCGGGGCGCACGGGGCGGGACCGGAAGGGAGAGTGGCTCATGGGGTGCATGTGCTCGGGAACCACCCCTTATCTACGCATTTCTGGGAGCTCCGAGGTGACAACAGTTCTATTGATAAAATATTTAAACCAAA
Organism: Atopsyche davidsoni; assembly: GCA_022113835.1. NCBI lineage: Eukaryota > Metazoa > Arthropoda > Insecta > Trichoptera > Hydrobiosidae > Atopsyche > Atopsyche davidsoni. The sequence continues at coordinate 3,557,301 of JAILWY010000019.1, read as the reverse complement.
ACAAAACTCTTTAGATATTAAAAATAAGGTCATTTATAAACTTCAACTATTCAAAAAATGTTATTTTCAATATTCTATTATTTACAAAAAATCATGTATCAAAACTTGCTTCAACAAATTGACATACGCAAATTTAAATTAAGGAGACAAATACACTTACTAAAACACTTGCAATGTAATGGTATTACTAATTGCATTTTAATAAGGGAGAGAATTCTCACTGCAATCTGATAATTATTTTAATGTGCTCGCTCAAATTAAAATAAAAGCTTTGAAAAATCAAGGACCATTTAAAATGCGTTTTATACAACAACAAAAAAATTCTTTAATCAAAAATGGCGGAACTTGATTAAAAAATCTAAGAGAATCAGATTTTTTATAAGGATGCTTTTTTTTTTGACACGTGTATGGTTTGATCTTTTGCCATCATGATATCTTTATCCAACTCGTTGAAAGTGATCACATATGAAATATACGAAAGACTTTCATTGTAGACTGTTTACAATGATAGTCATTTAATAAAAATATACTACTAGTTGCTTTGGCCGTAGAAAAACGGCAATGTTTTAATTCTGCAATCTCAGTTCGCGTCAAAAAATTTCTTTTTTTATACGACAAGGGTTGGTAGGTTCCGTATGAAATGTAGGGAAAGCTAATTTCAGGGAGGGCGAGAAAGTGACTTTTTACGGCGCACTCCGACAATGTGAACTTACCCCCTGAATTTGGAACACAGCAGCAAAATACTACCCCGTCAGCAAAATTTGTTTTTCTCTTTAAAAAAAACATGTCCTTGATGAGAGAAATTTAAAATTAATTCTGTTGATTCAAGGGTGCTATTTATAAAAAGTATTTATATTGGCAAATGCAGTCATTTGAAATAAAAATCCGAATACATCGACGGTGAGACACAATAAAAAAAAAAAATAATTGTTGCTCTTTGAAAGAACTAAAGCTCCGAATAAGTTCAAATCTCAAATACATTTTATATGCGAAAAGTTTACTTAAAATGAACGTTTATAACAAAAATAAAAAATACATCTCAGGCATTAACTCAAAAGAAATCAAATACGCGATTTATTTCCAAAAATGAGAGAGAAATTTCGAATAATAGTTCAAAAGTCGATGTGTCTTAATTATTTTGAACAAACTGGTGAACGCTGGAGTAAGAAGGCTGGAGACTATTTATTTGGAGTCATTGACTGGGTACAGCTTGTGTTATCGGTATATTGGTCACAAATATTAATAAATAAAAAACTTATACAAACTCTTCGAGAACTTAAGGTACTTGGAGAGACCTACTATTTCCATGAATTTTGATTAGTCGTTGTTTTACTTCCAATTCTTCAAGAAATCCATAACTTAATAAAGTAATAAATCAATTTGATAAGTTCACGAATAAAATTCAGGGATCGTTTTTTTTTTAATTCGGAAAAAATAACCTAAATGCACAAATATATATTTTTATAACCGTGATTTTTTCGTCATTTTCACTTTTAATCCACACTTACGGAAATGGTAAATAAAAATCGCTATTTGAAATTGTAATGAATTTAATATTTAGTAAAAAAGATTTTAATATCAATACGCTATTAGCAATAAATAAGCGAGTACAAAATAAAAAATAAAAAATAAAATACAGGGGGAAGCAACATCTTTCAGCCCCACTTTATTTATTGGGGTGTAGTAAGTCTGCGGAAAATGACAAAAAGCCTCAGGGGTTGGTTTGTTCAGTACCCCTCCCCCCCCCCCACTTTCTAGCGATTTTAGATTTTACGGTATTTTTCCTTCAGCCGGGTTAGGTTAGAGAGATGAGAGATTCTCGCTTTGTTTTATGCGAATTTGGAGGCTGCACTGCGCGAGGGTTGCTCTCTGATCCTCCCCACGGGGTTTGTTTTACCCTGCCTTGCCTTTTGGGGATATATTTGATAGCAGTTTAATTTTCAGGGTTTTGCTATTAGGCTGCGTACTAAGTGTTCAACGTTATAAATCCACTTTGTTTTCAAAGCGCTAAAAGTGAAATAAAAAATATCTGACAGACAAAAATGATAAGAATGTGATATTATGTTTGTGGAGAAATTCAAAACACGATTTTATATAACACAGTATGTTTTTAACAAAACTACGACAAGAAAGGTTTTTTTATCAACATTAAATCTTAAAAGGTTACAATATTCCTAATTTTATCAAGTGTAAATTTATTTCGGTTATAGACATTTCACTTGTAAGGACACGCATATGACCTTTGTATATTTCTGAAAAGCCATAGTGTTACCTTTTTATGGAACATATAAAATCACTATTGATTTATAAAATATCTTTGATCCATACGCATTTAATTTACATATATACTTGATAATTAGATTTGACAACTCTAGGTGAACGGAAGAATGTGTTCCATCGTATTAAAAATACGTTTGTTATGTTTATATTCCAAATAAATTATCAACGGCATTTTTATTTACATCTTTTTAATATCAATGAACAAACGTTATAATATCCTTAGAAATTGAATTAAATTATTTTTTGGTTTGAACATTTAATTTATTTTTTTGAAGTTTAATTTGTTCCAGATCTTGATTTTTTTTTGGGTTTGTTTAGATTGATTGGCATTCACTTAGATAATAAAAGAAAGTGAAAATAAATTGGTATTTGCGATGGTTTTACTTTAGGGAATAAGAAACGCTGGAAAAATAAATGTTGTATAATGTGTTTTGTAATACAAATAAAATAAAAGGATTATCAAAACGAAAGCGATTTATTTCAAATGATATAGTGAATACAATTATTTTATATTTTCAATAGCGCTTCAAACTCAAAATGCTCACATTTTATAAGAGGATAGAATCTGTGACAAAATTCACTATTTTATTAAACATTGTTTTGGGCTGTTTTTAAGGTTTTCCTAAAGAAAACTGTCAATTTTATCAAAAAACTCCGCGAGCTGTCACAAATGTACTTTCACGTGTATATGTGAATAAATGAAATTTTCTATAAATAAAATCTTTGTTTATAAATAGAAGGTTTCTTGGCAAAGAAGGAATAAGATAATAAGTTATAACTCAACCCTGTCGGAACGGTGGCTGGGGTGTTTAAACACCCTCGCACTTTAATTCTGTGTATACCAGGCACCCTTCGGTAACGGCGATGATGCACAGTAAGGACGGTCTTTTAGACTCAAAATGAAGCCGAGCTTATGAGGGTTGGTGCGAAGGGAGAAAATTGCATTACTTTCGATATGTGTATTAGTAGAATCCGCCTTGCATACAACATTAGAGCAGGTGATTCAAATTTGAATTTGTTTTATGTGAGTCATTATTGCCAAATGACTTAAATTACAGTAACAAGATTCCAACCAACGACGCTTTAAAATGGTGCTGCTTATTACAGTAAATACTTAACCTGAAATTTTAATATATTGAGAACAGCATGAAGCTGATTACAAGGTGTTTTAAAAAATGCGATATTTAAAGCATGCGGAACTGCTTATTGCGTATTACTGGAACTTAAATTAACGTGACAGGTGATGACGCTGACGTGTACGATTTTAATGCAGTTACAAACAAGATACTTAGCAATAACTCTAGAGTAGCTCACAGTAAAAAAACTCGAGGTAATTTCCCTTGATATTTCGTGTGGAGGCAAGTTTATATCGGACCAGGACAGATGCCCTCCAGCACCTGCGCCCGTCGCCAGCACCTGCCGGGCCAGACCACGTGCCCTCTGTTTGAAATGCTTTTTCATGGCTTGACTTGCACTTCCAGATAGCACCTTGACGGAACGATTAAATATTCGTATATAGAAACCTGCATCGATAATTCAATGAATAACCGGTCGACTGTCGAACGACATGGGTTTTTGATGCGAAGTTGAAAGTGATGCCAATTATGTATTTTGAGTACAGCTGGACGGACAATTATAATAAACCCTATATAAGCATCTGGTGAGTTATTCTCATTTACATCTGCAGGGTTATAACTATTTATAAAAAAGAGTTTAAAATATTGAAAAGAAGACACATCCACTGCCTGAAAAGTAGTGTAAGCCCCAGTACCTACGTTTTATTTTTTTTTCAAGTTATCTAAACACTATAGATATATTGTGTTGTAGCGTGTGTCTAGCATAAAATGAATATTAATATTTAAAAAGCTTATACAATAAATCAATGATATTTAGGCTGCAGGGTGTAATTAAGATGGTTTCCCTCCTCCCTATACCAAGTAATACCATTTACATGCCACAACAGGCTGTGCTATATTTTAGTAATGGTCGCAGAACCCCCTCAGGATCACGTCCGTGCCAGTTCACGTCTTTTATGTGACCTTGACACTGCTGACACATGTACCAACACGCACGGACACCCTCTTTAAACTAGCAACATTATAAGCTTCACTTTCAAAAGGTTTTGAGCCAGCGCTGAAACAGAGCGTTTAGATAAAGTTTGGAATTTATCATCGTACTGCAGCTATAAATGATATCAAACGGGCTGCGGTAAGAGACCACGTATCTTCAGCGGAAACTCTATTTCCTGAGATATCTCGACGCCCCCGATACCACCTTGTGTCTATGACTTGACGAAGTTTATGATATCGACGAAAACTAACCCAACTGACAGAGCTTAGCTAAAGGAACAGAAAATATTACAATATCTACGCCAAAGTGAAAGACTAAATAAATTTAGTCTTATTTTTAGTTTTTTTAAAGTAGTGTTATATATTTTTATGATTTCAAATGAAAGTGTTATTAAAATTCAACTATCTTGCAAATAATATTAAAATCAAATCATGTAAATATAATATTAAAAATGATTTCAATATCATGTTATTTTTTTTGTATGGTAAGAACAAATATTGAAGTAAGAAATAACTAGAAGAACTGTTTTTATTTTATGTTGTATACACAAAATTATTTGATATGTGTATATTGGGGTGTTTAGAATTCGTGTTGAATTGATGTGTGAATATAAAAAAAAAAGTTTTCAATCAATTTACATTAAAACTGGTGCATTCCGTATTAACAATTACAAAAGTCGGTTTATTTCTATTTAATAAGGGCATAAATCTGCAGCGAGACGGGGTTTATTGCTTGGGCAGATAAATCTCTCGGAAGATACCTACGGGGCGAACTAAAGTGAACTTAACTCTACAATCTCGGGCGGCAGGAAGAATTATTCATAAAGTTCCTGCTAGGGCAAGACGTCCCGCTAACTGCCCCGACTCGCGCTGCTCGAGACGCGTTAGCGCGAAAGGTGTTTCAGTTCGAAAAGTCGTTAGACAACATATTACGCTATCTAAACTAACTTAGCTCGACGCGAGCTTTTTTACGGCAGTTGGTCGAATCCCACCGCAAACAATCGGCCCTGGACCGCCCAGGTTAGGTGAGGTTAGGTTTACGGGCCGGCTGTTGTTACAGCGCGCTGAACTTGACGCAGAATGTATTGCCGTTTTTATTTTTATCGTCAGCGTCCTCTCGTCCGCATAATGTATCGTCCTTTTTACTCGCGCTAAGTAGCGGTAAATGCCGCAATTCTGTTTTTACATCGCCGTACATATTAATCGGTCTGTGCATTTTTAAAAACGTACATCTGTCGTTGACTGCATTCGTAGCTTGCCTTATTCATTTCTGGGCCACGTTTTGCTGCTTTGTCTTTGTCACCTGGACTTCAAAGAAACGAGGCCTTAAACTGAGACAGTTGATATTGTTTACTTGACACGATGTCTGCCGACTACGAGATAACTTTTTGTGCAGCTACGATTAAACTCGGAATAAATCAGTGCTAATATCGATAGATGGTTTCTGGGAAAAAAACATTAAATCGATGCTGGCTTGCATGAACAGAAAATTTATTAACACGCTGACTGCCGACTGGGAGATAACTCGTAGATTGCGTTATTTGCGTCCTTGTTTAATTGTCATATTAAACAGTCAACGTATTAATGTGTTAGTATGAATATTTTTGTATATCCTAAATTAAAATACATTAAAAATAAAGAATTTTATTTTGAATACTATATGTATGTCTATTTTAAGAATTGAACGTCAATCAAGTGCGTATTTATACCTATAACGGGTATATTCTATTATTACTAATATGATAAGGCACATTAGTTCACACATCGAAGATGATTAAAGAAATTCTCAGAAAAATATCATCGTGATTTGTGTGGGATTTGAACCCACGGTGTACTGACCATTGTACTAACGAACCACATCCATGAATCGCGAATTTTCAACAATCATACTCTACATATGAACCAATATGCACACCGATATTTAGTGATTAAACACAATACTCAAATTGGTAAAGTGATGAATAGTCGCGCTAACGCTTGCACGGGCAGACCTATCCCGAAGATGCGGCGAGCTCTGAAACACCCTGTGCGACGGCGGCTTGGATTCAGCCTCAACATTTATTCACGTTGTCATCAAAAAACGCACGGAATAAAACCCGAAACAAATTCAAATGGCCGGGCTCCTCCCCGGGGCGTTCACCCGCGTCACGCGGCTCGTCCGGTTTTATGACCGCCCGGCCCTTCGCAAATTTTACCGCCCCTGATTTATCACGCCCGAGCCGGCTCCCGGACCGCGCGGTCACTTTCCCTTTTATTGAGTGCGTTTTGTAAATTTTTAATAACGTCCAGCCGTGACGTATGATGGCGCGGTGCTCTCCCCGGCCGCGGCCTTCGCGTAAATAAATAAAAAAAAAACACCCATTACAATATTTATACGGCGGGACTGTCGAGCCTCGCAGCGTCACTGAAACGACACCGCACATCAAACACGTCTTCGTATAAAACTAATTTTAACCACGATGCTAGCAATTGACTATCAATGACCGCATTGGGGCGCTTCCGTTAAAAAATATAATGCGGCGAAAAGACGATGTCCAAAAAATCTGTCAAAAGTTTGATTGCTATATTTATATATCTACTATAATAATAGCCATTGTGTGTGTGTGTGTGTGTTTCATTTCATACAACGCTGATTCTTTGCACGTAAGTTATGTAAGTTTTTCCGCAGTTCAAGACGATAGGATAATATTTTTATTCATAAACTAATTAAATAAAACTTTCAAATATACTTTAATATGATTCTGTTGTTCACAGCGAGAATTTCAAATTTAGAATTTTTACAAAAAAACAAAATATGATGCTTCGAAGAAACTTCCAGTTTATGTCAGCTTGACACAAGTACCAATTTTATTTTTTAGTTGCGTTTGAAGTTATTAATCACATCATTAATAACTTAAAATGCCTCCTAAAAAAAATAACACCGTCTAAGCACAGCAAACGTAATTAAAAAAGAATAGCACAATTGAACGTGATAAAGACTGCATCTAATATCGAACAGTGCAGTGAAAGTGATTCGTTGTTTGTGACACGAAATGGGATGTTTCCTAGAATAGCTTTGCTTTCGAAATTAATATCCGGGTATTCAAAATATATGTGTACAAAATGAAATCAAATATTCATCTAATTGTAAGCCAATCATATGTTCACACACTATTGCATCGTTCATCGAATACGTCATTTTATTACGGGCTACATTTCTAGTTAAATCATAAAATCGTAAAAAATCCAGCACGAAAGACGAGGGTGAGCGTGTGTGCCTCTCTGCGCTTTTTTTTTTCTTTCAGGGGATGTTTACGGTGGAATTCTAATTTCCTGAGCCATAAATACATCTAATAAAAAATGTCCTCGGTTGACGTTGAAGACTCATCGGAAAAGTTATTTCAAAGTGATTTTGACTGGAAAAATATATATCTATCTAGAGGTTGAAGTCCGGGGATACTTTTTTAAAATCACTATTGCATCATTAGTTATGCAATTTAACCTTTAAAAAACGCGCCCTACATCTTAATAGTATTTTTATCGCTTCTACTTTATTTAAACACTGAATATAATAATTGCAACTATACTCTAAGTTTATTAATTTACATGCAATTGTTTAATACGGATGTTGAACAATAAATCCTCATGTGAGTTTTACATTTCAATTAATTATGAAATTGGCAATTTGGTTTAAAATCTGCAATCTATATAATTGGATGGTTTATTTTTAAAATTCTTCGATAAAACCTTGTTTTGATGTGAAAAATATAAGCAGGGCTCATTCTAGGTAAATGTTATTGATAATTATATCATAAGTCATGAGTCAATTTGCATTGCTTAAAAATGCTTCATCTTCTACTTGACAAATACAAAAAGAAATTCAAATATTATAAAATCATTTTAATAATTATTTTGAATAGTATTTTATATAACGATAAAACAGAAATATCTCACCGACATTGAACACTCCGGATAAAACTAGAACGTAGAAACTCTTAAAGATATTCAAGAGTTCTTTGACTAAAACAATACTCAGTTTTCGACTTTCCATTTTGACAAGTTTCTATATTGGTCTGAAACCAAACCGCGTAGTATTCGCAGGACATATATTACATTAAAACCTCCCATCCTCTTTATTATAATGCTATGTAAAGTAATATTATAAAAAAACCCTTGTTATTATATTTAATATTATTAGTATGGGTTTGTTGCCAGATCCCATAAGAGCAATCTACAGTAGTGGAGTGAGGATTGTATTATATAACACGCGAAGGATAAACTAAATAATATACATACGAGTGGCTCCAACAGAATATACCAACAGTGGCTGAACTACTAGAGTTAAACTTCCGTCGTTAATATGTTGTCCAGTAGTTAAATGTTCGCTCCTTAACTACGGTTCAAAACCTCACGACACATGAAATATACTTTTTTAAGTTTCAAAAAGTTATCATTGAATGCTGTGCTTTATCATCATAAGTTGTGTCGTTTTTAACTGTCATTAAAATCGTATAAATTAATTGTGATACGATATTTTTTTAACACATACCTTGATAAGGTCATTCTGAATTTGTGGTTGGGGAGAAAGGTGCAACGTCATACCTGAAATGAAAGTAAAAAAATAAATGGCGCACAGTGACATTCAAGTACAGTGAAATGAAGGATGAAAAACCTATGAAAGATTCAGAAAATGCATTGCCGCTGGTTTAATGTTATAATTCAACAAATTGTAATTGTAGATACCATAGAAAATACGATGTTTTATGTAAAACTATTGATTTAGTATTGAACTGAATTTTTTTTTTGATAATCTGCATTTTGACTAAAATTATATCATATTACTTGCTTTTAGAATATTTTTGTTTACTTTGGTGTATATCTACGATGCATTGTGTTTACAGCAATTTTCGCTGACGCTCTTCTTAGTCGAGTTTTTAATAACACGGATGTTTTCCGAGTCCTGGCTTTGCTTAGGAGAGGAGGACCAAAGGACAGGACATCAGCTGATAATAATAATTAGGAGCGATCATCCCAAACTAACACGGAGAGCTCTAGACAAATGGCGGTGGCAAATAGCAAACAAGGGAGCAAAGCTGCAAGGCCCCCATGGCCAGGCTAGCCGGGTTCTAACAACAACAAAGACTCTGGCCCAGCCGCCTGCAGTGGACACAGGGCTTAATAACAAGTCCGCTGATAATATTCCATAGAAAATATATTTTATCTTCCTTCTTTAAAACATATTTAAGAAATCATGTAATCATGATGTATATGGAATATAGTTTCACGTATAAAACGACTTGGCAAATCATTTAAAAAAATACTATTAATGTAAGACACACCCACGCTCCTTGTATATTATAGCCCATTGCTTTCGTAATTTTTATCAATTTGACCCCATGACAGAGAGAATTTAAATGTTGTGCAAAAGTATGAAATTTATATTTTTGTAAAATTTATGTATCGGTCGTGAAGTATAATGTTTCAGGATTTATAACAAATAAAACACTTTATGATTCTGCGTAAATTTTTGTATGGAAAATGTCGAAAATCGACTTATTTAATGGACCGAATGTGCCTAATGCATTGTTTTAGTGGTTTAAAACCATTTTCGTTTGGGGCACATCGGTTGGATGGTTTCAAAGCCTATAACGGATCCACAAACATTTTTTTGTGTTTTACATATATACATATCTGTTGCTATGCGATCATATAAATATTTTTTTTATGCAGTTGAAAACTTTACATAAAATTATAACGACACCACTTTAATGCACACAACTTTTTGACACGTAAACCTCTATGCGATGATATAAATATATATTTTTTTTGCAGTTAAAAACTTTACTTAAAAAACAATATTAAAAAAGATATCACTATTTTATTTTCACAAACCCCCGAAATTTCGACACGTGCATAGCTTTGACACGTGCATAGCTAGAAAAACCCGCATCCCACCCTGCCGGTGCATAATTAAATGAACGCCCTCGCGTCGCGGGCGTTTATTGTATACGGATAGCAGAAAGAAGATCGCACATCCAAGTGGCGGTTCCGGTCAGGCCACTTTGTCCCATAACTCCACCAGCCCTTAACGTCCCCCGCCCCACACACTTATTCCGCGCAATTTCAATGCGGCCCCGCCAGACACGACGAGGCCTTCGCAGGCGCGGCTTGGAAACGCAATTAAAAACCGACAGGCGTAATTAAAGTGCTGGTGTGACCGTAGCTTTGCGAAAATGGCAACTGTTCGTTTGGTGTATCATCGAAATAAAATATAGGGTGAAACGCAAAATTCAACTGACCCCGACTAAAACATTCGACGTGTCATTAGAAAAGCTTCGAAAAATTTTGCGCTCACAATAAATATGAATATATTTTTTGGTCAAATGGTCAAAAAACTCGAATATGGTATCACGGCTCTTAATGATTATAAAAGTTTCATTAGCACCTGTATGCATCCGAATTGAACTGTAATGAAGAGTGCCAAAATTGTAAAGTTCTGTGGCAAAAAGTTATTTACACTTTCAGATAGGCGAAAATGATGACGCAGTTATTTGTATCATCGAAATAAAATATAGGGTGAAACGCAAAATTCAACTGACCCCGACTAAAACATTCGACGTGTCTTTAGAAAAGCTTCGAAAAATTTTGCGCTCACAATAAATATGAATATATTTTTTGGTTTAAGAGCCGTGATACCATATTCGAGTTTTTTGACCATTTGCTCGTACCTTTTGCGAAAAATCGACTGTACCAATCAAAAAAATTTAAATGCAGAAAGTCAGATACATCCTTTCTTCTACTACGATTTTTTTTATTTCTTATAATTTACTTTTAATGTGATAAATATGTGTTTTTCCGATTGAAGTTTCGGGATTGGAGTTTCGCGATGTTCCTGTTCCAAGAATTCTAAACATTTATGATTAGTTATAAACCTTTCTGTTGGGATTAGTTTGAAAATTTAAAAAAAAAAAATCTTTAACAAACTTTGGTTTTGAAAGTCGTCATTTTATCCAATTTTTCAACATCTTCAAGATTTTATTTATCTTTAGAAAAATTTTACGCTCACAATAAATACGTATATAAAAGTTTCATTGATAAGACACGGTGTTAGCACCTGTATGCACCCGAATTGAACTGTAATGGAGAGTGCCAAAATTGTAAAGTTCTGTGGCAAAATATTATTTACACTTTCAGATAGGCGAAAATGATTACGCAGCTATTTGTATTTTTTTCCTTTAAAATCTGCTTCGTCGTAACCTTTTGGTAGCCGACCATCATTTAAAAACACAGGGCAGTTTCATTTGCCATTATTGTAGCAAAAGTCACAGGGTGGAGCCATCTTTTAGTGACGCAATTAAAGGGTTTCTCCACAGCGGGGCGGTTATTTGCGACCCTACGCTTTAATTAAATTCTGAATTGAACGGACGCTGTATTGTGCTGCGCGATGTTTATAGTCGGTCGCCGAGGGTTGAATGGAATTTCAAAGATTTCCAAGTTCGATTCGCAAGTATTACAACATGTTTTTTTTTTGTTGTTTCAGGACCGTTCGGGGAATTAATGTTATACGGAGAATGTGGATAAATTATTATATTAGAATTAAATTCTAATTAAGCATGTACATAATTTACGGTAGTAAAACTATTTTACAAACAAAATGTTTTATTAAAACTTTGCGACGCTGACTCTGTATCATAAACAAATAAATTTCATGTGGACAATTGTGAAACTATAATTTATATTTTTTCACTCTTGAATAAACTAGCGAAACTCATACGAATACACAGATCTATGGTTTAAAACGGCACCAGTACATCTATTCGATTCATTGTGTATTTTAACGTGTTGTTTAACTTGCTCCCGCTTCGTTCCTTGGAAAATTTTGAGCTATGCTCGAAGTATCAACGAAAGGGCTGAGGCAAAGTTAAAGTTTTAATAATTGAAGGTTCGATTTACGATGTTGGGGCATCGTTAAATAATTATACTCTTAGTGGCTCGGCGACAATGTGTTTTCTAGACGTGATGAATAGAACTTATTCGTTTGTGCTTTTGAAGCAATTAAGAAATTATACGCCTTTTATGTGTAAACATTGTATTGATTCTGTCCGACTGGACGTTTGGATTTTGAGTAAAGCTTTTGTTATTATGGCTTTGTATCGATAATATCATAGAGAATTAAATATTAAGTATAAAACAAATAAAAAACACCCTGTGCACCTTTTTTAACGTCGTCGAAAGTCGTCGTCGTTGAAGAACGTCGTCGTCTTTGAGGTTTTGAGTGTTATCGATTTTCCTACGTTTATAGAATTAAAAAGTTCCTCAGAGTTATTAGTGCGAAAAAATAAAAAGATTAAAAAAATTCATAGCACGTCGTTGCAGCTAACGTTGTTTTTCTTTCCTTTGAAGTGTAAATGACAGATTTATCAGAAAAAATAATGTAGTTAAGTAACGAAAGCTTTGAAAATAAATTGAGTTGGCATTACCAGCAGCATTATGCTCTCTACATTCAATTATCTAGGAAAACTATTTAAAAATTGTATATTGAACTCTGAATTACCCATTTACGATGTGGGATATCCAAAAAAAAACATTTGATAAAATGCACATTAAGAAAATTAAATTTTAAAGAGTACATTGTTTTTCAAATTCCATATATTATTATGGCTCTTACTATTATTCCGTCCCCAGTCGTAAAGAAGAACCGGATTCAAAAGCCCTTTATTTAATCAACAATTTAATTTCTTCACATAACTTTATCAAATGTCCAACCCTAAGTTCCGAATGAACAATTAAGGTCTCGCAATTGATAATTAAAAATGCCTAAAACCAGAAAACCATACTGAAAAGGTAGGCAATCTAAAGGTGTACTGTAAAAGGCCCATAAAAATATATTTAAAACAATATCTGTAGTCGTATTGGCTATTAAAAATATTTTAAGTTTTATTACCAAAATAATCACGTCAAATAGCAAATAACAAATTAAGAGAATAAGATAAAACATTTAAAATTAAATTTGTACACGTGTATTGTAGAAATTGAAAATTATACATTTCATTAATGTTTCAAGATTATTTGAGAGATAGACTTACTAATAGACAAACAAATTTACTATATTTGGTATTTTACAATCTTATATTTTTAAATATTACGAATTTCTTGTACCTATTTTGATAAAAAAAATACTCATTTGATATTCATCATATATTTGAAAACAAAGAATCGTGTGGTTATTCTTAAATTGTATTTTAACATAAAGTTTTATAAATTTAACTTGTTTGTTGTGAATTCGCCATATTTTCTTTTTTCTACAAACCCAAATTCAAATTGCCATAAGATAATGTCGCAAAGTTACTTTTTTTTAGGTTTTGTTTATGGTATTATGTAAGAAAAGTTATACTGATGTATTTTTAAGAACGCGAAATATGCTGTTGGTTTATTTCGGTAAAAATGCGGCCAAGGGAAGTTTTCTGTGACTATTTCATAGTCAGGTAAGCGTCCCTTAAATGTTCTTTATCGCAGGACATATAACCGGACACGGCCGTTCACTTTCATCCCGTGTTCACAATTTTACATCATTTTCTCGTTCATTACTCGCAGGTGCGTGTGTGTTTTATTTACACGAATAATTAAACGTTAATTTTGAATATCTCAATAAAAGCATGCTGTAAAATATATTATATGAATCACGAACAAAGGAGGCTTCAATTTAAATACCCAGCAGAGGGTGTTTGGATAAAAGCATCCTGGGTTTCTCAACCGAAATCTAAGTGAACGAAAATCCGTATAAATCTTGCGTTTTGACAGCCGAGCGACAATCTATAAATATTTCATATGCATAAAATTATATTATAATATGCTTAAATCAATACTAATTTTTACCGGGAAAATAAACGATTTGGCTTTCATTGATGTGATAATATGCTAGAAAAAATAAAAAGTTAAGCAGCGTATTTTTAATAATAAATATCAATACTGAAATAGAATATTATCATAAAGGATTATAAATAAACTTAAGCTCAATACTCAAAACCCTAGTTGGAACAAAGAACAACTCAGATTGAGTAAGGTATGATTATTTTGCACGGGGGGCGTTTTAAGAGCTCCTGAAGGGCGCGAGGGTGTATCAGTAGCCGTGCGTAGGTTTTAAAGTGCAGATCGTCCGGTAGCGTAAGGGACGGGGGCGGGTATTAAAGGATTTAAGGGATGGCAGCCCTGGCCGTCACATGTCGCTACTTTACTGGCCGCATTACTCAGCGGCGGGACCTACTTACCCGCGCATTATACCCCTCCGTCCTGAGCTTGACCTCTTCATATTTTACTTTCTGTTTTAAACAAACTTCAGCGAGCGCAAACAACCCGCCCCGGGCTGTTTGTCTGAAAATAGCTATGAATTTGTCCTGTATGACTACACCACAAATACGGAACAAGATAAATATTTAATCACTGTAAATGTTAGCACTACAAGTCTAATACATATCGCTTAGAACTCTAAGAAAAACTCTTAGAACGCAAGAGAAAAATTAAAAAAATTAAAATAACATTTATGATTTAAACCAAAAATTATTTTGATTCAGCCATCACATTGTTCGTAGTGTCCTAAAATCACGGTTTACATGTTAGTTGGCCATTCGACCTGCCGCGCTATTAATTACCGCGACAAATGCGGCCAGTTAGCCCCTGAAGCGTTTCAGTGCGTCGCAGCGGATTGAAATTAAACAAATCGCCTAGCCGGGGAGTAAATCTTTTTTTGCGAAGCGCACACATCGCACGCACGGGCCACCCCACTCTCCCCCGAAACTGGACCACTTACGCGCCTACACCGTAAAACGAAAAAACCGCGCTCAAAAATAGACCAGTTTGCCATTAAAATCCTTGAAAAACGGCGTCACCGCAAAATGGCACTTATGGAAGCCCTTACGGGAGCGGGGGACGACATAATGCCCTGCCGAGAGAAAAAAGAAAGCAGAGAGAATATCAAAGAGAAATAATACAGTTGATTTTAATTTCATAGCGACTGAAACATGCCTGCCTGCATAGTCCGCTTGCTGGCACTGAGGGGAGTTTTCATCAACCGTAACCAGGGCTGCTGGAAAGATGGATGCCTAAACTCGCTTAATATAATTTTTTTACTTGGTTTTTTTTTTTTTAACTTGATAGATAACTGTCTCGGCGGCGGGTGATAGGGGCACGCCTTCTACTTTCTTAGACTTTAAATCGATATATAGGTATAAACTGTTGATATTTTATTTCTCTGTAGTTCGATTTCAGTTTTACCGGGAGATATTCAAAATAAATACTATAAGAATACTACAAAAATATACTATAAATTAGCATCGTTTCAAAATTGCCGGTGATGCTTTAAAGTGAAAGATCGTATCTATGTTATTATTGGTGTGTCATTGAATGTATAACGCTATTGTACGACTTGGAAAACTTTTTAAAACAACAGTATTTTGGCAAATATCGTGAAAATCAAATAAGATGGTATTGGAACCGTGTGACTGAAATTAAACCTTTCATATTTTCTAAAAACAAAATACGTTGCAATATCAATCGATAAGCTATCTGGGAGGCTCTAGCATTGTTTCCACCACAGTATCAAAAAATGTTTTTAGATATTTTGGTTGACACATTTGCTCTTGATTTGTGAGTTTCGGCTGAATAATAATAGTCTCTGAGCCTGTTTAGCCGAAACTCATAAATTTACAGAACAATTTTATTTTATTGATAGCTCTAAATATATATTTTTTATCAAAAATAGCAAAGAATATGATCATATTGGATATCTGCTTTTTATAAAAAAGTTATGTGATTCGAGTATAGTTTTATGATAGTTTTCATCAGTAAATTTAACGAAAAATGCGCAACTCTTAATATGTATCATTTATATTTGAAACGGAGCTATTGAAAATGCAGATATTTTATTGGGTTAATTAGTTGCCGCCAATCACACAAAGTAGTCAAGCATCAAGATAAAAATTCTATTTGTGATAATCCAATAAATCAATCATTGGAATTTCCAATTGAAAATTTATTGTATAATACTGAAATTCACTACAACGCGTGTATGTTTTATTGTTGATAGCTGTACGCTTCCAAAAACAGAAAAAAGAAAAGTTTTTCGTAAAAGTAATAAAATCGAAAGAATGATTGAAAGTTGTTCAGTCGTTCAAACAAGCGATCAATATTTTAAATGTTACCTCAGTTTATGCTTAAGCGTAACTTGTTATTGAATTTACCATGTGAAGTGATAAACATATATTAACAAATATTGAAAAAAAATACGCATCGTACTTAAATGGGTCAAAATATATTTTCAAATCATCAATATGTTTTCAATACAACCTCTAAATAGATTCAATTTTATATTCTAAATACGAAAGCTTTAAATTCAAATTATTAAAATAAAATATTTTTCGAGAATATTTTCTGAAATAGACTGGAGAGTACTTTAATTAAGTATATCCAGTGCATGGCACACAAACACAGAATCATTTATTTCGAATGGAACTCAAAAGTGTTATTAAGGTTTGACAGGTTCCACGTCACCGGTGATAAGCTAATTATCATCGCTGCTCAGCACCTACAACTGCATTAGATTCACCTCAGCTCTCTCCACGAGATAAGTGACTAACGGTGTATTGCGGAGACCTGCCAATTAATATATAGGGATATAAGGAGAAATCTGCAGTCTCGGATGTAATCCAAATGGGTACGTGTTTCCCCGGTTAGGGATGACTGACCGGAGTAATGTGATACGACGTCAAATCAAACACTCACCGGCAGAGAGAATGCAAATATGCGAGATGAATCAAAGTGTAATTTCCAATGATGCTTTAAAAAACACTAACGCTAAATGGTTTGAGGTACCTAAAAATGATTTTCTGAAGAGAGATGAAAGCTGCGAATATTTAATATGTTTTCAAACAGAAAAACCGCTGGCTCCTACAGAGCTTAGTTCTGATGTTTTTTTACTCACAGTCAAAAGACGGAAATGATTAAAGAAAATTGTAAGGTTTCATTCAGAAAATGTCCAACTATTTTACAAACCGGTCTTTGGAAAAGCGTATAATTGGATACACTGAAAATTATTTCATAAAAGTCGAGATGTAAGCAAAGGATTGTGCTGCGTTAAGCTATAATGAGGTAGCGGATAAAACGTGTCGTGTTATTTATAAAATAATTTTAAAAGCGATCGGCGAGCACAGCGCGCACCTCGTCACTTTCGGCAGCGGCAACATTTTCTGTATTTTTATGACATCCTATTTAGGCGGCTGATAAATGGTGTATGATAAAAGCTCCCTCCTCCGCGGGCAGCCGGGCGGCCGCGGAGGGCGCGACATAAATTACTCGGACGTCCATTAGCCGCCCCCGGGCCGGCGGACCTGCGCACGCCACTGGAGCTACGCAGTGCCCGGAAGACGCGTAGCTGGAAGATACTTGCATTTTACACACCACGCCTTAAAACACGTCGACTGCCAAGCCGATTTTCGTAAAATGTCCAAAATTTACCGAAATGGGCCGAAATACAATTATTTGATTTGTTTTGAGATATTTTTGAGGTGATTTATTTAGTATTTGCAGGTATGTCGTGTCGGCCACCGGTGGCCGACGCGGCCCAATTGGAATACCTCCGTGTCGGCCACCGGTGGCTCTACTCGCATTTTACACACCACGCCTTGAAACACGTCGACTGCCGAGCCGATTTTCGTAAAATGTCCAAAAATTTCCGAAATACAATTATTTAATTTGTTTTGAGATATTTTTGAGGTGATTTATTTATTATTTACAGGCCCAATTGGAATACCTCCGTGTCGGCCACCGGTGACTGACACGGCAGTCAACGTGTTATAAACCGAATCATATCTAGCCTGAGTGCCTTTGAACAATTGTCAAGCAACGACTGACGTATTTCAAAAAAATACCAATGTAAGATATTTTTTTATTTGTGACCGGTTTCGCCAACCTTTCACGTTGGCATCATCAAACAGAGTCTGAAAACGAACATGTGGAAAGTCACTCAAGTTTTTTTCTCAAAAATATTAAAATGGGATTCCACCAAGTACTCTGTTAAAAATATTGAATTTCGTAAGATATTCAATCAAAATAATTTTCATTTTTATAAAAATTATAATGTTGAAAGAATTAAAATACAGCGTGTCCGAAAAGAGTATCGGGTATTTGTTTGATTCGGTTTTCGTCGCTATGGAGCAGTATCCGGAGACGCATCGCGCTTTTTGCGTACGAGCGTATTTAATTGTATTAGGTGATTCAATTGTGACTGCTCAACGTTTGAACCATGCGGAGTATCGTACACGCAATGCACCAAATGACAATAGTTATATTATTTATATTAAAAAATGTTCAAAAATACAGGTGCGACGGTAAAAATTCAAAACTCTGGTCTCCTTCGTTCAGTCCGCGATCAGGAAACAATCGAAGAAGTGGAAGCGTCAGTTTGTCAAAATCCGTCTTTATCCACCCGAAAGCGATGCCAAGCATTAAACTTTAAAAAATCGTCTTTGCATTCGATTTTAAAGAAATATTTGCATTTTAAAGCGTATAAAATTCAATTGGAGCAAGAATTGAAGGATACGGACTACGCAAGTCGCTTGAATTTTGCGAACGAAATGCTGCGGCGATTCAACAACTTTCAATCTTCGTTCCAGATTAGAAGAGTGCCAGCAACGTAACGGTCAACATTTGAATAACATCATTTTTTAAAAATAATTTTCCATTTTGTATTCTTATAATCAACAAAAAAAAATACTTGATTACTAGTAGTTTTTGTTTTACTGAACTAACAAATACCCGATACTCTTTTCGGACACCCTGTAGTATTATATTTAAGTTTCTTTGTATGCTTAGTTCAATAACGCGCTATCGTATTTTCCACAAAGGAAACTTAAAAATGCTTTTATTTTTTTCTTTAAGCCAGTATAATATCGATATAAGTCTCAAAGGTATATTTTTTTAGAAAGCACCTGGTATTTCTTCAGAAATTGACAGCATAATGAATTATTTGGTACACACACCTGGGAAAAAAAACCATTATATATTCGCAAAAAAAAAACTTAGAATAAGACAAACGTCGTCCTGTATTCAAGAAAGTGGATTAGAAATTGAAAGTATAACTGACGACGCAATTGCAGTATGAGCTATCAGTACTGTGTGTGCAAGCCTGGGGAAGAAATGTAAAATAAACCAATAAGACATGGAATTCACTCGTCCAGAAGCTGAGTGTGATGCTTCTACGGCCCAGTTTTCATCAGGTAAGTGCTAAGTGTCTGATTGTCATTACCATCATTTGAACATTTTGGGTCTGACTAAGAGTAATGATGTAACAATTTCGCATAAGCGAGATTGAGTGAGACAAACATACATTGCACAATATTATAACATTTTTATCTCGTACTAGTATAACGATTGCGCGAAATTGACAAAAACGATCAGTCTGAGAGGGTAATAAATGAAAAGTTGAAATTTATAAAAAGTTATTAACTTTAATTCACAGTCACGCCAGGAATTCCTTAGATGTCTTCATTCAATCTTATCTCTTTCACCACATAACCAAACCGAAGTGAATCACCTCATCAGAGGAACTTAAAGGCGACCTCTCGATCTTGAAGACCTAGAGTGTCCCTGAAAGCAGCCTTTCATGCTTCACCGGCGGTACATAAGCGAGGATGTCCTAATTAAAATTTACGGATATCTTTCAAACATAAATAATTTATGCACTTCGTTTATATTTTTTAATTCTAAATAATTCTAAAGAATTTAAAAAAAAAATTCTTTTTAAAAACTTCAATTAAACTATTAACTTAACAGTTTAACCCTTTGCGCTCGAGACCGTTTCCGCGCGGACTAATCAGCAACTCGAAGCGTTTCGTATCACTTTCGGTGAATTTTTTACCTCTAACTTAAAATGTTCACACACACAAATTGACACATAATTTTTTTAATTTTAATATTTAATGTATATTTACATCTTTACGAAGATAGGTTCGTAAACATAAGTCTTTGTAATTTTGCTTTGTATGATATTTCATGTAACAATTGCCGAGATGCATGCCCGGCTTTTCGGGACAAGTATCACAAAAGTATGTCGTTTGATGTCTTTTGCCGGGTTTATTTTTTTGAGAACATACTTTGTAATCCTTCCTAACTCCTGTTATAATGTTATGCAGCCTTCCACTTAGGCGGATTTTCGGAATCGCAGGTTGAAGTGAAGCTCTAGCACGTGTCTGACGAAAATCTCCAGTCAATTGCCGAACTAAGGTTTTCATATACCGCAAGTGATTAAGCGGCTGTTCTCCTCTCAGCTGTTTAGTGAGATACACATTATCATAATATTATTATATATTATAAAGCAAACAAAATAATGGTACGATAAGTGAATGGAAAGGTTATTGATATTGTGAGGGAGAAAAAAGTCTATTCTTCAGTGCAATATAAGTTTAAGCAAATAAGGACCCTCAAATGAATGATTACGATAAGAAGTACAAGCAAAAAATATATGGGTTGATTAGGTACACATCTAGTCATTTTGCCAAGGCTGTCAAGGTCGAACTGAGACCAAAAATGCAGTTCGCTTTATGGTGCCGCACTAATCTTGGATAAGAAATTCTAGCGTAGTTTGAAAGGGGGATAACATGATCTTTGTAAAATTATATGGGCAGTGCTTAGTAACGAACTTTAAAGAACAAGATCACATAAACATAAACAAGAAATCACCAGATAAAAAACCATAAATAGTTATCACCGCACATCGAATTTCCGCACCAAGCAAATTGGTGCGGAATCCGCACCTCTCGAGTTGCGGCATTACATCGTGTGGTGCGGAATCCGCACCTCTCGAGTGCAAAGGGTTAATTTTTTTATTTTAAATAAAAACTTCATCTCTTCTATAGAATAACACTTTTAGTAATACTGTAACGTGGCTGTTTATTCGATTTCAAGTTAATGCCTCGAATAAACGTGCGCACATGAATGTGACTGTATAAGTAAACATGAATAGAGCTTTGCTCGTTCTGAAGAAATGTTTTCATAATTAAGTGGTTAAGTGTATTAAGATTTCTCAAGCCCTCAATTAACTATGAGCATACGTGGTACTGTCAAAAAATAATAAACAGCCCTTTATTAGACGACGAATTATAGCATAATAAATACATAGACGCTAAAGTAATGAGTTTGCAACGCGCCCCGGTGGTGAAATCTAGCTGAATCAACGTCAATCAAGTGTCATGTCAAATATTAATTGCGTCCCTGACGCGCAAAGCGAGACGGCTATATTGCTCATGTGGGGGAACCGAGCAAGACGGGGATGGACGCGATGCGGCAAACAGGGATGTCACAAATGCGATAAAACGGATACAGTATGTACAATAATTATAACGCTTTGAGTATCACAACAAGTTTACGACAATAAAAAAAACACAAATGAAACATTACCTTTCGTTTTTTTTTTTTAGTAATTTATTCTTGAAAAAAAATATTAACGCAAAGTTGTATTAACTATAAAAAAAACCGTGAAAACTTTTAAATAACACTTTTAAAAAAAACAATTTGTTTTTATAAATAAAGTATAATAATACATACAGCACAAAGGGGACATACGCCAAGCGGAAAATCGTGCAATGATGTACATATGTTCTTTCAAATAGTGAATTTTACCAGTACATGACGCTCCTGCAGTTTTTTTCAATCCAAGTATTGGATTTTGTAGAGCCATGAACTAACTCATGCATAAAAATTTAGCTCGAATCAAACTCGAGAGCTGATGCCAATCGAAATACTGCAATAGGCATTCGGTTCCTTCTACCAGTGCCATATTCCAGTTAAGTGTAATTGGTTTTTTTTTTTTTTTCTAAATCAAATTTGATTTGATTTTTTTTATGTAAATTTATTTGAAGATTTAAATTTGAATCAAGTTGAATGAATCAAAAAATGTTGAATGGTTTTAAACATTCATGTATTATTTGCCTTTTCATTTATATAAATATATATTTAAATATAATATTAGATAAAGACGACACTACATTGAAGATAAAATATTTATTTGTTATGTGTCGATCAAAGTGTAGTTTTACTATAATAAGTAAAGGTCATTTTTATTATTGGTTGCATTATATTTATTTAAATATTATCGGAGTGAATTATTGAACTTGTTAAATATAAACATGTTAAATAGTGAATAAGTTTCTCACAATTAATATTTATCAATTGGTATAAACAGTGCTAATTTTTTTCCGATGCTGAAAATCTAAATTGTATACACTGCACTTTTCGTTTACCTTTTTCCTGAAATTGCTATATTCCTGTAAGCCATGGATTTATTCACCGCTCTAAAAAAATTCACATATCCCTTATAAATTACCCCGGGGATTCGACGGGCTTTATTTTATTTTTACTATTCGCCGTCCGAGATATGAGGACCGAAGAGACTCTGATTGGACTCCAATATGGTCGCCATCCGACATTTTTGATAGATGAGCTTTCACCTATGGGATTAGTGCCAAATTCCAATTAAATCATTAACAATATTAAGTGTGATGATGAAAATAGGAGTTTTTTTTTCAACAGTTATAAATGGCTGTCGTAAAACGGACGTAAATCAAAGTAATCCTGATAATTTACGAACGTTGATGCAGATTTACAACCTTTTTTCATACTATGATGAATTTAATGTACTTGTTACTATACTATTACTTTTATTTAAATTTGGTTTTAATATTTTTTTATAATGCGTGAATATTTTTTTAAAGTATAAATACAATATTTTTATTAGTGTGACAGTGTCTTTGGAACATAACATTAATAGCTAAAATGGATGAATAACAGGATTCCCCAAAGAAAGCTTATTTAAATGTGATTCTTGTTATTAAAAAGAAAAAAAATTGTGATTATTGATATAATAAGTAGATTTTTTGTAAAAAATTATCCACTTTCATATCTTTCCTTACTGTCTTTAGTATATTTTCTTGCTTGGCATTCACTTATAATGTTGATTTAAAAATAAGAAGGAGGAATTATTTATTCAAGAACTATGCTGCGTCTGTGCGCATATCAATAGAATAAATTGATATTTCCCGGTTTATATAGCCTATTTGATATTTTACTAACAAGAAATATATCATGTCCAATGTATTAACGGCTTTCCACCTAAGTTTTGTGTACACAAAATAAACGACTGCCCGTAATGTATTCACGGACACGCGGCCTGTCTAGACGGGAGAATCAGTGTACACACGCAAGACGAAAGTACTGGATAGCGTGAAAATGCAAGAAAATTTATAGTCACGTGCATAAAATGCACTTCAAATTTACTTATAAGGCTTTCAGAAATAGATAAATGCTTCACACAAGTAAACCTCATCATTTTCATAAAACAACCACTTGATATTCAATTGAAAATGCACATTTTGCCGTACTAAGATTTTTTCTTGCAAAACTTTCAGTTATCCTCATAGTTTTAACTTTTACAAGAAAATTCCAGTTCACTTTCATTCAAAAATGAATATTAAAACTTTTAATAATTTCACATTTGCACGTTCACTTTTGCGGGTCGAAATAAAAGATATTAAAAATAATTTTCCAAAATATAGATAGTACTCTCACAGAGTTTCATTGTTAATTGTGATGTATTTGTATTTTGAATTCAGTATCAATAGTCGCAGTCGTAGCATTTAACCCACAAATAAAATGGGTAAAAGCATGATAAGCAATTATTTTATAACAAAGTAGATTTAATTAATAAAAAATAAAATTTTACCACTCCAAAAAAATATTAATAAAGCACTCTTAATTGCTTAAGGGTTTAAATGTAAATATTTAAGATGTGTGTATTTTATGGGTGAAAATTCTAGGTTTCAAGAGTAAAGCCTTTTGCATGGACCTCGCTCGCTCGATTATAAAAACCCCGGCAAGAAATATATCAAAATTAATTTTCTACCCTCCCCAAACAAATATATATATCTCTCCATACGAGCGTAAGTACTTGCTGTCATGTTGACTAATTGGCGAGCATACTTTTCCGTATAAAAGTACGTATAAAAAAAAAGGAAATAGATTGTAAGTTAGGCAATAACTGGGAGAATATATCACGGGGGAGGACCAGAATATTCATCTTTGATTTATCGCCGTATTTAGTGGCCATGATACGCCATCTTAGTTTATATAATATTATATATTATGTCACATAATATATAGGCTTTTATGTAAACATAAAACGACAACAGATACTTACAATCTACGAGAACCTATCTTGAAACGAGTCGTCACAAACTAGAATGAAGTTTCATACACAAGAGCGTGAAATGTGTTTATTTGTATGTTGAATATAGTGTTCTGAGCTTATAGCTAAGTTATTGTAACAAATCTGAAAGACAAGCAAATAATAAACAATCTTATAAAGAAGCAAATAAATTCAAAAAGTAACAATTACATAAATCTATAAAATACAATATCTACTACAGTTTAAATAATTCATAAATCATATAAAATATATGGTTGTATACTAAAATCTAAAAACCACTTCTGATGGTTACTTTCTTAGAAAAACTTACAATGCACACTTAAAGACATACTCACGACTATATATAATAAAAATGTAAATATTTTTACTTTGGAGAGAGAAACGCTTCCAATCCACATATTCGAGGACGAAGACACATCCAGTACAGTGATAGATAAATTTAATAAATATGTAATACATCATCCGCTAAAATACGTACAAGGGTCCACAAGTAGGTCAACGTGCGTGTTATTTAGACCTGAGAGGTTCTTAAACTTTTTGGTTTTGCGACCTACTTGGAAGCCCCGACTTCCCCTATGTGCATTTATTAGGCGTGCCCAGCTCCTCGCCGGCCGCGGGCACATGTCGATACAGTCGAAAGAGGGAAAGAATTTCCGGTCAACGAACCCTAGCAAAATTAATAAATATATTTAAAATAAAACGGTTTCCTGCCTTCTCTGTCGAAAAGCAATGTCAACATAAAATGGAGCCCATATTTCGGGTATAAAAAATATTTATTTATAGCATTTAATCGATTCGATAAATGTTGCTTACGTCCGATTTATAAAATAAAATAACTATGTAATCAACATGCAATTGAATAACCCTTAACCTAGTATATAAGAAATTGCTTTTTGGTTTACTTTAAATAATTTTTATCAGCATCAGCGCCGTCTGACGAATTTGACAAGATATACGCATGATTATATTTTCAAAAACTAGATGTTTTTTGAGAGTAATATCTGCATTAATGCAAAAAATATATAAGCTATCGCTTGTACATTAAAAAAAGCTGATAATTTTAATGCGTGGGGTTAATTCTTCGGTGCCGCATTCTTTGATAGTAATAGCTTTTCTGAACATTGCTGCTGAGATGGGTAATGTTCTTGTCCTGGATCAACCGCAGGATGAGAGTCCTTCCGCAGTCAACGCAACGCCCATATTGGCCGTGATATAAGCCGCAGACCGCGAACGTGACACCATGCCATCCTCGGCATAGTTTATTTTTAGTTGAAATGTAATGCGGTTTAGTGTGCAGGCTAACGATTTGCAACGCGATACGTAAATGGGCCGCGCAGTTATATTCTTAAGTTTCTGCGACACCCTATACGCCTATTTCAACTCAATAACCACCGAGAAACACAAAGAAACGACAAGTTAAACAAATAGCAAATAAAGTAGAATAAAGAAAACCGTGTTACTTTTTAAATAAAAACTTATATTCAGGCAGACCCAAAACCCAGATGATCTAAATCTAAGGGTTAGCTTAAGAAGCAGATAGGCAATAGTTTCGCAATATGCAATATGGATTATTTCACGCCAACTATGACATCGCCGCCATCGAAAGTCATATTTAAAATATTTATTCAGTCTATATACACATTGTATGAGTAGAAGACTGCAGAAGAGGAGAGCAGAAATAAATAAATTCTCAGTGAAATTTGGTAATTAATTTACACACTTTAGTAAATTTAACCATTGTATAAACATATGTCGATTTTTTGATTAAACGTCAATCAAGTGCGTATTTATTACCCATTACGGGTTTATTATATTATTACTAATATGATTAGGCACATTAGTTCATACAAAGAACGTCCCACACAAATCACGATATTAGTAATAATATTGTATAAACATTAAATTATTAATTTGATTTTGAAAATCAAGTCTGCATTGTTCTGCATAGCCTTTGGCGTACCATCAGATATTAAAGATGTGATATTGAAAATTTGGCAGTCGTCTGACGTTGATGTTCTCCACCGTGCCAAATACAATATGAAATTTAATCAGCATATATAGAAAAAACCGGTTGAAGTCCTACATAAACATGAATAATAGTGAAGATCTAAAAGAAAAAAAAACCTTTTTGAAATAATTATATTTGATTTACTCACGTTCAGTAGCGATACATTGTTCATCTTATTTTAATGAGCTTCGGGATTCAGCCTTAATTCTTTTTGTCCGACCACCCTCTCCACGTTTATCTTACTACTATAGAATTCATGAAACTGATGCGTCTAAAGCAAACCTTGAACCAAACCTTTATTTATCAGCACATATCTTATATGTGTATTGAAATGATTGAAAACAGAAACCACTGTGTTACCTTGTCAATATTAGTTTTTTTAGGTATATTGGTACCGATTTAATAAATGATTTAATATTGGGAAAATTTCATGCAATGGTTGAGGCCATTTACAAGCATTTTTACAAATATAAATTTAAAAAATAAAAGTCATGCTTAAAAAAAAAAATTATACATAGCTTTATTGCATCAAAATACGAGAATATTTTTTTTTGGTTCCAAAAGAAAAAAAGTGAAATAACTTACCTGTATTAAGAACTAAAAGATGACTCAATTTCTTCAAAGAGATATAAATTTTACTCGTACATACCTGTAAAAAAACAAAGTAACGATAAATTATTTGTTACATAGATACCGTCATTACATTCATATATATTATAATAGAACTTGAATATAATATATCAAACTGCGAATATAAATATATCAATAATACATATTTCTCAAGGTATTTGAACATACTAAATATGTAAATAAAACACATCATACATTTTGCCTTCAAATATTATTATATACATAATGGATATTTTATGTTAGAAGTACTATCAATATCTTAATATTCGAATAACATTAAAAATTGTATACACTTGCTTCGCAAGCATTTGAGAAGTTTATGTGATCAAAAATACTAATAGTCCATTTGTAATTATTGAACACCAACAGTTTTTGTATAGTATCCGGTTATTTTTAAAATCGCACTGAATTTCAACTCTTAGTTTCGGCGCTTTTAACGTCAGGTATTTTATTTAACAAGGACCACTAAATAATCTTTAATTTTGTATGTACACGTTCTCGTCTTAAACATATAAAGTTACTTTAGTAAGCAACTTAAGTTACGTTTGTTTGCTGCATGTCGAATCACTAGTTTATGAGCGGAACACTATGGACGAATGTGTTTTGGTAAACAATACACTGTTGGCAATGTATACAAATGGGACGAATTCAATTAAAATCAAACGGTCGATTTCTGTCACGCATCGAACTGAAGTCAAATATTTGGTTTGAAATATGCCGAGACTAAATATAATTGAAGGACACGAGTTTGTCTTGATTGGGTCGCCTACCATCTCTCTATTCTCAGTGATGTAAACTATCTGAAGTTTGCTTTTGCTTTTGCTTTTTTTTCATCATTTAGTATGGCGACATAGTGAAAAATATTACTCACCGTTTGCCAATGCGAATCTATGGTTAAGCTTAATTTTTTGATATATTATACTTATAAAGCACCAAGTGTATTTGAATTTCAATACAAAGAGCAAGTCTAAAACTATGCATTCATAATATAGTATTTGAAAAGTGTGTGTTGAAAATTATTAAAATTAACATATTGCCATGACTAATGAAATCTGTAAGAAACTGTGTTTTTTTTTATATAGTAAACATCAAGCGCTAGAAGACAAAATGCTATTTGTAAATATTTACGACCGTGTTCGTCTGTTACATTAGCATTACATAATTACAATGCCAACATACTTACTTCTTCCGTACAATAAAAAACGAAATCATTTAATTTTAGAACCTCCCAGGAGAAGAGGGTGGAAAAAAACGACCGTTCGGGGAGGCCAGTGTTGACTTTCGATTCGGCGGGGACGAGGGGAGGAGGCAGAACTAATTACACCGAGTCGGGTCCGCTAAAATTCAAAGACAATATTGTCCGTATCTTTGGATTCTTCGTCTAAAAACACCAGCGAGCAGTCCCCAGGGCGGCTCGGAACAGAATAAATGTTTTTTCTACATCGGGACGGGTATATTGATTGGTGGCTCTGTTTTTTTTTTTTTTTCTCCTTAAGATCGCTGGCACCGTGAAGCCCCGACCTCGTAGCCTTGAACGACAAATTTAATTTAATTTTTGAACGGTGCAACTGTCGGAATGCTAAACTAAGCCTTCTAGAAATATTTTTGTACTTACGTTTTTTCAACATGAACGCTTTACGCGTATCTATAAGGGATTACTATATTCGTGCTTCATGTTATACGACAGAGTTTTTAAACTACTCTCATTGTTTTTATTCATGCCCTTGAATGGTTTAGTTTGTATGGCAGAATTATTATTTGGTATCAAAACCACTGTAAACTATGTAAAACAACACACATATCAGTAAAAATGTGAAAAAAAATTAATATATATTGATAAAAATTCATTTTTATGAAAAAATTTATGTAAAAAAACAAATTAAATATGCCAATATCAAAAAAATGTAAGAGAGTTTACGTCCGTTATTTTGGAATTGTATCTTTGCAATTAAAGGTTTTCAATAATGCAATACCTAATATCCCGATAGGCTGGTGAAACAGCCGATGATAGTAATCGCTGCCCATTACGATTGGATACATAACAATACAAGAAGAATTGGAGCAAGTAGATGGGGAAAGGAATTCTTCGCTTACGGTTCGAAGAAATATAATTAATTCAGCAAATTATTTTCTATAGGATGGCAATAACAAAGACAGAATCGCTGTGTTGTCGACCATTACTCCAGAGCTGCGCTGGCGCGGTTCGGCGCGACCGTTTCGGCGGAGGGGTGAGTAATTTGGCGCTGGGAAGATTTGCCACAAAATGCATAATTTTTAATCGATATTTTTTCCAGTAAAAAAAATAAAGATTTAGAATATATATTTTTTTAAGCATATGTAGAATTCGACTATGCACTTCGTGCCTTTCGCAGCCTGGCGCATATTTTTTTCAGCCACCTTTGAGTACACTACTACTGTAGCTGATTTTCCATGAGAAATCCAAAAACAATAATCATTAGAAGAAAAAAACTTAATACAAATACGAAAGTTGCACCAGAAGCTGGAAGTCGGGAGCACACCTGAATTAAAAAATACTGGCCCAAGATAGAGATTTGCTCAGTGAGATGGTCACCAACCTCTTCTGAGAAGAGACATGTGTGAAAAAAGATTCACACGAAGAAGAGTAAGAATACATAATGAATTTTCAGTTGGTTGGAGCAATTACAATAATGACTACAAAAAATACAGGTCAAATCAAGCCGTACGCCAAGCAGAAGCGCCGAAAGGTTTGCGCCAAACCGGCAGCATCAGTTCGACCAGCCCTAACGGGATTCTCGCAATACCCGTTATCACGTAATAAACGACTCGTACGGAGCACCCGAAACGCAATAATCTTTCATTACTGCCAATACGGGGGACGCCGGGGTACATTATTCATCAGGGGCTGCAATCGCCGGAGGCTAACTACCTGCGACTTTTCATAGGGTGGCGGAGCGTTTGGTAAGCACCCCGGGTGCAGTCCAATATCTATCCAAAATCCAACAAAGTCAATTAAAAAAGGAACTCTGAATCTCGTTTGGATCTCATTTAGAAGCGTCAATGTCGAATAATTGAATATATTGTGAATTCATGTAATCTGTAAAAGTTTACCATCCTTTAGGCGAAAGCGACACACTGCTACCTACAGATCACATAAAAGTTGTAGATGAATATAAAGCAAAGTCGAAAAGTTGCCTGCTCATTTTATACTTGCGGCTTTCAAGTCTCAGATGATAGAATTGAAATATACGTTTTCTAGTGTCTATTTTATAATAACAACCACACCGCGCGTTGTCAGCTCTGCGTGTGCTGTAGAAAGCATAGCGCTGGTGCAAACATAGTTGGTTTCTAATAAAAAGTTTCAAATGCAAGAACGATACCCAGAATAAAAAGTTGCATTGCTTTTATCGCGAACTTCAATAATACAAACACTGTTATTGAAAATATTGCACAAGCAAAAGTTTCAGAAACTCGCGAAAGGGCGCGTAAAGAATCGAGCCTCAAGAACCACGTCACTTGACTGAACATCACATTCCTTCAGTTGTAGAAAAAAAAATATTTGAAGAATAACGCCGACGTTTCTAGGAAATGTAGTCACGAGAAAAAATAACTCTGCGGTTACAATGAGCAGATTTTCTTTCAAGTATTTTAAATAAAGGCGCGCTTTGTATTTGCTAGGTTGTATTTTTATTTAGGATATATTTTTATTGTCTCTTATTCATAGATATTTTCAAGATGGAAAAGAGCTGAATTATTTGACATAACTCCTGTTAAATTTAAGAACTATAATAATTATGTTCACTTTAATCTCTACTATTTATGTTTTATAACGAATAAGATAATATACCTCTGACTGCACAAAATAATTATATCTCAGAACCACTAACTCTGCGGTCACATAGTCCTGCATGCATTGCATGCGGTTAATTTACTAAATAAGTGGTGAGTTACCTGCGATCGGAATATATTAATTATTCATGGACGCAAATTCCAATAATGTTCTAATTCTACCAATATAGTAATAATAACGGTGAACTTTCTGCAATTCGGAACCCAAACGTCACTGTGAATTACATTACAGGATTAAATAATGTTATATTATTCCATGTTTGTTTTAAACTAGTCGCATTCCTTAATATCATTGCACAAAATTATATTTGGTTAATCTTTTTTGCTGAAAATCTTTGTATTGAGTGATTTTACGTAAGTTTTTAAAAGGTAAAATTTAAAAAGTTTTTAAAAGAGAAATGCTACAATTGCGGTGCAGTCAAATTTTTTTATAATTTGTTGACTACATGCCGCGACAGGTATTTCAAAAATCAAAAATTCACCGAGCCGGCTCTATAATCCGATAAAGGGATTAATCCGCCAACTCTGCAGTTTTTAAACGGAGTGGCCTGCTGTTGATAAATTTTATTATTTTCACATTTTTCGAGCATTTTAAAATCATATCCGACTAGATAGAAAATGAGCAGATATTTTTCAGTTCAAAATACTACCAGTAATCCTGGAGGCTTTTGTTTGACTTTTTTATTTGTACGTTTTCCAATACTGCACATAGAAAACACGTTTAACAGTTCGTTTTAAATTGATAACCTTTAAATCAAATGCATCGAAATATTTCGATAAATCTGTTTTTAAAATAAATAATATATTGCTGAAAATATATAAGCCTTATTATTTGCATTGAAGTATCTCAATTGGTATCGTATTTTCCCTTTAATGGGGAGTACAAAATACAAAACGGCATTTAGGGGAACAATTCCCTTAATCCTGAAAACTTTTGTGTATTGAGAACGTATATGTTTTTCATTTGTTTGCGACTCCCTAATGATTCATTTGGAGAAAACCATGTTAAGTATTACTAAAGCTGTATACTAGAAATAATGATTAATATAACGCCTACATAATCTGCGTGGAACTATCGAAAAAAATATGTAAAAAAAATCAATTCACAAAACGTACCACTCATTAATCTACTTGCGCAGGTACAGAAGGGGGCGGAGGGAAGGCAAAAATAAATTAAATACTTACACGTTTTAAAATTCGGCAAGCGGGCGGACCCGAGTCCACACGACGGAATTGATGGCAGCTTATTTATCTTGCCCAAAAATCACTTCTTTTTCGGGAGCTCCCCTCGCGGCAAGTGACGGCCGCGTCTCACTCCACCCCGGCCTCCCCCCGTCCGATAGAGGCTGATTGATAATGAGGGGAGGGGACACCGAGAGCACCCGGGAAAACCGGGGTAAGAGGCTACGCGGACATTTATAATTAAGTCAAAGAAAGATGGAAATCGTGATGATTTTAGCGATTTTTAAATTTATTATTTGACTGGAATACGCACTGAAAATTGCCCCCGCGCACAAAATTTTCACCGAAATGGTTAAAATGCATAATTTGACTTTACAAATTTTAAACGAAAGATATAAATATAGTTCATCAAAGTGATAAATTAAAAAAACTATGAACCTTTTAATCTTAATAAAACTATATAGACGTACCTCAAGCAAAACTTCCCTGTAATATGAGGTACAGGCAGGTATTGCGAAAATCGGTTAGCAAATTAATGAGACAATTTTTTTTTTATTATTTAGTTTACCCAATATGCATAAATAGTGCCTTGAAGAAATTTCAGAGGCCGCAGGTAATTAATCTCTGAACAGTATTTGACAGCACGAAAAGTGTTACTTGAGTCGATCAGGCATTTAGAAGCCGAACGAAAGTATTTAACTTGTCACGAAATTTCACTCAACAAATCACCGAATCGTTCATTTTTAAATTTGTTTTAATGTAACAATTTTATAATTAATTTAAAAAAAACAGTTTTTTTTAATTGAGTGGTTTTACATTCAACCCTTTAAATAGTTTACACGTCATATTCTGTGCGCCACTCAAGTCTAAGCAGACAGATTGTACAAATTGTCAAAGCAGTGCCGTAACTTCATCAGATAAAACTATATATTTGGTATATTTTTAGTTCCTTCTGTATATAAAAAGGTCACAATTTGGCATATTGCACCCTTGTTATATTACCCCGAAATACGATAAGCTTACTTCAAGATACTAAACCAAATATATTAAATAGTTAGGAAAAAAACAAAATGCACTTTTATAAAATGTAGAAAGAGTTTTTCATATTTTGTTTAATTAAATAATATTTAAAAACACATATTCAGAAGATATTAGTTATCAGTGCCTAAAATATAGTATTAAATTTTTTTTCACATTTTATCGATCTCAAAGAAATAAAAAAATTGGTTGAAAAGGTTCCTGTCTTTACTCTTATAAGATTTAATCCCATTCAAATGAAATCAAAGGCCCCTTCATTAAAACCAATCCAATATTTCAAAAAGTAATAACATCCCAATTTACCTCAAAGGGAGTATAATGCTAGTGACTCCTTTTAATCCATTTTTTTGCAATAAATTATAATTTAATAAACAGTACTGCTAAAAATATTTTGGAAGGTATTCGAGCTTATTAGATGGATGTGTATAACTGCGTAAGTGGCGTCTTAAAAACATGGTCCAAATTGGACAGGAAGCTTTTCGTCTCACTAAATCCAGATGGACCGGTATTAATGGTCCACAGGTTAAATTGTTTTGCACGGGGTCCCCGGATAGGGGAGGGGGTTTGATTGATGTATTCTGAAATTTCCCCGCACCGGAATTCTTCAGCAGATTAAAGTATTTTAAGTGGGTATCTCCCCCGAATCGAAGACGAATGACATTTTCGTAACTTTTGACAAGCTGATGTTATTGTGGGAGGTTTTATAAAGATCTTTGCTGTCGATTTTTTGGAATCTTCGCGAATTGATTGACTTTTAATTATTGATCCTCCGTCAGTGCTTGTATAAGCAGCGATTATAAAGTTAGCAAGCTAGTATATTAATTTATATATATACATACACGAATTGCTTTTTTTAATTATCCATGGTGATGGTAAAATCGATACTTTTTTCAGTAAATTTATCACAACAAAGTGAACTACATCAATTTTAAAACATCTCATACTAATGGTGACAATTACTGCATAATATAAAAAATAGTGATTTTTAATCAAACACAATACGTAACTCTCAATTTATAATCAATTCATATTTGACCTACAACGTGTGCGCGAGGGTTGTAAATCGACAAGCATCTGGTCCTTCATCGTTGATTAAATGCATTTCAAATGTAGATGCTATACCTTAAATTAATAAACTTGTGTTTAGTTCAAGATTAAATCAAAACAGAGTTATTCCTACGGCAGGGCGTTCAATAGCTGCCTGCCCACGCTGAAATGCTCACCCACAGCTTTGTCAGATTAACATCTGTTAATTACACTCTAGTATAGTTTATCTTATATCAAAAGTAATCAGCATCGAACTTCAATGCTGGATAATGGCCCTTTTCCCCTGTCTCGTGTTGATTTAATTGAACGGCAAAACCTTTAACCTTTATAAAATGATGTTTATTTATACTACTTTTTTAAAAGTTTCTTTGTGCGATTAAAGGTTTAACAAGCTTGTTTTCATTTAACAAGTCTGGCCATCAAATCAAACAAATCCTTAATATGGTTCCTGTTCCATTATAACAGTTTTGTTTTATGTTGTTTAGGTATTCACGAAATAATAGTGATCATATTAGCAATTCTAAACAGAAGTTCTAATAAAAAAAAACATAATAAGAAATAATAAACTGGAATCTAGAAATGCACGCGAGAAAGCTTAATTAAAATAATAAACGTATAATTATAAATGTGTATCATTAAGTTCTTACATTTTTAAAAAGCTACAACAGCAATTAGTCTTAATCACGTTCTCCTTTAACTTACTTTTTTTTAAATTGAGCATATTTACTTTGAATTTTTGTTAAGTAAAAATCTTGCCTAAATACAAAAAAATCTTTAAAAAATCACCCAGGACTAAATAAATAATTTATTTGTATCCGTTTATGCCGTTGCGTATTTTTACAAAGTAATTACGTAATTTATATTTTTTTAAATTAAATATACGTTTACACAATCATTGAATCGCTAACAATAAGAAACATGAAAATATATCCGATGTTATGAAATTTGATAGTCAAAGAAAAGGTCGTGGTTTTGTTATTGTGTTATAAAATAAACTTGTAACGCGGTATTTCAAAATCTACAATATCTACACAAATGCGGTGATTGCGTGTATTCAATGAAACCCAAAAAAATCATTTTTCATATTGTATTCCATACTTGTTTATTTTTCGCGTGAAATACAAAGCCACCCAACCCTTTCTGGATATACCGTCTTGAGAAAGCCGTGTGTACTTTCGCAGGAACAGAAATATCAATATCTTAGAAATACTGCCGTCTGTCATATATTTGCCAAGAGAATTGAGATAAACAGAGTCTCACAGCAAGGACACTACTGGTTTCCTGCAAATTTATATCATGAGGAATATCGAATGTGTAAAAATGTCAGTAAGAAGTACCAATTCATGCAAATGCCTCTGGAATGAAATTAATGACTACTAAGATGATAACCGACCACAAAAGTTCAACGAATCTCATAGATCGAACGTATACCGATAAATGTGATTTAAAGGTGCAATCAATTACGTTAAGCAAAATAATAGAGTATATAAAAGATAGATTAGTGTTGAGGGTACAAATACACACATAAATATAAAGGTATACATATATTGCGATCGATATATTTGCAAATCGATCTTGTGAAATGAAGTTGCTTTTCTGTTTCGCCTACACACTAATATTACAAATAATATATGTAACCACGTACATTTATAAGTAGTAATTATATTTTACATGCTAAAAATAAATTATTTATTTCTTAGTAAAACAAAAAAATGATTCAAAAGCCATGACAAATGTTTGTAACAACTATATTATTGCTCAAAATTTAGGCATCTTGAATTTCCATGTTTAAGTATTGTTGCAATAAGTGGAAGAGAAACTATTGTGACTTCTGCACCTACATGCGGGCAACAATGTATCGAATGCAGATGTGCCGTGACATCACTGCGTGTATCAACTTTGCGACAAGCAGGCTTCTTGGCCTAACCTTAGTTTGTTGTTTCGTGTAAAAATAGAAAGTCCGCCGTTTCAGAGACAAAGCCGCAGTGTCTGGAATATAAGTGAGATGTTTTATGATAGTAGGAGCCGCATAGGAATTAATAACGAAGCTATTCAAAATAACGCTCATTGCTTTTTTTTTTTTTCAACTTCACGGATATGGATGAAAAGTATTTTCAATTTCCGGCCGCCGTTGGCCCTTGGCGAATGTCGGCTAGTGATAATCGAATCAGTGAAAAATATGCAATTTTAAAGGTGTGAATGCTTCTATAAGCTAATTTGCGGTAGAAATATATATATATATATATATATAAATAAAAAAAACACTCAGTGGTCGTATTATATATTTATCCTTACAACAAAGTCTTTTATTATTTGTGTTACCTAGTTCAAAAACTGTAAGGTATAACGTGGTTAGGAATGAGTATAAAGCAACGACGTATAAAATATTTTACTTTGAGTAATATCTATATAATAAAATTATTTTTTTTTAACCTAATATTTTTTTTAATCGTTACAGGCGTGGAACCTTGAATAAACTTCGCAGCCAGAACGGGTAACGAGCCAGCGACTCGCAGTCGGTCTTTAGCCACTTGGCCAACGAGCCGGGCATTAGTTGTATTGATTCTCTCATTTTGCCAAGAATTCAGGTGTGATTTTCGTGTCAGTGTGGGAACGCGAAGCAGAAGTGAAAGGAGGCGAGGTTGCCTGAAGTGCGATGTGGGCGTACAATTTTAAGTGGTTATTTTTGTCGTAACAATTTTTTGTTGCAAGAATAATTTTGGTGATGTAGGCAGGGCAAAATCAGAACGAATTGACGATACTCGTGCAAGTTTTTAAAAAATTAAAAAAATAAAAACACACGAAACTAATTTTTATTTCATATCAATTATGTATTTATGGCCGACCAGAACAATGTTGTTTATATATTTAAATTACAGACATATTGACCTAATTTATTTTGCATTTTATTGCTTATAGAATATTGAATAAATTGTATGTGTAACAATAAAATAAAACCAAATGGTTTTGGAGACTATGTTAATTTCACTATTAGCGAGAGCTCTTTCGCCGAACACGGCATCTTCAAGTCGCCGTCTTCAAGATGCCGTGTTCGGCGAAAGAGCTCTCGCTAATAGTGAAATTAACGTAGTCTCCAAAACCATTTGGTTTTATTTTATTGTAATAAAATGGAGTATTACAAAATAAATACCAGTTCCATTAATTGTATGTGTAAGTTTATATTTTGAGTTCTATTACTTTAGCCTTATTTTAAGGATCTGATTGCTGTCATATGGTTTAAGCAAACTTAAAACCTTTATATTATATTGGTTAAACTTATTGAGGAAATCCTATCAATAAATAGTTTCAGAGATAAACTCTAGTAATATACGAAATAATCTTAGGTTGTGGGAATAAGTATAAAAATAAAACAAAAATTCTATGAAAAGAATTGTGAAAATTACACTATTTTCTTAAGAAAGAAATACACTTTCAAGTATATCCCTTTTCCTAAAGAATTTGTTGTAACCGACCATGCCGAGAATAAAATAGCTGGGATAGAGCTACGGATAATATCTATATCATATCATGTAGAGGAATCTCAGATTCTCTTTAAGTACCTTTTCTAGCGTGTGAAAATATTTCAATTCATGCGGCTTCAACCCCCATGCGACCCACCCCCAAGCCGACACTGCGAATTGTATAGGGTCTCTAATACGCGGAGACTCGAAAAATCCCTTACTCCAAGAATACGTATTTATATTCGGATAATAAATATTCGCTGTGATGTAGTTGAATCCTTAGATTACGCGATTCGAATTGTTAGTAAAGCATATTTTTATCGTTGAGGATTTTTATGCTGCACTGGTTATACACACACACACATATATATATATATATAAATATATAATAGCATTATATGACCAATGTCATTAATTTAATTTGACCACAAGACATCAATACTGTAAACCAGGTTGTGGGTGAATAAATTATATTATATTAAATACTTTTCGTCTACGGGCAGGGTGTTTACAGGGTGTTTTTTTTTTAATAAGCAGCCTCGCTCACCAGATGGCTTGTCAGGTATAAACAAGCTACTGGAATTTGGACCCTTAGCTCTTCATAATGTTTCACTCGCTGCTATTAAGTATTTTTTTTAAATAATATAATAAATAAATACTAAAAAAATCAACGGGCCTTAAAGTAAACCAGTGTTTTTAATGAATATTTTGTTTTATAGAATTAAATCGCGGTTGAGTACATTTTTAGCAAAATTTAAAAAATTTGAATGAAGTTATTAATTGAACATATTCATAAGTCTCTACAAAAACTTTAAAAATTAGATATTTTTTTTAAAAATATGGTAGTTCTACTATTTTCCTAAGACCGAAGCATTTTTTTTTTTAAATTACCCGCAAAGTGAAAAGTAGTTGTTTTTTTAACACGTCTGTTATTTGAAGACAAAGGAATAAAAAAAAATCTCACAATCCCAGGAGCCATTTTCGAACGCGTTCCAAATTCAAATTTCAAATTCGACTCTCGCACCTGTCGTCCACTAGGCGGGACACCTGTTCTGAGACTACAGCCTCGGACTTCTCTTTTTCTCTTGACTTGCGGTGCCATTCGCGTCCTTCTCTAGTGCTGGCATGGCTTCTTACTGGAATGATGTTAGGGGAGACCCTTAGATATTTTTTGAGAATTAATTGAATTATATTATTTTTGATGACTTGTATTTTTAAAAGGCGTTGGTAGATGTGCTCGAAATTTATTTTTTGATAAATATTTTTTTTGAACAAATTTCTTCTTAAACTTACCAAGTAACATTTTCACCTTTTAAGTTTAAATTTAACTTCGAGTAATGCTATAAACACGTTAGGTAAGGGATATGTTATAGGTAAAAATTTATTATAATGTTAAAATTCTTATTAAATTAAAAATACTATTATATAATATGTGCCAAAGTAGAAAAATAGTTTAAATGCTCGTAAAGATTTGATATGGTAACTTCGTTTTATATGACAAATTTTGTAAAAATAATATTGAAATCATTAAAAGTAGAATGAAAAAAATATTACTCCCACATTGTTTTTGTCTCGACGTTATGGCAGAATATTCAGTCCCTACACAATATCTGATTTTGTTAGCTTTCGCTAGAAGCCTTACATCAGAAATGGCAGCCAATCGTTTTTGATAGAAGATTGGCTTGTTTCTAGTTTATAAAACTTAATAACTTAAATATAAATGGTTTTTTTTATGGAATAAACGGTTTTATTATAAAAAAAATTCTTTGTATTTACAACAAAGGAAAGATAATTTTTTAACCAAATATATACCATTTCATATATATATATATATATATAGTATAAAATATCTTTATACAAACAAGTTATGGTTAAACATAAAGATAATTATTCATAATGCCTAAATACACGATGGCATATGTGGTGTAATTAGGTATCCGAGTTTGGAAAAAACATATTCCCTCTTGGGTTGTCCGAACCACGGACTACGTTTCAACCAATGACCACATTCCGGCCAATGACCACATTCCAATCAAAGATCACTTCAGACTAGTCCAGGACGGAGAAGGTTCCATAAATTGGCCTATCTGCCAATCTTTTCCTACATTCGCACGGAATGGGTAACATCAACCACGCGGAGAATGGCTCGGGTGACAATACTCTGGGGACTTACGAGAACCCAAAAGCGAAGCCTTAGGAGTTCACTGTTATCGTTGAAAGCCTCAAAAGCCTGCTTTTTTATGCATAGAATACAAAAGTAATTAAATATTGAAATATATAAATTTAAGGGTTTATTTTTTAAATGTAAATACATTTACTCCAAATAATAATCCGTAAGGATGGGGTGCAGTTTTATAAGGACACGACATTTCAAAAAATAATTTAAGTTTTTGAAAACAAATCTTTAACTTCTCAATTCTTCCTTTTTCTTAAACAGATTGTCTGACCTTACAAAACGCAGTAAATACGTTTTTATATTTTTTCGATATTTTTAACTTGTTAGATTAAAATAGCGAACTCTTTGTCAAAATTGCTATCTTAAACATATCGGGTGACATTTTTATTTATATTAATTGTGCACAAATATAATCTTAATATTTTTCCAAAGAAAAAGGAATGACCGGTCACCCCCGGAGCCGCATAATGTTTCTTTTATCGACACTCTCCTCATAAACCTGAAGTTCTTTTCTCTTATCTCCAATTCAGGAGTATCTAAAATATGACAATATTATAACAATCATTGATAACATTCTTGCCGAGTTTGCAGTTCTTTCTTTTACATTTTTATCTTTTTAACAAAGTATGCAATACATGCATACTTTTAAACCAATATTATTTATAGGGTTTTTTTATATTAAGAGTAAAAAAAACTTTTTTCTATACCTTTAAGCAATTAAAAAAAACAGTGTTATGCCCATTTGTTAGAAATTAACCACATATCTATTCAGATTTAGATTTTATCATATTTACAAACACTATTGATATATTCAATACAAAATACCTATGCAATAAAAAAACGGGCTACCTTTGTAAGGACTTACAGGTACAGTACAAGTGCGCACAATACAGGTATCCTTATTTTATATCTACGAAAAGTTTAATTAAACATTTTGATTGTACATGTTCAAAAAGCATGCAGCTTATTTATTCATTTAATTTAAAAATGTATGTATGCGTGGTCTTGACAGAAGCAATTCTCTCGTGCTTCCCTTCCCTCGACACCCCTACACAAATACACGCCTCTCGCTATCACGTATACTATCGAACGCCGAATACCAGAATTTTTCGCGATACCGTGCAAAAACATTGAGCAATGCAGTTTCGATCGTTTTGCGACTTCAGCTCCCGGAAGCCGCTGTCAAAAAGCGCGCCAAAACCCGTCGTCCGCCGAGCCGCCCCGGGTGCGCTTTTTTCCGCGAGCGCCTTGAATGGACTGGTCTGGAGACGCGCGCAGGATGTGAACTGGTTTGACTACGTGCGGCACTGTATCTCCGATCATCTCGGCAACGAGCATCGAGCCTCGCGGTCGCCTGTGGTTTAGATTCTGTTTCTTGCCCCGGCTGCGGCTCCGCTCTGAGAATGCTTCGAGAGTGATTCTGTAAGTTTTGCCAGCCGTTGTCAACGTGTCGCTGATCCGTTGTCTGATTGTTCACAAATTCGAGATAGTTGAGAAATCTTATTTATATGTTTGAATAAGTTAACATTTATAACAACTATGTTTATAAAGCCTTGTCTTATTCTATTTATAACAACTATGTTTATAAAGCCTAGTCTTATTCTTATTGTAATTTGGTTGACATTTCCGCTTAAACGTCACACTTTGAGAAAATGTATTAATTTAGACTTTTGGCTTTTGCTGAGCCATTATCCTGATGCTTACCCAGAGAAAATCTGAGAACAAACTAGGTATATATTATATATATATATATATATATATATATATATATATATATATATATATATATATATATATCTATATCACCTAATCTCGGCGGCAGCTTCGCTCTGAGTATCGAGAATGCTTCGAGAGTGATTCTGTAAGTTTTGCTAGCCGATATCAACGTGTCGCTGATCCATTATTAAGAAATGAAAAATACTCTAATAAATATTGTATATTAATTAAATATCAATATATGTATAGCTACGCTGTTTAACACCCAATATTCCAAGCTTTTTCATGAAAATTAACAACCTAGTGTTAAAAAAAAGCTCTTTTTCAAAAGCTTAAAAAATATATATAATTTTTAACATGGGGTTGTTAATTTTCATGAAAAAGCTTGGAATATTGGGTGTTAAGCAGCGTAGCTATATATATTGATATCTTATAAATATTAAATTAATATATAATATTTAATAGAGTATTTTTCATTTCTTAATAATGGATAAGCGACTCGTTGATACCGGTTAGGTGATATATATATATATATATATATATATATATATATATATATATATATATATATATATAATATATATACCAAGTTGGTTCTCATCTTTTCTCTGGGTAAGCATCAGGATAATGGCTCAGCAAAAGCCAAAAGTCTAAATTAATACATTTTCTCAAAGTGTGACGTTTAAGCGGAAATGTCAACCAAATTAGAATAAGAATAAGACTCAAGGACAAGGCTTTATAAACATAGTTGTCGTAAATGTTAACTTATTCAAACATATAAATAAGATTTCTTAACTATCTCGAATTTGTGAACAATCAGACAATAGAGTTTTAGAGTTATTATATGGTTAGGTTAAATGTAAGCATGCATGTGAACATAAAATGTAGAATTGAAAATATTCTGTGATATTTTACGATAAATCACAGACAAAAATCAAGAAATAAAAATTGCTGACGATTACTATACACTAGACAATTTGTATTCAAATAGAAAATTACCACAGATAAGAGATTACATAGAGCAGGAGAGAAAAGTTGAATTCCCTATCTTGCTCGTCACAGGTGAGTACGTTCGGATCGATCCCAAAGCAAATGCTTTCGTCCGACAGGTAACACCAATTGATGAAACATGTTGTTTTTTTTTATTCTAGAAGCTACAGAAGTTGAATAGAATTGCCGCAAACAGTGGCCGATTCGATACAGAAGTGAGTCGATACGTCGCACTAGTATTTCATACTTTCTTGCTGTTGGTTCTATGTTTACGTTATAATGATCTATAAACACAAACTAATCAGATTTTATAAAAAATTTCATAAAAAAACAAAAATCTTGTATTATATGCATTTAATAACAACTAACTATGAGTTGAAGAGTGAAGGAATCCCATGGAAATAGTTTGATTATACTAATCAATATCTATCTCGCTTTTTTATAGACTATGTGCTCTGGGTTTGAGTTTAAGAGAATTTATGTTCTTATTTAAATTAGTGATAATTATTATTATTTACGATCATTATGAGGTTAAAAACAAACAAAAACTTTTCGCGAGAATCTCCCACTTATTATACAAAACGATATATATTCTTGTTATTGTCTCTGATCATTTAAAACCGCTTTTCTTTTCATTCTTTATTAAAAGTGTGGTTTGTATATTCTCCATTCAGATTGCTTGGATAAACGTATTTTAAATGTCTTCTGCTCGTTCAGGAAAGATTGAATCCCAATGGTAGATTTTTGAATTCACCGCATTGCTCAGAAGTTTAACAAGAAACGTTTTCTCATGAAATATTATGTCTACTTGCTTATCTCTGATGCTGATTTAACTAGAAGGCATTGTTGGATTTTAGATTGCAACCTTGTAAGTCTGCAGTTTTCTTTTGTCTCTTTATTTACGATGTTTCTTTAAATCAAACACCGCTGAATAATAAACTTTTCTGAACATTGAAATAAACCTTTGGTTTACTACCCGAATTGGCTGAAGATCCTCCAAAACAACAAACGGCATTTACATGCAGAAAAGGTGAATTTATATGTTAGTACTATAAAATAAAGGGTGCAAGGCTGAGTTCATTTTTAATAACGTTGCACAGCTGTGCACAGGTTCATATAAATTATTTGTTTTGATTTCAT
The DNA here is from genome assembly GCA_022113835.1 of Atopsyche davidsoni. Classification (NCBI taxonomy): domain Eukaryota; kingdom Metazoa; phylum Arthropoda; class Insecta; order Trichoptera; family Hydrobiosidae; genus Atopsyche; species Atopsyche davidsoni. Next base: position 3,513,506 of record JAILWY010000019.1, on the reverse strand, counting down.
ATCGATGAAATCAATCCAAAAATTGTTACTGGCCGATATTTATACTCGGCGCTATTCAGTAACTAAGCCACCAAATATGAGTTGAAAAGCAAACGAATGAAAAACATGAATATTTTTATTGTATCATTTTCCGATAACTGTCTGTCAATATCTGCTCAGAGGTAATATATTGGCCTCTGTATAAAATATAAAAAATAAAAATTCATAAAAACGCATGCATACTGTGAACCCTTACAACTATAAGACGGCTTTTTACAGTCGGCTAAGCAGATTAAATCAAGATAGAAAGTTTAAACATAATTTTTTAAGCATTTAATAATTTAATTAACAGTTTTAAAAAAAAATTGCGTACAAATTTTGTGGCCACAATATTAAAAGAGTTATGAGTTATTCATTTTGTTTATGAAAGGGGAGGCTGAACGAAAAATTGTTTGTTTATTTTAGCTTTTATCTGGTTTTTCGACGAAAATCCCAGCCCCTCTGATAACGAGCTGTAAAATACACAAACGTATTATTCCTGGAAAACCCTCCAAGTACTCGCTTCTTCAAAACAAATTTTCCAAAAGTACTTGAACAAAAAAAAACAATTTACGAGGAAAAATATTGTTTTAAGCAATCCTACCTACATAGGCCTGTATTTATCACCGCTCCCACCTTGTCGATCTCTCCCAGACTTATTATCCTTATCAAAACAGCAACAAAGTCATAATTATTTAAAATATGTTTTCTGTGTGTAGACATGTGCACTGTTTTCAGGAGGGAGGTTAAAACCAGAAGTCGTTTTATTTCTTCCTTGGACATGTTAATTTATTACAAAATATCGCAAAAAATGATTATTCAACAAGCTGAGTTTGTTTTTTAAAGTAAAATATTTTTTTTTATTCTAAAGAGTCTTTTTTTAATTTAACTTCATAGCAAATAACACCCATTCAAATATATTTATTGGCATAGCTCTCAAATGTTTTTATTTGACCAATGAGTTATTTGAACATTTTATTATAAAAGATCCATGAAATATATAAAACCTTCTTTTTTAATATTTTAGTTTTACAAAAGAAGCAATCAATGATTAAATCAAGATTATGATTGGCTAGATAAAATTTATAATAGCGTTATAATATCGAATCAGACTCTAATCTTCACGTACTAAAACGAACACTACTTTAATCAATGTAGTATATAACAAAGTATATATTAACAAATTCGGCTCTGGCCGATTACGTCACTGCGCCAAACAGTGTATTTTTTATAATTAATTTACATGCAGTAGGCCCGGTAATGGACCGGCGCAGGTTTTAATATGCCCAGAGTTCATTATCGGCGATTATTGATTATGCTATGGAGATTTTAAATGTGAGAGACGACAGCGTGGGAGTCGAACGCTGCAAGCGGTTATTTCGAACCGACTTTCGTATATAAATTGCCGCTTTATGTGTCCTAAATTTAAAAATCTGACCGTTTCAATGAAAACAGTTGACTAGCTTAGTGAACATTAGGTGTGTTCCGAAATAATATTGATATAAAATTATACAATTAAAAAGTAAACGGTAAAGTCAAGTTACGGTGATTATGAACTCATAAATTACCGACGGATATATCATTGACTTATAATACAGGAATAATAAGACACCAAACTAGTGTAAATTATGCTGTAAATGTGGTTATTTTAATAGCGCTTTATTGTGCAATATTATTTACTTTCATTAGTTTAATGGTGATACAAGAAACGTTAATTAAAAAAAAATGATTACAGGTCTATAAACATTTAATAAATAATACAGCTGGCATCGGCTATTAGTCCTTGGCAGTAAAGCATGGTAGCAGAAAAGTCAGGTTTTGTAAGTAGAAGCGTTCCAACGTGAGATGGCGGCCTCCCGCCGGATGTGCAGCAGCGGAGACCGCCGTCTCTGGCTTCCGGCGCTTGCAGCGGATTGTGAAGAAATATGAATAATCAACCTGTGGCACGACGACTGCATCCCAAGCGGATCTGTGACGTCACGCCTTTGCGTCACAGGTGTGCTTCATACGAAATTCACGAAGGAGGTGAGATTGTCCGGCGTGCGAGTCGCGGCACTGCATTTCAAATCGATTCATCCCCGATAGCTCACCGCATCAAATAATATGTCCGTATTATCAGAATGTAGAAAAATCACAGGCGGTCTGGGGTCATGAGTGATCGTAGACACTATGAAGAAATTACGAATATTTTTTGGAAAAATATTGTAATTACAAGATTACCAAACTAGCTCATTGAAAGCTTTTGTTGGTATATATAATGTATCTGTTATAAATGCAATGCTGTGTCTCAAGTAAAAAATTCGAATTCGAAATCGTTTTTACGGCGCAAGATTATGCTTACAACGTTTTTAGATGACAGTGAGTTTAACCGGGCTTTTAAATAGCTAAATAAATTCGAATAAACCATTGAAATAACCATATAAATCATTCGATTATCCATTTCTCATAATATAATTAACAATCAATTCGTCTATGAGCGAGTAAAATAAATTTAACCGTCACAGGTTTGATTATTGATCCGGTTCTAAGCGCACAATGAAAAGCTGAATAATCAATTCATACGCTTATAATGAATTTGATGACGAATTCTCTTTATATTTAATATTTTTGACAGAAAGCATAAGTTAAAATTCCGTTTCAAATTTTTTAAATAAAATATTTTCTGTGATGTTTCCACGTTTTTCGAAGTATAGAAACTTTGTTTGAAAATTTCAAAGTGAGTGTGTGAAAGTAAAATGTGGAAAAATCTCAGAAATAATTTTAATTAATAATAAAATTAATTAAATGCCTTTATGTTCCTTAGTGAGTTAAAGGTAACCATTACGCGCAGCAACACAACTTACAGCCGATTTGCAACTGACCTGAAATGAACCATCACCACAATTAATTGTTTTAAAATATTAAACACAGTGCTATTTACTCAATTTAAAAATACAAACCTATAATAAATGCACTATAAATAGCGGAAGTAAGCAAAGAAAGCAATCAAAATTGATATCATAAAGTTAAACAGACAGCAGTGGCCTGCCAAGAAGGCATGCAGTTATACGATACAAAACCTATTAAAAGCAAAATTATTTATATTCGCATGATTCTGTGAAATTTTATAGAATACACGATATGCGTTTCAAATTTGAAAATATAAAGACATCAAGGTATGTATAAACAAAACCTATAAATATGCAAACATAAATAAAAAAAATTCGCTTTTAAATATTGAAACAAAGCTTTTGTGCTCAAGGTAGCTGTTTTTCAGTATTTTTGGAAACCTCCTTTCTTCCCGCCCGCCTTCTTTCTCTGCCTTTCAGACGTAGTCAAATTAAAATGGCATTATCCAAATGCGAAAAACACTTGAGACCTGAGGTCAGCATAAAGCACAAGAATTTTCGCCTGCTAGTATTTTATCATTATATTGAAGATTTAAATTATTTTAAAAATTTTAATGAAAATTATTACTTAAAAAAAAATTAAGATTAAATACATTGATTTGATCAAAAATTTCTTATTAAAAATGACACTTTTTTAATAACTCCAAAGGTTATTTCAAAAAGATTTTTTGTCCTATATACAAAATAAATTTTGAAAAGCGCAAATCATTATTAATGAAAAAAATTTTTTTTTGATAAATTTGATAAATTAATAAGAAATATGTATAATTAATAAATGTATTAAAAGCTTTAAGCTTAGTAGTTGCAGCCATAATGTTATAAGCATATTATAAACCTTATATTATCACATTGAAAACACAAAAAATCTTTTGTTCTGATGAGTATAAAATACAAATACAATTCTACATAAAAGCGCGAAAAATAATTGAGTCATACGCATTGTTATAATGAACTGTTTGTTTATTGAACATATTTATACAATCATATTTTTATTCTAACATATAATTCATAATATTCTGCTTTGCGAGCTCTCTCTCGAGAATGTGTCGTTTAAGTCTAAAATCGCTTGCAATGCGCTCGCAACTCTGAAGCAACAAAGAGTAAGAGTTACTTTTATTTCACACTGATAAGGCAAGACAAAGTTTATGGCAAACGGCACCATAATCGCACCGCATAGCGCCATGGACCCTATTGGCGCAACGTTACTTCTTCTTATCGAGACCCAATCCTCGCGGCTGCCGCTCCACACCGCACGGACTTTGATTTGTGTCCATGTGCAGCTCAAAAACTTGTTTTTAAGTTTAATTGAGAGTGGCATTCTTATTTTATACTTGCGGATACCCGGCGCGTGCTACTACGCTAAATAAAGAAATAAAATACTTTTTTTATTTGTTCGAAAAAAAAAAAAAGGATATTTTGTTTATTTATTAACTTTTTTATCTTAATGCTAGCGGATAAACAATATAGTGAGTTTTTTCAGTATGTGTGTACGCATAAAATTTTTTGGCGTTCTGACCCATCTGAAATTGAGTGATTTCATTGTTTCGATTTGAAAGCTCAAACACTGCCATGTCACTGCCTTTATTAACATATTTGCATATGTACTTAATGGTTTTCACGGAGTTGCAGTATTCCGCATTGATATATGTTTGAAATGTTTTTGACAGTATTGGACTGTATGGAACAATCCATCTGTTATCATTGTCAATATCAACGTTTCTTAATTTGATGTTGGTGGTGAATCCTCCATCTTCTGGCTTTCGTCGTCTGTATTTCGGATATCCATCATACCACCATATCCACCAGTTTGAGTTTCATTAATCATATCGCGTGGATATCTTTTCGTGCATTTGCCGTCTTTTATGCAAGGCGAATTCATATTCAATGCTCCGCAAGGGCAGTGAATCATGTTCTTACAAACAACGTCAAAAAGTATCGGATCTTCATGTTGATTCGGCAGTTCAGCAGATATAACACTATCGATTTGAGTTGGAACAATTTTTTTCTTTCAGCCAAATTAGACTATATGATTTATCATGAGATCCAAGAGTTTTTGTTTGAAAACTCTAGCTGTCAGGTCATGTCTGTGATGCGATGACTGATCAGGCGATAGCAAATCTTTGATTTCCGACCAAGCAGGATTGTACGTAAATGTGATGAAAAGATCTGGTCGCAAATGAATGACAGTTCTGTGTTGTTTTTTTTTTGCAGTTGTGGCAGCCTCATACTTATCTTAACAAATATCAAGATCAGTGTTTTTTTGTTGGCAGCTTGCATATACGCGAAAATTTTACTGTTCCTCTTTTGAAAAGTATTCGCTACCGCAAAATGTTGAAACTTTTGTATGGGAAATGTCGAAAATCTATTTTATTAAATAATCCGAATTTGATTATTAATTGTTTAATTTAAGTGGTCTAAAATGACCTCAGTATTATTGGCTTTCAAATGAAACCGGTTCGGGGCACATCGGTTGGATGGTTAATTATTGAGAGGTCAATATCTTAAATCTTACTTAAAAAAAGACATTGTTTTTATTTCCGTTGAGCTCGAAAAAATCTCTTCTCAGCTTTCACGTTTACATGATAAGTGAAGAATTTATTCAGAAATGATTATTGATGCGTAAGTTGAGTGAATTATTTCTTTAAATTGTGTAGATTCAAAATACTTTACTTATCTGAAATTTTTATGATATGTTTTTTATCACGCTGGCGCAAATATATTTATGTTAAAATGTGTTTAATTTATATAAAACAAGCTTGAACGCTCAATTAGCAGTACAGATGCGTTAACCTCTACACCAAGAGGTTTTTAGATTAAAAATAATATAATTAGACAAACAAGGATGGTATCGGAAGTTCTAAGTCTATCTGCATGATATCCACGTAATCATACAATCCAAATTTATCTTATTTAAATTCATAGTGTACGACATTCACTACTAATAATCCAATCATGAACGTTTCTATGTGATTACTGATTATGTACACACTCTTCGTTGAAATTTAAAAAAAATTGGCATCGACTTCCTACGGTTAAAGGTTCCTGTATATTGTAATTAAATGCAAAAAAAAACGAATGTAATAAATGGGAGGTGTTTATAATATAAGCGAAAGCGTGAAGATTGCGCAACTGCTAACTATTAGGTAGTGTTATATAATTATTCAATGAAGGGCGTACCTCCAGTATTAGACACACTGAAACTCTGTTAATTTATAGCGGTATGCAAAATAATATACGTTTTAAAATTTTCTTAGTAAATAAATAATTATACCAAAATATATAGTTCATATCGTTATGAGTGATCACAATAATTATTGTGTCGGTCTAACATTATTCTAATAGTTATTATATCAGTCTATTTTTTTTAATACTTTGAATTTTAATTCAAAAATGAAATAGTTAACATTTAAAAAAAGATTTTGTTTTATAGTATATTTAAGAAAATTGTTATATTTTAAATGCAAAGTTTTGCTCAATTTTGGTGTTTTTTTTTTAGAATTAATTATTGCATTTTTTTTAGATATTGTTATTATAATTTTATTTTAGATAATTACTTATATGTTATTTTATTTTTTTAAGGTCTGCTATCTTTTTTTTCATTCTTTTACAAGTCCCCTAAATTCGATTATTGAATCGACCGAGACGACAAATCAACGTTATATTTTAATTAAATATTTAAATAAGAACACTCCAGATGTAATTATATTAAATTGAGAAAAATGGCACATTAGTATATTAAAGTTATTCAAAGTAATTGAAAAATCCGCATAACTTGGATATGCATTTAATAACTTGTACAATTTTGTGTTATGGCTTTACTTCTTCTTCGTACAATCTTTACTAATCGGCATAATATTAAAATTTACAGTTAAACGTAAATTATAAAAAAAATTGAGAATTATATTTCTCAATTACTTATGCACGCGATGCATGATTGTCCGAAAAATTGTGTATTTCTACAGAACTCAGAGTCAAAATTCATCATCAGCTCAATTTAAACACTCTTTTTATGCGTCTTGATACATCGAGGTTTTTAATCGTGGCCACTAAGCCAATAATCAAATGATTATTTTTGTAACTCCCTCTTTAATTTATTAAATATTACTGATTGATTCTTGGCAGTTAATATAATAAAAATACATTTTACTTGCTTTTTTACAACTAGCTTTTTCCAATAGGCAAGAATTTGATATTCTTGAAAAATAGACAAATTCAGCACGTTCTGTCCAACGTATGAGCTCTGATTACCAAACCTATTTGCATGCGATACAGTTAAAGTACTCCTCAAATGAATATTTGTGCAGCATCAATAGTGTTAGCCTGGCGTATTCAATGAAAAATTAGCCTTTGCAAATACCAAACCGATTCGTAAGTACGAATTCTCTAAAAATCAAAGGCGACGTCCTTGAAGATAATACCTACTCGCTGTCTAGGATGGCCCTACAGTCGGGGGCGAGAGATTCGGTCAACAGAGCAGGAGTCTGGCAAACACTGGAAGGGTTTTGTCTCCACGGCTGACACCAGAATCCACTCAAAGGAAAAAAAACCGCACGTCAGACGACCTCCTTCGCGCGGTTCCAGAAAATGGACTATTCGTGTTATTCTAAATGAAAGATAATGATAACTGATGATTTGGTATTCGATTTAAATTGTGATTGATAGTAAGAAACGAAAGTCAAAACACTCTCTTAGTAAGCATAGTTTTACTTTTCCCGACTGGTGAATACATAATAATTTGTCCTCTTAAAAAAAACCAGATTCATGCAGTAATAAGAATAAGAAGGCAAGGCATAATAAAGCGATTAAAATAAAAATCATCCGAACTTTTAAAGGCTTGGCACAGTTTGTAGCATAATTTGCTTGATAACATGGCGTAAAGGATGAAGTTTATATTTAATCACTTTGATTATATATGGTCATATGTATACTTACAATACTAAGGAAAAAAAATATTAAAATATATTTATAAAATAAATGAAAAATAAGAATTACGAATTTCATAAAATCACAAAATCTACAAGCATCAGCCACGCGCCCACTCTCTTAGATGTGAATTTTATACGTGTTCATACATATTTACTTTTCATTAAAGAGGCGCGTGAATAAAAAAATATTTTTTGAGTTTAAGGAAGCAAGAATAAAACATGTCAGTTACTTTTTCAACTACGATAAATTCGTTAAATTAAAATTTAAACAGTCAAAACTATAAAAGATCGAATCGGCGGGTGCACGAAGACTTCTCCCTTTATAGGCGATTAAAATGCCGGGATAACCGGCCCTTGTTAAACCTGAACCGGAGGGGTGTCCAAAGGAAGGGCTGTCGACCGTAAAAAAACATTAAAAAACCTGATAAAAGACTCACCTGTTAGTGCAAGGAGGGCAAGCCACAGGATGTCGGCCATGTTGACCGGAAGTCGTTGAAACATGGCTTCTGAAGATTCTTCAGTTCTGCCGAGATAATCCACGCATTACTCCAACAAGCTGCAGCCAGTCTCTGCACCACACGACACAGACGGCGAGGATGTGCAGTTCCGCTGCTGCTGGAGATGATGCGGCAGAAGGTCCATAGATATTTTCAGGGATTGTTTCACGAATCGTTGAACGGTTCCAAATTCGGCGTCGTCAGTTTATTGTCTCACGAGTGATACTTATCATTTAGTTTTTAGGACGTATATTTAATAATGTCAGTAATTTACTTAAATTTATGTTTAAAACACTGTTTGACACGGAGAAATCTGATGTAAAGTTTTACTTTGTATTTGGCTACAATGATATCAAACACACACCTGGCGGTGCTACCTGTGAATAATAGACAACAAAATTATCAATATTGATTCTATTAAAAATCAAGTGTTGTGAATTTAACGCCGGAAATCGTAACCTGTTTGTTCTGAATATTAATAAATGTACGCCACACGTGGAGAAGCCGCCGTGTCGCATAGAGCATACTCCGGGCATTCGACTGCCTGAATTATCATGCACGCCTATGCGTAGAACCTAAATTAATTTATAATGTATGTATGATGCTAAAAAAATCGGGCAATATAACAGATAAAATCCTCATACTTTGTCTTAGTAATATTATAAGACATTAATTACGAGGTTTTAACTATCACCGAAACGACCATAAAAGGATCGTTAAAATGTATACAGTACAAATAAAAGGAAACGTTATATCCTTACGACCATACTTATTTGTCAAAACAGATATTTTTATGATATTCTATCTATTTTATTTTTCTAAAAGGCGTTCATAGCCATTCGACCGAGGGGTCTGCCTAAATATGATTTGATCAGCATATTAATTACTGATTTATCAAATATATGGATGCTGTAATACTAAACCGATACGCCCACAAATTTATACATAATGGCTGTAATTCTATCAACGAGACACGATTAAGCGGCGCTCGAGCAATAAAATGATCTGACGAATTAAATATGAAAAACTGTTTTTCTGGAGGCTCCGGCCGCTTTAAAGAATCAAAGTTCGTGCGTGCGCGGGTGCCGCGAGCGGGCGCTCGGGGAGAAGACAAATACAAAGTAAAACAAGTGTTGATTTGCGTCAAAGGACACGAAGTGTTAGACAAGGCATTGTATCGGAAAGGTTAGAAGGACTTTGGTTCTGTCAATAAATTGTTCGGTTAGAGAAGTAGAAGAAACAAACACTGAAGGGAAGTCAGCACTTCATTACACAACTCGGAAGTGTCACACGTGAAGCGAAGTCCTGTTGCACTCGAGATGGGCGTAACTCATAAAAACCACACTCAGCATACAATCCAAAAAAATATAGAGTTTCTGCTCAGAATGTCACTCAGATAACTTGTTTTACATGAGAAAACAGAGCATGCCCTTGAAGCGCAGCCGGGGTAGATTGTAAACAACTCGGCATTTTTTCAAAGAAGAGCGTTCCAGGGAGAATGTCATTTTTGCATGCAACTACCGAGAGGTGGTGGCGCGGGAATGTACTTTTCACTAATCTTCCGGCTTGTCGTGGCGTTGCTGCGATATCTTTCACACTACGATAGCAGGGGGGAAGTGGAGTCGAGCGCTCTGGCGCGGTGTCGACGGCGCGAGAGCTGTTCCGGGACTGGCGGGCCGCTTTTCGAATCTAGACTACCGAGCTCTATAACAAGGCAGCTTCGATTTTTGTCTCGCGCCATCCCGCTCCGTCTCGCGTTCCAGAGGGGGACGCGGCGACTCCCGGACGGCTGATAGGGTTGAGATCGCTAATGGAATTATAAAAAAGTTTTATATAAGAATAAATTGGAAAATTTTCGGAAAGTTTCCCATCCTCGCGGTGATCGGACTCTTTGCAGCGGATTTCTTTTCCAACTTTGTTTGCGGTGCGGCGAGATGAAGAATCAAAATTTAACTGGGGATTCATATTTTCAGCCGTAATTAGGCTTTCTCGCCCGCTTCTAAAGACTTTGTTCTCTCGTTAAGTACCGAAAAGTATCCGCAAAAGAAACTCTAAATTAAAAAGGAAGTTGGGTTCAAAATTCTGGCATTACCATTGAAATGTCAATAATTCTCTTTATTCAAAATGTATGCGAAAATAATTGTTCAAACACTCAATATTTAAAAAAAAATGTTTTCGCTTATAACATTAACTTTTGAATGAATAAATTATTTTTAAACATAAAATAATACGGTTTTGTATTTTATCGATATTTTGGACCAATGTGTGAATATTTTTGCAATAAGAATCGCACAAGATTCCACTCAGCCAAAGTCGATGAATTGTGCGTAAGTTGGGGTCGGGGCAGCCCTGAATCCCGTTCGCACAGAAGCGACTGGAGTCGAAGGTTACCGAGTGATCCCGAGTGGGCCCGAGCGGATGCTGCAACGCACGTCGAACGGGACGGTCGAGTCCTAAGTTATTAATTTATTTCTTTATATTTTTTCTTCCCCTAATATGTTTAGCATAATGCAGTGGTTCCTTGTGACGATCTCGTCGGAATTTCTTTGTTAATTGTTAGCATCGCACTTTAAAGTTTGTTTACCGCCCCGGCCAAGCGCAGTGCTCGGTCTTCTTTGCGGAGGTTTCCATTTCGCCTTACTTTTTCGAGACTCCAACGACGAGGAGGGCTCGTTTTATTTTACGGCTGTTGAATTTATTAAATTGTTTGCCTTTCAATTAACTCTGTAATTCCACCAGTTAAAATTAAAATAGACGCTTACTGGTTAATTATAATTTTAATACAATAATAACTTGATTATATGATAATCATAAGGACCGTTCCCTGCGTTTATTCACTGATTACTTCGAAAGGCCTTCTCTTTGTTAATAAATAATAATATGTTTATTTGAACCTTGTGTTCAATGACCGAAACAAAAAATTACTAAAAATATTTATATATATATAAAAATATATAAATATAGTATCTATAAAGAAATACGCAAGTTATTTTAACATATAAACTGGGTTTTATAAAGCGTTGCTTAATGTGAACATTTACCCATAGAGATATAGCTTCGATGGACATCCATAGGATTATCAAAAGACCCATCTCTTTTTCAATGGAGTTCACCTGAATAAGGTACATTTTTTATTTTGCTTGTTTTTTATGTATTCCGACAATAAATTTTATTTGCGTTCTTGAAAACAGTAATAATATTAAAAGAAATTTAGATTCATATTTTTTTATTTCGTATAATAATAACACACGTTTGGTGCAAAAGTGTTTATGAATTAGTGATTTCAGCTATGAATAAAATTATAAAAATATTCCGTTTCAGGTTTTCTGACTTAAAATGGTGCGTATACCTTATTCTTAAAAGCGTGCCAGTTTTTCAATAAATATATATTCTATGATACACGTATTATATAAGAAGGGATGCTTGATTTTAGTAGGTTTCTTTCTGTGTTTTTTTTTAATTCTGAAGTCGAGTTTGATCCAAGAAGACCTGCCTCCCGAGCGGGCTGGCATACCGCCTGGCATACGTCCCGAACATCTCCGAACGCCTCCGAATAAGCCGTAGCAACCGGTCTCCAAGAACGGACTTCGGAAAATAACGCGTGCAAACGAACGCACACGAGCCGGGACGAGCGACGTGTCCGAGCGATTCTTGAGGCTCTGCGTTCGATTCGAGCGACATGTCCGATGGAATTCTTGTTGTGGACGCGTGTGTTGAACCGATGATACTCGAGCGGTCCCGAAGGCGTGAAAACCGGTTCCTCGGAGAGCCTTCGTTTTCGAGCGCGTGCGTTTTGACGAAGTCTCTCGAAGCGAGCCGAAGTTTTCCGATTGAAAATTGACCGTTGGAGATCTACGGAGCTTGGCCGACTCGGAGCACGCGTCTTTTTTTATAAACTCTAGTTTGTTAATTTACGAACATAGCCGATGTTTCCCGAATGCACTCGGAGCTTTTGTACATGTGACCGACGCGTGACCACCTACGATATTATTATTTTTTCATCGGTCTTTCGTATTCAATGGCGTGCGGTCCGTAGTTTCTATAAAGCGATGCTTGCACTTGAATTCATTTAAAAATACATATTCGTATATTTTATTAGTAATATGATTAGGCACATTAGTTCATATATAGAAGATGATCTAAAGAAACTCTCAGAAAAATATCATCGTGATTTGTGTGGGATTTGAACCCACATCTCCTGGTTTATATGACCTGTGTACGAACCCTTGAACTAACGAATCATTTCCGTTTATCGAGAATTTTTAACAATCATACTCTACATATGAATCAATGTTCCCAGGCCAACCGTAATGGGTAATAAATACGCATCTGATTGACCAATCCATAAATAGATATACTTATAAATTAAACTGCTTGTTCGGGTTAAAACCTTAAAAGCTAACTGCTCGCCACTATCCATTGAAAAAAATGCTTTTATATTATCAATGCCTTTAAATATATTTAAAAAATACTTTCAAGAAATGTTAGATATAAAATGTTATTTTCCCTTCCAAAGTATATATTAAATTGAATCATCAAATTTTTTTAGTACAAAAAATATGAGTGAATTTTAGGTATCACTCACGAATTTAACATCATCATCAACATAGGTAGATCCAGAAGTAGATAAAAATATCTCTTTGAATATATTAGTTCTTAAATTTCTTAAGACGACCATTCGCTTTGATATATATTTTACATCGCTATATAATAGTAAAAAAGAAGCTTTTAATAAACTGAAATTCCACTAGATATTTTGGTATAATCAATATATTTTATACTTGACATGACAAAAGTTTATTATGTAGGATGAATGCTCGTTAAGCAAACATTTTTGACAAAAAAAATTATATATTTACTACCGCTCATACTTTGTTCATCACAAGAATAGTCCACTTTTGTCCACAAGCATTCGGCAAGTTGTAGTTATGGGGCCAGTTTGTTTTTATGCGTGCATTAATAATTCGAGGGCACACCATGGAATCAGTGGTCGGCGGCCATTTTGGATATGGAAAACAATAGACTGCGCATAATGACGTCTTGTTTATTTTCTCGAGAACTCGTGCCACGACCAGAGAATATTTGAACTACAAAACAATTACATTAAGAATAATCATTCAAACACCAAAAAAGCTAAAAATAGTCTACAATAGTTTTAAAAAATAACACTTTAAGGTGTTAAAAAATTGAGTTTGTACAATAAATATGTATAGTATAATCTATTGGCCTATATATTTTTTTTTCATTTTTAACATTCAAGACTATTTAAGAATATTATATAATATGGGAATATAAAAAGTGTGTTTTATTTATAAGTATTTAGTATTTTTATAGGAAAACTTTAACGCACAATTTTTTGTGCTTGTTTAAAGCTTGTTTACCAAATCATCACAGCATTGCGTAACTGCATTGTTACGCGCATATGAAAACAATGATTTTTGAATATCAGATTATTTCAATCAATTATCAATTGCATTTGGATTTAAATTTACATGATTCGACTGTGAAATTTCGGATTAATATTGGCCAACATCAATTTATAAAATTTGTGGCTCATTTCGAAAATTATTGGATAAATTAGATATTGAAACGCCAAATTTTATTTTTTTAATATGAGGGTATTCTTGTGGTTATTATTTGTTTGGTAAATTAATGCTAATTGTTTCAAATGTTGGATTATATTTATCCATTGTATATCCAAAAAATATACATAATATATTTATTAATAGCTGTACGGTTATAAATAGTTAACTATAAAAAGTAAAAAAAACTTGCATTTCCCTTTTTAATAAAAAATAAAATACGTAAAATCTAAATGACACACCAAAGTAAAGTGAGATAGAGAAAAAAAATCTTATTTGTTTAAGTCAACGTTAATTTTACAATTAAACGTTAACGATTAATTGTAAATACATGTTCAGCTCAAAAATTCACACATGAAACGAGGAGAAAAATCTACAATTTTTTAATACGTTGGAACGATTTGGACAATTTAATTAAATACGGTGCCGAACCACAACAACCAAGAGGACATTAATATTGAAAGGTTTTATCGTAGTCTCATAAATGAATTGATAACCTTAATATATATACAATAAACAAATATGTGCGTTGTATTCGATTAGAATTACGGGCCAAGCCAAACTTGTTATTCAAACAATACTATGATTTTTTAGGCACAAGGGTGTTCTCGTACAAACCAATATTTTACACAAAAATCATCTCGTAATCTGACTTAAATATGTAGTAAATAATTTCCAAATGAAAAAGACTTATTTGCAACATCACATTTTGCGCTGTTTTCTTCTCGCTCCCCAGTCATTTCACGAGAAGAGCTTAATGTTGTGTAATATGCAAAGAGGGTTGAACTAACTCACACGCGTTGCATTTCCTGCTACGTAAATATTCACTCATATTTGCCAGGTACTTCTGTGTAAGTAGAGACGTAAATATACAAATATTATTCGTTGTTGAGGAATGTGTATTCATAGATGTGCTTCTTTAATGCTTTAAGTGCTATTATTTAAATTATATATTTTTATGCACACAATATATTTGTGCTGATTAAATAATGCGGATGTACAAAGTTATACTCAAAGTACTTCGAAGACCTTTTTTGAGAGTATATAGCATTACCTGTAAGAACATAGTTTTATTGAAAATTATTATTCGAACCTCTTATGTGAGTATTTTAATTTCAATAGAGTACCCGAGTTTTTCGTGAGTTCTTTTGCGGCATTAAAGTATTGCATATTAGTAAGATTTATAATTCTTGATTTTCTTACATTATTCTATAAAAGGCAAGGATTCTATAACTCGCTAATATGCAATACTAGAATGTCGCAAAAGAAGCAAAACACAACAAAAACAATTGCGTCTGCAATCAGCTTAAGTATATTGCATTCGCCGTGTTGGATACGTGTAACAACTCACATTAAACCTCCATCAGACAGATTTTGAAGAAAATTAATGTTTTTTTTTATTATTAAAGAGATTTAACCTGGGACACCACGGCCGGCAAGCAGTCGGGCTAACCACTGAAATTCGAGGCAGTTAGCCGTTAAACACGCCCTTAATGTTGCAAGCCTCTAATTAACTGGTTCCTGAATTTCACGATGTACTTGACATTAATTAGACCTCTATGGCAACTAAACTCAAAATATTCTATAAAATATTTTTAAAAAAATGGGAATTAAAACAGTTTGTTATTTTTCAATTGAAATATTGCATAAGACCTGTGGGTTAATATTTCATACCTTTATTTTACAGCCTATAACACAAGCTTATTATTAAATACTGTAGATAGTCTACGATTTTTTGTATTGTTGATTAGATCTTATTAAACTTATAAGAAAGCATATTTCAACTCAATCAATCATTAAAACGTTAAAATTTTGAATCGCTCAGTAATCTTTTACGGCACACAGGTTGAAGGGTACTAGGTTGAAACTTTTAAAAGCTTCCAGTAAAAGTTTTGAACTTCGGGAATTTTAAAATGCACCCAGTGTTAACATCGGACCGCGGCGCTGGTTATTTTACTTCCAAGACATTATTGCACAGGTAGTTCATGGTGAAGTCAATGGCTGACTTTCATTTGCTGGAAGACTGGTTGCAAGACAATAAAAACTCCGGCTAATGCAATTTCCGAAAAATAAAAAAAATTGTCGGCAACGTTCCGACTAATCAATTTCCTAGCCATCATAATTCAGCAGTCAAATTTCAATTCAAGCAAGATTGAATTTTAAGTAATATTATCATGTAATAAAAATTTGATTCCACAGTAAAGAAAAAAGAATTGGATTAAAAATAGACCTACCGTATTTTTTAAGTATAAAAACTGAAATTATTTAACTAAACTGTTTATACTTTCAATCTAAGAGATTAGATTGATCAAAATTCTTCTTGGAAAATGTAGTATACCGGTTTTTTAGTAATATGTTTTGTTAAATAAATCAAAACAGAAAGGGTAAATTGATACTTTTTTGTTATTTAAAGCAATCAAACCTTTTCAAAAAAACATAAATGAATATTATTGACCTTATTTAATTTTGTATGTTGTTGCATTGGATATCTAAAACCATGCCAAATTAAAAACTAAAAACAGACCATTTTTTAAAGATTATACAACCATTTAATTAAATAAGTTTAAAAAAAAAACAATAGATCCTAAGTATTAAGAATTCTAAAAACTAATTCTCGGCAATGAAAAATTGTGCACAATTCTCATAAGGGAATATTTGATACATTCAATTTGCTGACATTTTATACCACGACGATTGGTTTAATTCTTAATATTACATAATTTAACAGCAAATATGAGTAGCCAAATGGCTAGGAAATAATGATAACTTTTGTAGGTGAACGCTTTCGCTTTTCGTGGCCATATAAGTGCTCAAAAATGTCGTAATCACTTGCGAACATGTACATGATCGTGTTTTATTTACATACTCGAACACTAAAATGGTACTCTTATAGAATTCGCAAGTTAATATGAAATCTTTCAAATAATGTCTTTAAAATAAATTATAACTTTTTATGTAAATTTTTTGAGTACATATAAATGTACATATAAAATTAATATATTGTATAAAAATAGTTTCATAACATATTCATTATTTACCTTAAATATTTTTTTTGTAAGAAGGCTTTTTTATATAAATTCGCCTAATCTGGAAACAAACAATAATGATAAGCTATATATTTTATGATGATTTTGTTTGAATAATTTCGAAATATTCGCATTATTGTTGGCAACTTCTTAATGATTGCATCCGTTTTTAAATGGCCTTTTCTAGTACAGCTATTGACTTGTTTCGAACTCATCAATGGGAAAATCAGCTGACCTGGCAAACGACCCACACGCATACAATATTGCAAGTCAAGTTCCACAGGATATGGCAAAGCAGACCGGATTTTATTTTATAGCAAGCAACGTGGGAACTACCAAGAGAAGACTGCACAGTTAATTATTTGAAGAAGGACGGTGCAGGACATGTATTTACACACCCATAGACAAACACTAACGGCGCTATGTATTTATTTGTTAAAAACATATTTATTAAGTAAGCCAGGGTTAAGTGACGCCATGGTATTAGTTGATTTTATCAGTTCCGCTTCCACCAACAAAACCATAATATTAAAAGCAAGGATTAAAGGTGTAAATATCGTTTTACTAGTTTTGAATTGAACTTTAATTCTCAATAAAAATTGTAAAAATATAATTGTGTTATTTTACTTTTTTATTTTCCTTGGCTATCAAGGTAAAGCAAAACTCAATTTCAGTTTCAAAGTTAAAATAATTCGGCATGTCCGCGTTCAGTGAAGGGCTGTTTCATTAACACTGTTTATTGTGAAGAATACGTATCGAAATATTGAATACTCCATTGTGTAAATGAAAAACAGGCACGTGCAGGCAATCGCCATTCAATTTCCATTCAACAACTCCATAGATAATTCAACAACCAGTCCATTCCACGCTCGATCGGCGGATCCACGCATCCCTAGAACCTGCATAAAGATAAATGTATTCAGTCAAGAGTACCGTTCCAAGCAGTCGGTTGACAGTTTTTTTACGAAGGCGGCTGTTAACTGCGCTGGTCGGAAACCGGCCTCGTTCCGAACGAGAGGCGAGTTCAATTTTAAAACGATTGCACTATTTCAGAGAAATTTTTATAAAAGCTAATGATTTGAGTTTTAATTGGGCTACTATAAAGGCAGTTTTACAAAAAAATCTCCCGGTGATTGTTCACTATCATTAATACCGGGCCGGCTCGAGCTATCGGCCACATTGTTGTCTAGTACAGTTCCCACCGTCGCTCTGTTGCCGTGAGAAGCGCTTTATATTCAGTTCGTAACTAGCTTTGTATATTTTTTTGTTTCACTACCCAGCGGTACATACACGATATTTTTTCACGTTCGCCGTGTTGAACTTGTGTTCTTGAATTCAATGAATAAGTTATTTTTTTAGGAATTGTTTGTTTATCCTTAGTTTTAAGTTTAACAGAGACAATCTTTTGGCTTTTACCTGAGAGCTAAAAGTCAACTTTTACAATGTAATCGCTAGTAGATCTATTTAACTATTACAACATGATATATTACAAATAATATATTCTTATTTCACAACTAAAATGATATTTAATCAGTCAGTGAATCAATTTTTTTAAATAAAATAATAAGATCTTTAATTGATTGCCTTAATTTACTAATCGATATCTTCGATTAGCAAATTATTATCAAATTGAATAGTAAAGATTATTAGAATTATATTATACTTGTTAATTGTAATTATAATCTGCAGATTGTAATTATATTATTATATCTTCCGATTGTGATTATTTATAATTTAATGTAACCCACCGATTGTGGTTTAAAAATACAATAGACTTAACTAAATCTGAGCTGGGCCATGAAGAATTTGACCCAATATTTTCTTTAATTTAAGTTTGAAACTAACAATTGTGATGTTTGTGCTATATTTTACGTGGATAGAAATAAGTTTCATAATAAATAGTTAAGTACATAGATTTTTCTTTATTATTAAAATAAACTCATTCTAGTAAAAAAATCTTAATGTTAAATCTTGTTTTTTTTATATCTATAGTTTATTATTAAAGTGTGAAGCGTGCTTTAGTGAATTATAAAAAATCACCAAAACTTTGGCTCATTCTTTGTAACTACTATTTAAACTGTATTTCTTATATATATATTAAATTAACAGATTACTTTTAATAAAATATTACATATCATTATAGCCAAACGCAGCGGATTTGGCTAACATATCCAACAATGGGAAGACCAATGATCTTGTTAGAGATGCTACACAACATGCAATTGGGAGTCATCTCGGGTTGATACATTCAATGCATATTGTAATGAATCGTGTGTGTCATAGTCTGGTGAGCCATGTAAAGCTATTGAATCTATCTAGCCTGGCACGTGCAATTATGTAATGCATTCTATTCTAGTGATGAGCCTTGCTTCTGCGACTATTATGTAAACTGGTCACGTCATTGGCGTGCAGTGGATAATCAAGAGTATTGTTCTACAAATCGAAACTAATTTTTCAACAAGTATTCATTCACGACAAAGTAGTTATATAATCACTATAAAATAATGTATGTGTGATTAAAAAAAAGCTTCAGTAAATTACCCTTAACTAGCCAAACCTAACAACCCGTAAAGTTTTATTGTGTAAACAAAATGATTTTAGGTTAATGGTTCACATTCTTTCTTTTCAAGTGCCTCTTCTCAGAGAAGGTTGGTGACCATCTCACTGAACATATTTGCCACCATACTTATTGTATCATAATTGTTGTGTATTAATATATTTGCTGGGAGAAATACGATTGAAGAGTGGGTGTTTGAAAACTCTGTTTGGAAAAACTCAACTCCAAGTTGTTGGTAAGAGAGTAAACGTTGTTTTGTCTTTGACAATCAGAAGATTGTGTAATCGAAATCAAAAGCTCTTTCAAAACAGATGCAAACTTTATCAACCAAAGTCATGATTTAACGGGTAACATATAACGTTTTATTTCAAAGTCATACAACTTTAAAGAAAACACACATATTTTGAAATATTTTCATTAGTGGTTTTAGATTCGATTGAAGCATCACTGAAGTGTTAAACAATTAAATACGAATTAATTTATTGAAAGCTCTTAAGCTTTTTAATTAAAGCATTAATTAACTATCTGAAAATATTGAAGTGGAAATTATTGAAAATATCCGGCTACTTTATATTGTTTATAAATAAATTAATTCGAAGAATAACTGCCTTCTCGTTGATTTTATTTTGTACATAATATTATTTAATTTTTAATTTTATAGATAAAATCTGCCTGTACATATAAATTCAAAGCTAACGAGTTTGTTATTTAAAAACAAGAACTCAATATTTTAAAGCTTGTTTTTTTGTCTAACAAATTAGCAAACACCTTTTCCGTAAAATAAACGCGCCTTAGGAAAATCTTAAGTATAATTTTAAAATTATCCGCTTAATTCGAATTAAAAATTATTTTGTATTGCCTAAATTTGATTTTCAAATGGGTCTCATCATTAAAATTGAACAATTACGTTGTCACACCCGATCAAAATTTATCTTGTTTTGTTTGATAACATTATTGCGTCGCTAATAGTCATTATAACGCCCTTAAGTCAATAATATACCAGATAACGCGACCACGAACTAAAACGTTTCATTTAATCGCGGATATTTTATGTTAATATTTATTTAACATCGTTTGCGTGTTAAAGCAGTCAATCGATGTTTTTTGAGCGCTATCAATGAACTTCAAAGCATTTGGCTTAACATATATGCATCCGATTTACTATTATCTCGCTTCATTTTGGGTATTTTTTTATGGTTCTTAGAGGAGATTAGCGACCATCTTAAAAAGATTAAATTAAATTGATAATGATTAAGAACATTTTTTTAAATATTGAAAATTGATTAAAGAAACTCTTAGAAAAATATATCAACGTGATTTGTGCGATTTATCAATCAATTAAACCTGTATAGGTAAAATCGTACTTCCTGTGAGATGGTCTTCACAAAAACCAATAATTAAAGATTAAATTAAATTTTAAATTTCAAAATTCTTTTATTTTTCATTAAGTGTATTACAATAGATCTTATAACTAATGTTTTGGTGGAGTGTTTGGCTATCCCCGTCCTGCGCGCAGGTTTCGGGGCTTTCAATGTGTGACTTAGGTGGTAGCGAACATGATTTACTATGGTTGTGATATTGTGTTAGGCAGGGAAAAACCCTTTATTGGCGACCATCTCACTAAGCATGAATTTATGCTGAATTAGTGTTCAGAGTTTTCTAATGGGAAAATAGTATAGTGGGTCTCCGCGTCCTATCTATATTGGATGGAAAAGTCTGCGTATTCCTGCTGCCTAATAGCATTTTTTCCTTACAAAACTCTAGCGTTTAGATCTGATCTTCTGCAGCAAGCTACAGAAACAATAACAGGACCCCCCCCCTCCACAATCATTCCATTACCGGGATACACACACATAATGGGGATAGCGGTTTTATAGTTAAGCATGAGTATATGATGCAGAAAAGAGGTCTATTGGCAAGCTACCAGTTGTGCCGCGTGTGGATGGGTTAACAATTGGAGCTTTGCCGACGAGAGACAAAACGGAGCTTCGCATCTGTTGTGTCGCAGCGGGTGCGGAAGGCTTTATGCGTGATATAATATCGAGTATTATAGTATCGCGTGATATCGCCACATGGGTGTATCGTTGAAGGCACACACGCGGCGACGTCTCCGGGCACAGTCGCCGTGCTGAAAACCCGCTCGACCGGTGCCGCGCCGGTGACGAGCGGCTCGCTCCGGCCGGAGACGCCCTGTACTCGGAAGGCCCGCAGATTATCTAGCTCCAGTGTCCAGAGATGCAAGGATGCTCGATCTATCTCATAGATTCTCAACCTTCTGTTGACCACCGCCCCCTTGACAAGAAAAAAAATTCCAACGCCCATCTTGACAAGAAAAAAAATTCTAACGCCCCCCGAAAAACCTACTGCACAAATCAAAAATATTTAAATGCAAAAAGTTTATTAATTTTCCCTTGGACTCGCCACCAAGGGGGCCTTGGAAAGCTCCAGCGCCCACTGGGGGGGTGGTACCGCCCCCATTGGGAACCTATGATCTATCTGATTGCAAAGGCACACGTGATTCTGTACTGTAAGCATATATTTCTTTGTGCTATGTGGTGAATCGATAAAAACACTTTTGCATGTACATCTTTGTATTTTGTATGTATTTTGTCCAGGTTGCTCGTGAGACGAACAACAATTAATATTTTTGTCGCCTTGCTAACCAATTGTAAAAATATTGCTTTTTTACCGTTGTGGTTTGAGTTTTTTTTAAACTACACTTTGTTATGGTTTTTCGTGCCATTTCTTTGTATACAAGGCAAATAACGAAAACGTACGTAGCCGTACATCACCTTAACTATGTATCCAATAGTACCACGATTAATAATATCGCTAATTATTTATGCTTCAGTGTTATCATATGTTTTTAGTTATATGCTTGGTAATCTATTATCTAGAATATTTGTGAAAAGTCTCACCAGTATGGTAATTATATATCTTGCAATAAAAAAATTACTTAACGGAAGCGGAAGATCGAAGTGTTTTTTTTTTCCAGCAATAATCACATTTATTGTCGCTACAGTATTTTTTTTGTGTGAAGGCAGAATCTGAGGCTTTCCTTTTAAGTAAACAGTATTGACTGAAGCGTCCGGTTTCAATTGCCAAAAATTCCACAAATAAGGGAAAATATTTCAACTGTCAACTTTCAAATAAAATAATTATACTGCTTGCTTAAAATGTTGGCATTCTGGCAAAACTATTCGTGTCGTGAAATTAAAAACAGAAACATCGCTAAATATTCTTTTAACATATTAAATATAATAATTCTGTGATAATAATTAATTTATATAATCGCTACATATTCATCATTTAAAACTACGAGCCATGTCAACTTACTTTCAAAAGCATATAGACAAATAAGTTACTCTATCTTAAAAAGAGTTTCTCAAAAGGTGAAACTAGTTAGCCTCGTACCTGATGCCAATCAATTGCCTATTAATATATTTTAAAAATAGACTTTGTAGAACAGAAAAAAGTTTTTTTTTCTCCATGAAACTCAAAGCACACACATTAAAATTATAGCCTTTTGTCGGTTATCATTAAAGGCGTTTAAATATATTTATACTAGCGTATTTTTTTTTAATACAGGACTACTGGGATAATTATCAAAAAAGTAAAAACCCATTTGTCGGTCTCCAGCACAGTTCCACTCTCCAGCTCATAAAGTATCCGGGAATCGCGTCTATCAAATTCACTCCGATAATAAAAACAGCATTAAATCGGAATGTTCGGTAATTGCCTGGCATTCATGCAGCCTCGGTACAATGTTTGCGACAGCGGCGAAGTAAAAACTATACTACTTCCAATATAATATTATACAATTGAAAATAATAATAAACTTTCACAATACAAGTTGAAAGAATGATATAATTCGGATGGATTTAACAATACGAGCTCAAAGCACTCCGGTTAATCTAATATGCCTGCTTTGTGTTATTTGGCGGTACTTCCAGGAAATTATTTTAAGATTTACTGTTGAGATTTTAGCGTTGCTACTTAGTAATATTCATATAATACACCCAAAATAAAGGGACACTATTGGCTAGCTGCAAGCAAGTGGCACGATTTGTTGCTACGTGTGTAGAGGCCTTTAGACTTACATCGGAGTTTGAGAACAAAAATTGGAGCAACAAACCTTCAAGAATTCACGTATAAATATAAATATTTGAACATCAAAATTCTTATGTAATATTCTGGGCAACCAGGCCATTATAGAGTTTACATAAGAGAAAAATAAAAATAGATCAATCGCGGAAAAGAAAATGCAATGCTTTTGCTCAAAGAGACGTATTTCTGCTTAAGAGGTCCAGCTCTCTTTTACATTGGCTATTCAGTATTCATGTTTCAAACGCGAACAAACTCCCGAGTCTCGCAGACGTCGTATGCTTTTCAAAGAAGTACAAAGTCGAAACAGGCCCTCAAGTACGCCAAAGCACCTGTTAGCTACCATATTTTGTCTATTGTATGCTATAAGTGATCGAAACAAATACTTTTATTTGTTATTTATTTTATAGAATCAAGCGAAGCTTATAACTCTTCCAGGTCATAAAATCGCATTATATTTGTACGTGTTACTCTTCATAGCCACACTTAAACAAATCTTGAGCTTACAAGTTTTATTAGGCAGCAATTATTCGTTTAGACGTTAAAAAGGTCTTTGCAGTATTTTTTACTGTCAATAATGCGCTTTTCGAATCATGGACCGTGGCATCTACGGCGTAATTACAAATGGCCTATGGCATAATGCAGATATACTTAAAGCCTCTCCCGCCATATATAAGCAAGAAAAATCGTGCTTAGTAGTATATATATATATATATTTATATATATATATATATGTTCTATAAAATGATCACCAACCTCGTATGAGAAGAGGCATCAGAAGACGATATGTATGTGTGTGTGTGTGTGTGAGAGTGTGTATATATATATATATATATATATAGTTAGTACAAAACGACATATTTTGTACAAGCGCCCGACATGCTGCCTTTTATGTTTAAATTTAGACTTTCAGTGCAGTTGTGGGAATCCTCGGTAGGACCCACAGTGCATTAAAAGCCGGGTGCGTAATTGGCCCGGACAAGTGAAAACGTTCCCACAGTGCCGGGACCCAAGCCCGGTAGCCGCGCGGCGCTCGACAGGTTTTTTTAATCGATGCCCGCCATCGACAGCCGATTATGTTTTTTATTTCCGTAGGTACGCGTTATTGGGACACATTCGAGCAGGCTATTTCTCACGCTTTGTTAATTGCACAATTTAATTATAATCCTGCCTATTTACTTGCTTGCACATTGTGATACCAACATATTTCGGGGCATGCGTAGCTGACCTTTTTAATCAAATATCATGTATCATGACAAAAGTTGGTTACGCGACGGTATTACAAAAACTGTCAGAACTTTTACAAAATCGTAAATCAAACAATGCTAGAACCTCGATTCATAATCGTTTATGTTATATTTTCTATTAGTGTTATTAAAAATATCTACGTTTTCTCTTAACTGCATATATGTATTTGGTTAAAATCTACGTCACATCTCAGAGGCAACTGCACTCAGTGTAGAAGATGAAGATTAATAGTTCTTTGAAAATCATTTTTCAAACGTACATACATAACATAAAATATATATTCACACTTTTTTAGAGTAAAAAGGAATAAAATAAGCAAGCGGTTCGAAGCGATGTAAAAAATTGCGGCTGTCCCCCATTTAATCTACAGACTTTTCATGAATTTCGCCTCGTCCCATCTCAAGAATTTCAATAAGAACAAAAACTACATTAGAAAAAGGTTTCGATTCTAGAGGTTATTTATCATTTTTACTGGATGAAAATATTGAAAATTTATTACTTCGCTCGACCCAAACCCGGGTCTTTATGGTCGGGAAGCAAGCGTACTTATACTTATGAGCTATCCCCTGGGATATGAGATACTTTTTAATTGCATTCATTTGTAAAGTGTATTCAAAAATTAATTAATGAAGTAGCCATATAAAATTAAGAATTTAGCATAAAAATTATATTCTATTCTCTGAGAAACATATTTTTTAAAATATGTTACTCAAAAGGTAAAATTACTCATGAATAATTCACAACAGTGACTGATATTGTGAATAAACATTCAAACTACTACCGTTATATAAAGTAGATAATTCACACTGTGCGCCAGATCTGCCATACGTGTTAACATCTGTTTTTTAAAATAAACTTGCATGACATTTTCCAATGACTGGATGAATCGTCATTGCATGCAGTATTCATTACTAAATTTACCGACTGCACGTGGCCCTATTTATAACAAACTTCCATGAAATTTGCAATCCGGAAGCAAGTCTACAATGATTTGTGATTTTTTTGCGTAAATTTCACTAATGTTCCATGGCAAGTTGGTGATTCTTTTGCAACATCCAATTTTATCAAGAAAAAAAAATAGAATAAATATCAACATAATTCAGATTTAATCTTAATATATATAATATTTAGTCTAGTAGTAATATTTATAATTTAAGTCGTTTTTCAAAAGCTTGTACAAAAAACAGGCTCGAACACAAGTTTAAACAAAATGATGATATTTTTTTTATGTTTGGCACAAAATTAGCGACAAGCTATTATATTTTATGTGAAACTATGCTGGCTGCTTCGAGGTTTTATTTTTAACTTACAGCAAGACTCGTTCAACAAAATATTCTAGAATATCACATGGCGTTATTACATTACAAATATGATTTTATACGTGAATCACATCCGTTCTGCAGTCAAAGCACATGAATATCTTTTCATTCCACATTCCTCTTACGAGCAGCGGCATATTGTCTAAAAAAACAGTTTAGATATTTTATTAAAAGAAGTAAGTCTAAATAAAAGAAAATGGATATTATTATTTAGCTGAATGCCGGATATTAATACTATTTCTATCATGATATTGAATATTTGTACGAGGTAATAAAAATAAGCCTCAACTGCTGTTGATTTAATATTAGTATATTCATATATGATAGTATTTTATGAAAACTTCGGTAGCGAAATTTCGTGGCAGTATCAATTGATAATATCTATAATTTTAGAAAAAGGCACGTAAATAAAGGCGTAGAAGATAGTTCTTCTCCATGTGCTTCTCCTCGGAAGATGTTGGTGACTATTTCACTGAACTCTGTTCATGCTTTTTTTAGAGGTGATAGTAAAGTTGGCCCCCGGGTTTTTTCTGCAGCACAGATTTATATTCAAAGAAAAGATTTGCGTATTTATGTTGCCGTATTGTATTATTATCAAAATATTTTTTGCAGCAGAGTGCAGAAACAATAGCAATATCCCCTCTACTTCTACAAGATATTTCCAGAAGACATCCCAGTCCACTACTTCTCACCTTTAATTCTTTTCGAGTTCACAACTCCATCACTGATCCTTTACATACGATCAGGGCACAGAATGGCAGCCATGCACGATCAACAGAATGAAAAGAGCTGGAAGAAGCTCCGAGACTATTTTCACTCAAAGATTATGGGTTGTACTGAAAGATAGCAGAGTCAATTTAATATTTGCCAATAGGTCGACTTTGAAATATAAATAATAATATATTTTTTTTAATTAAAAATTCTTTGAAATCAATTGAACTTTTTGAATTGTCTATTTAATTGGACGATTACCGCGAAAATATCAGCTCGGATTAACTTAATTAAATGCAAGGTATATTTTTTAAATATTATTTGCTGTTTGCTGTATTAACAAGCACTTCTCTTTTAATACAAATCTCCTTTGCAAAAATTACAATTATTTCAGTGAACTATAAAATCTCGAGCAACGTTCGCTGTTTGGTGGTATATTTATTTTTAAATAAACTTGAAAATAATTTGCATACTATTACGGCTCGCTTGCTTGTTAATTTTAAATTTAAATACCGATTTGAAATTAAAACTCAGTTTAAATTTAATATTAAAAAATAAAAATTCTACGGACGAAAAGTTCCATTATATATACATCACGTTTTTTTGCTGTTGTTTTTGGCGCATTTTATTATAATTTATCATGCATAGGTAAAATAATCAAAAAAATCACATACATTTCACACATGAAACGACGGGAAATATTATCTGAAAAAATTTCAAAACAATAAATATATATTTTGATTATTTTTAAAGTGCAGATTTATTCAGGCTCTAAAATCTTGATAAAAACATTTTTATGTTTACTTAAAAAAAATGTATATAGTATTGAAATTCTACGCCGTTTCGGAGTGAGCAGTTTTAAAAAGTCAAAGCATTGTGATTTAATTAAAGCAGCTGAAAAACATGCAGTGACCCTGAAACAAAATCTGAAATTGAAATCTGGCAAGTTGCGGTGTAATCTTTAGCAGGTGAGTAAGTTGTCGAGTTTATTCGTTACCCTCGGAGGGACTTCCGTGCGGCGCCTCACCAATGCTCAAATGCAAGATTTAACTGACAGCGGAGGTTGCCCTGAGATATCGCCGCACCCCTTCCTCCCCATTACCCTGAACAGGACATTACACATACGAGCCATTTAACAAAACCTCCACGCATAATGTGATAGTACCGGCGCAAACTTCACGTTTCGCGAGTTATTTTATTTATGAGAAATGGCAACCCTGAGTTGTTGCGACTTCGAGCAATCTTCTCTCTCTCTCTCTTGATTGCTGCGGTACGTGATTTCTTGTGAATTTTCTTCTCGGTGTGTACTAGCTCTCTGCCAGATCCAGGTTTTGGGTTTAACTTTACACAACCCTTAGTTTTTCATAGTGGTTTTTTTTTTTTTCAAAATGATGCTTGATTTTTTAAATAAAAATATAATGTATCGAAAAACCCAAACAACGTGTCAGATCACATCCGATTAATTAATCATTACTATACGTGGATGTACGTTTTCATATATATATTTTTTAAATTTGGTGTATGTCTCGAAGTTTCGCGTCAACCGTTACTGAACCACATATGTAAGTAAAAAAAATAACATTCAATAACCTTTAGATTCTATGTTTTAAGTCTGGAATCGGGTATGGTTTGTATCCGTGAGTGTGAAAAAATAATCTTTTTGGCATTTTTAAAGTAAAAGTTCTCAGGGATTTCAAAACAGACGAGTTTCTCTGAAGAACCCTTTGAAAGGCGAAAACGCTCACAATAAAATAAATCACACATCTAAGCCATTAGGCTATTCGTAATTTTTGAAAACGATTTTTTTGACTTTCGCGTTCCGTTCAAAATTTTCCGTTTTCCAACTTCGGTCAACTGTAGGATCGCATAAGTTTTGTGCGCGTGTCAAATATTTCAACGTCAATTGGTGATTTTGCGTCGTTTAATTTTATAAAAAACAGCATAAAAAAGTCGAATGTGATTTATCAATCCTTTAACTAAAGCTTCTTTATGATATATTTAAAGTTGAATTTCTGTTTCAACGTAAAGTATCCCCCAGTGAAATCTGTTCAGCTTTTTTTTTTTGTTATTCTTGAAGGCTGCTTGAGGAAAATATTCTTAATCAGATCAACCGAATATAGGGTCTGCTGCACCCTACTCAAAAAGAATTGGAAATTGCAAGTGGGAGAAATTGGGGTGTGAAAAATACCTGTTGATATTCATAAATAAAATTGTCTCAACGGAGCTAGAATGTGGGTTTTAGAGTAATATGATAATATTGACATATATTTTCTTTATTTGTGTTAATGGTTTTTTAGAATAAGCTAACACGCTTCTCAAATTTAAATGCTATAAATATATATCTAAATTCGGTAATAGTTAGTCACACCCAAGATAACATCATTAATAAGCAATTTTGAAACAGGTCAGAGGAATTGAAATTAATAGTTTTTGTAGATCTAAAATACATTTTACATCAGCCGCTGCTACTAGCAGCTCATCATGGTTATATTAAATTCGATAAATATATATATATATATATATATATATTTTATTTTTTTTATCGAATTTAATATAACCATGATGAGCATGATACATATATCTAATAAAGAAATTAAATTGAATTGTAAAATCTATTTTTAAAAATCTTTTTGATGTTTTCAAACTGCTTTTCGATACTACTTACATTTTCTTAATTTCAAGGATTCTTGGAAAATGCTAGAACTAACAATAACATGTTTTAAGTGAGCACTCTCTTTGCTTGGCGGTTTTATTATAAATAAATTAAAAATTGTTATTCTAAAATTTAAGCTATGAAATTATGAAATTTATTATTATTGGTATAAATAAGTAACATAAAACCCAAAAAGTAGGTTTATAATAATTGCTTATTTTTTAAGAATCTGGATTTTTTTTAAAAAATATAATATAAAGGTAACATTCCAACATGTATTTGTTGATTAATTGTACAGCTTATTCATACTATTTTCTTGTTTAAGGTTTAAAAATTAACTGCACTGATTTATCCGATCTATTGTTAAGTTTGATAAATTAATTTTATTTTTCATAGCATTATTGAATAAATGATCTCAGTTTGAGAAATTGCAACTCTAATATTTTGAGTCACGACAAAGAACAAAAGTTAGTATGAGTCATGGTTCATTGTTTTATTTAGAATAAGTTTGACAGACGTCGCCGTGGAATGTAAAAGACATGGCGTGGCTCGCGTAGAGAGCACCCTGTAGGGAATTAATATTCCACAGGCCTCTCGGTTATAATAAATTCAAAAACTCATTAGCCGACATGTAACTTGAGAACAAACTAAGAAGTTTTCTATTTTAAAGGAAATTTTAATATAAATCCAAAGACACCGAGACGGCACGATTCAAGCACGGACTCTTTAATTAAATTGTCTACAAAAATTCCTATTTTGCAGTGGCATAGAAGAGAGTGGGTTCATATTTTAAACTTTGTTACGCAGCTTAAGTTTTGACCTATGAGTCAAGATTTTTATATTAAAGAACATATAATTATAAACTAAAATTAAGATAGCATGAAATTTTTAAGTACTTTCTTTAATTAATAAATTTTAAATAAAATTAACACTAAGAAACACCGGGCTACCGTTTTACGTCGACAGTACCCACTCGCTTTTCTTCTATTTTTATTTCTATAAAAAGTCTCTTCAGATCTCTCGGCAATCTTTTGATTCTGGATACACTTTTCAGTAATTGGCTCCATCCCTTAAATATCAGAATATTCTTTGTAGAGTTTTTATGATTCACTATTATCCTTGCTTCTGTTTCAAGCACCCGGTACTACCATTATTTTTCTTTGCTATTCAAAACCGTTATTTTAATATTTATATCATTATAGGAAGTGTACACTGATCAAAAGGTAAATTGCCAGAGGCATGCTTTTCCTGCACTTCTCTTTTCTGCAAACTTTTTATTATCATATTATGCCATGAAAGTATTTCTTCTCCGGTAGACAGGCATGTGTGTGTTCATCAGAACGCTTTGCAGTTTTTATTTTGCAAGTCTTGTCATCTTTAGATTAATTTTATATGAGGAAAAATACGTTATTACATACCGCTACGGATAAGGAGAACCTGCCTTATACTGTTTATTAAAGTTGTGTAGGATTATGAAATTTATGAATTCTTTGATAGCTTACAAATTTTTATATAAAGTACAATAAAAATTACACAGTGGCATTTTTTTTATAAATTATTTTCTACAAATAAGTAAATTAAATTGAATATTCTAGAGTGCTCTCTAGAAAATTCAAGAGAAGAGAAATGATATTTGCCAATATCATGCAATTTAAGTAAGCTTATTTATTAAACAACTTGAACAAATTTTAATGTATAACAATATAATTGCTATCTTATTAAAAAGGATCTTCTTCTTTTGAATTATTTTTAAATGAATCCCAATGTCTTGATTGATAGATATTAAATTATTAGGACGGATTTCTATAAAATTAATCAAACATACAAATACTTGTTGTAAGTAAAGTTAGCCTCCTAGACTGTTGCATAGTTCTGAGAATCATCTTAAGTATATTTAGTTAACACTTGCGAATATGAAACTTGTTAGCAAAGTAAAGGGTCTATCACAGTAGTAAATTGATACTGCACATTTACATAAATCTATTGACAGGTGCTTTTATACATGATAGCAAATTAATTTTTTTTTTGTGCTGAAAATTTACTAGAGAATAATAATATATATAAATTGAAATCGTATGGGTTTAGGTATATATATATATATATATATAAATTGTAAATCTAATTCAAGACTTTTTAAATAATTGCACATTGAGACATCTGGCGATTATGCAACTTTCAAAGCAGTCAATGTCATATTTACAAATATTATAAAATAAAAAAATTGGGTTAATACACCATGTTGAGAACCTCAGAGAGTATTTTTAAACTTTTTAAGACAGCGTGGACTAACCGAGCAGAAGTTAACAAGCGATGTTGAGCGTTGTACACTCACCACAGTTATAACTCCTTTCCTTGAGCTAAGCCACCACCGCAATTGCCGGCAAGTCCTCGGCTTATATTTCTAATTGTTCGATAAATTGTCGGAAAATATGAGACATTGTATTTGTCCTGCAGAAAATAACTAAGTGGTTTTTATAATTGGAAGTTAAAAACTGAAATATCAATAGAGTTATTTTTTTTGGTTATTAATTTGTAAAAAAACATTTATGTTACTATTTACGAGATATTCTCTTAATAAAATAAACCATACTAGCAATCTAGACAGCCGAGAAATATTACGGGCACAAAAGAAGAAAGCATACCTGCAGTACTATTCCCTTGTTTATTTTTTTGATAATATTTAATATATAAATGAGTAAACACACGCTATGGAAGTTTGTTGCAACATCTAAGTTTACTATTCGAGAAAACTGTATGGAGACTTAGAAAGTCTGATTTTGGTAATATATATATCTATTACTCAAAAATGAGTGAACATATACCGAGTAAGTCTATTTCGGTGTTTTATTGTAAAACCCAATAAAGTGTAAAACATATATTACATACAGTATCCAAATGTGGTACTCAAAATAAAGTAAACATAGACAAAGAAAATCGACTAATTGTGACAATCAAAAATATGTGAACACACCGGGGAAGCCCGTATCGGTGTCTCATTGTGATACTCAGAATATAATTTATACATTTTAAGTGAGCACATTTATGTTTCTAATCAAGATTTTCAAATAAAGTATAGGTTGTAAAAACAGTCAGACCAAAAAAACATATTTTGATAACTAGTCGGTAGACAGAATGCGCTAAATGTATTTCTTTAGCGAATGGGAAAAAATATACCAAAGATGAAATCTCCCATGAATAGAATCCATAGTAGAAACGTTTAAAAAGATTTAGAATTTTAGTAAGCTTTCTATTTTCAAGTGATCGGTGGCTGCTCTTGGGGTTTGCGTTATTCAGCAGCTTAATGCGCGCATTCGGGTGATATCGAGCATACTGAGTCGCATGGAACCAGCCCCAGGTAACTGCCACCCTGTATATATACTGTACCTGTATACCTGTAAAAAGTGTATCTTCGTTTTATATACAGTAAGTACTAATTGAAGTATCGACGAGTTCTATAAAAGATACTTAGATTTTATTTAGAAGTACGCATTTATTTCCCAAAGCTTAAAGTTATATACATACATACATATATATATATGTATATATATATATATATATATATATATATATATATATATATATATATATATATATATATATATATATATATTATGAATGATTTGAAGCTCAACGAATATATAATAATATTTATAATAAACAAATAATATTTATATCTTACAAAAACTGCACATTTTTATTTTGAAAAATAAAAATATTTATATTTTTTAGCTGTTTCAAAGTAAGCGGCATTTAATAAAATAGAAAATCCAAGTACTGTTCTCTTAGCACGCGGAACAAAATATTTTTCAATAGGCATTTTACTTCCATGCTAATCTCAGACACAACTCTAAATTACTTTTATTTATGAGTACACATGTAAAAGATTAATATTGAACGCACTCTAGCAGAGTAAAATCTATATATGTATTCACTTGTTATAGGTCCTAGAAAAATTTAATTAAAAATAACGTTTTGTAAACTTTTATTGGAAATAATTTTTTTATCAAGCTTCAATCACATTGTTTTTTTCATTTAAGGATTTTTTTTGCATATAAATATGCAACACAATATTAATTGTACAAGGAATTTAACGGGTGAAATAATTTATTTCATTCGATGCAACGTCACACATGTTTTTCACGGAACAAATGAGGGGTATATTGCAATCCGATATAGGGTATGAAACAAACTTATTCAAGATTAAAGCTCTGCATGAACCAGAGGATGACTGGGAGCTGGTTAGCGGCGCACGATCAAGAAAGCGTTTTCTACGATAGCAAACCATCCGAGAGATGAGAAGCATATAAATGCGCCACTACGAAGAGTATAATGCTTCCACGCATCTACTGTAGTTTATGTGCCACTTAAAATATATCAAATTACATTATATATTAAAAGCCGTTAGTTTTGTTCAATATAAAATAATATTTTTTTATTAAATTTCAAGTGATACTAAAGCAAATCATTTTATAATTCCTGCAGTTTCCATCACTTCAATGATCTAATAACGTCGTAAGTTTAAAAATTTAATCATCGTACACACTTGCGTATTTAATACGTTATATTAAAAAAATATATACTTTAAGAGCGAGTCTCACAAAGCTGACGCTTGAAAATGCAACTGTAATATGTTCATATCAGATTTCACTAAGTAGACAAAGTGACACAGAGTTCATTAATGTCACAAGTTTAAACCATCCAACGGTCCATGGTTGGCTTAACTCATTAAATTGAGTGTCAGACAAAGTTGCATAACTCAAATATATAAATCGGCTTAAAGCATGAACATTGCAAGCTTCCATTTTGTTTGCCTGGTTAACTTCCCATTAGCGGAGTTTATTGGATGTTAAGGCGGCAAAGGTAACCGTAGCAGGGGTTGCAGAACTTCACTCGTCACTCGACACGGTAATGTATGTATTTATGTAGCGCCGATGTTAATTAGTGCTCATGCCCCCGGACCCGGCAGTTCCGCGCCCCTGACTCTCTCAGACAAATCTTCTTTAAAACTTGCACACATACACAAAGCAGTTTATTTTAACAAGAACACACAGAGTAATCGGTGCGACAAAGACTTGTGTTAAAGTTATTAAAAAAATACTCTTACGGAATTGATATTTTAAAGCTAATAAATAAATTAATGTTATTCGGGGAGCTTTAATTTTTTGTTTGGTGATGACAAAAACATTAACTGGAAGCAAATTTTATTTTCTTGTTGGTACCTAAGATGGTGACGTTTTATAAAGTTGCCACCGATAACATCTCTAACGGTGAATTTGGCTGTAATGGAATTACAACATTAAACACACCGTTCTCCGTTAAAATGTATTCATTTAAACAAAAACGTGTTTGCCGTGGAAACCTTACACAATTATCTACGGCCACACTGGCAACAAACCGATATGTGACAAACATAGGGTTGCCACATATCGATTGCCAAACCGACAAAATACGGGCAACACCGAAATGCCCACCATGAGGGCACTCTCCATTTCTGCTTCCAAACACACCAATTTAACAGTCTATAAAAATAAACATTAAGTCATGAGCTTTGTTCTAGATACGTTCACATAAATCACGTTCTATTTTTTTAACAAACAAGCTTTTACAATCTTTGAATGCTTGTGAATTTAGTAAGACCTAGTTTTTTTTCCATGTATTTATTTAACATGTGTTGTATTTTTTTTAAACGATGGCTATTTTGGACATATTTTTCGATATTTCTGTGTTTGTCCAGGAAAAAATCTAAAGAAAAAGAGACATTCGAAGTAGAAAGCTTACGTGGATACCAGTAGCTGGAAGTCGAAAGTACAACCGAATTGGTTAGAATGAATATATATATGTTCAGCGAGATGGTCACAAATTTTATCTAAGCTGAGATATTTGAAGAAGAATAAATTGTATTAAGTATCAATTGACATTCATTTCTCTACTATATAAACTTCATGCACATCGACGGCACAAATCCCATTACAAAAACTGCGATATTCACCTTATAAGGGAGAGGGATTGATTGATTGAGGATGGTTTCCAATTTAATGTAAAATTTACAATTGATTTATTTGTTAATCAAATATTAATCGTATGTATGGTTTGCAGGCCAATTTTATTAACTTTATATTATAACTACCGCCTGTTTATGACGTCAGTTGCGGGAGAAAAACCAGACAGAGCACAGTGACTCTATATGATAGAAAAGCATAATCCTATAGTACTTATTCGTGTGCTTCCAGAATCGTCGTTAATGTATTAACGGACCACGGTTTATAGTAAATTTTTAATTCAACTTGAGCTTATCGCAATTTTGGACATCTTATAGCGGCAAATATAAAATTACAGCGGCTTTGAATAGTCAGGAGTCAAAAAGTTAAAAATGTCGGTAAGTCATTGCGGCACCGATCGCTTCGTCCGCACGAAACACAGTTTCTCTAAGTTTGTAACAAGCGAGCGACCGGCATACTAAGCAGTCCGAAATGTTTAGCGAGAGCACCTACAAGGCAGGGAGACCTGCATCCAACCAACAACCAATCAGACTAGCGTTTAAGGAACTGCTCCACATCTGGAGTAATGGCTCTCCGAAATTATTTGAGATTCGACGGAAAATAACCCCTAACGACTCTGAGTTTAAAATTCAAGGTTGGGGAGGAAACTTGCTTCGTGTTTATCATTTGAATTGCGCTGAACTTCAGAACGGTGTTTCAGCAGGAAAGAGGGTATTATCCACTTTAAACTCAAAGCCTCAACCTACCTGGCAATGTAAACCAATACACGGTGGATAAAAACGCTTTTTGTTGTCACAGCATTATTATTTCAACTTAAATTATTAGTCTCTTTACATTATTATTTATCGATAAAAATACACGAATTGAAATTTCAAAGTATCAGCGATTAATATTTACTTACAAAATATTCCAGGGAATAATCTCGAGGTTAATTTAATCGAAGTCCTGACGTTTCGGTCCCGGTACTGGGGTCTATCAATTTCAAATTCAAATCCGTAATTTTTTTTATTGAATCCCGAACATCAAGACCAAAATATCGCAGCTCAACACAGTCAACGATCGCCAAAACCTACGAATACTCTCGAAATCAAAATACTATTGAAATAAAATAATATTATAACAATTCGGTGAAAATAGTTACTTTCGCTAATTTATATTTTTATAAATTTAGAAAATTTATCTGAAATATAACATATGACAAAGTTGATGTAGAGGTTTGGTTATCTTATATTATTAAAGTATTACATTTCTTTAAGTAGAAGATAGTAAAATCTGCATTTTTTTTGGATTTTCCATTTCAAAGATTTTGAAGACGCTCAAAAGCTATTAAATAACTGCATTAGTGATGTAGAGCTGGAAAATGGCAGGTAGAGTTCAAGACATCATTTTTAGACAGTCCAATCTCTCTTACTAAAACTAGAGTCAATATGAAATATTACAGCAAGTGGATAAGATATTGAAGAGTTGGGAGGAATACTTCGCTAAGCTCTGCAAATAGAACGACTTACCGCAAGCAAAGATCCAACAATGTCAAAAATGAGAATAGACCGCTCAAAATTTCACCGGAAAAGGAAAAATTCACTTCCTCTATTAAATTTGATTTTTTATGTGCAGTTAAAATTTATAGCCGTGTGATGTTTGGTTTGAATCTATGATATTTAATTATTAAAATTGTTTATTTTAGTGCTTGACCCATCAAAAACACTCTGCTGTTAAATTACTAATAAAACAACTTTAGCTCGGATTGTGTGACTTTTGTTTTTCCTCGCATAAAATTTAGCTTAATTTTATAATTATTTTGATTTAGACACGTGCAATTAACTAAATTCTACACTTTGTTCATCACTCTTTACATGATATGTATTTTAATTTCAAAAGAGATATTTGTTGTAGCTGATTTTTAAATCACAATAAATAGTTTTATTGATTATCTAGAAGTTGACTTCAACAAGCAACCCTCAGAAACTAAAAAAACCACTTCTAGAGATTTGGAAATTGAAAAGTGGACGCATCCATTATTGGGTGGTGTTATTAGAAAAAAGCGCACTCTAAGAAAGCTCGTTTCAGGATCTAATTAAGATATTGAAAATGGAGTTGGAAAATCTCTTTAATTACTTTCATTTCAAAAACTAGTCAGGAAATGTATTATAATGTGTGTATCTTTTACATGAGTTGAATAAAGTGTGGCCAAAGAGCCAAAAAAAAGCCACCATAACTCACGGATTTCCTGAAAAACTCATGCTTTGAAAATAGATACAGTTATAAAGTGGTTAGGGAAATTCAAGTGTATGATCTAAATGAACTTTCACACTTGCGGTTCTTAGTTTTCAACTTCAAGCCGCTGCAGGTAATTATACTAACAAACTTGTTATAAGCTCAATGTGCACATGATGTAAGATACTTCATCCTGGCCTTACCTGAAGAATATGTACATATTAGAAAACACCTCATCCTAACGGAAATAAGCCGTAATTTACACCCTGGAAAAAGAGATGTGGAAGTCACGTTATCTATTTATACATAATCAATTTTTTTTGAGTGCTAAAGGTCGAATGACTTTTTAATGAAATGTCATTAAAATGTAAAAATAAAATAAATATACTTTTTTTGGTTCTGGCTCTAGCCAGTAGATATTTATAGTTTTTAATTTATGGAAAAAAACGATTACACCGAATCAATTTAAAACTGATATATTTCTTTGAATAATTATTAATTTGAATGGATTCTTATTTTATTCAGGTGTATTTTATATTTATCTACAAAAAAAATGCATCGGCTTCACACTTGCGAATAACGATTTAAATATATTCTCAGTGGTAGATATAAATACATCGTTAAGCTTTTATAGCCGAGATGTATGGTATGTAACCCTATTAATAAAATTCAAGAATGTATTTTGAAGTGTCGTGGGGTGGAGGCGTGCAATCTTTCAAAAGTTATATAAAGATTTATTTATTTATTGGGTGTAAGAGACCCTGTCTTTTATCTTATACATGCCTCATGCCTCTTTGTTTAAAAAATTATACACGTTTACATTGAGCCTTGTGCACATTGCATGTCTTTTCTCCAGGCTAGAAAGGATGGAAAGCTTTTATATACGATCCCTTAAAAATAATTGATCGTATCT
This sequence comes from Atopsyche davidsoni, assembly GCA_022113835.1. NCBI lineage: Eukaryota > Metazoa > Arthropoda > Insecta > Trichoptera > Hydrobiosidae > Atopsyche > Atopsyche davidsoni. Next base: position 3,474,852 of record JAILWY010000019.1, on the reverse strand, counting down.
GCTATCAAGTATCTTATGAGATATAAATATAAAATTTGATTCTGTATTTAGTATGCAGCCTCTCCGGGAGACTAGATACTGGACTCCAGCAAGTACCAAGAAATAGCAACGGATATTCTAGCGATTGACGAGCGTTGGCGTCAGGGAACACGGATGAGCGAGAAACAAGGAAAGACACGAGAAAACAAAATATAAGTTTTCGATTTGAACAAGTAAGCTTCTTTTGAAGATATAAAAGGCATCAGTTGAATCAAAATGTTCGATCATTCAGAATGACTATATATTTTTAAATAAATACCAATTTTTTTGTGTTTATAGGGATTCCCGATTGCCGATTCACAATTCATTTCGTCAAAGAAAAAGCTTTAATTTTTTTATTCTTATAAAGCTACGTAAAATTCTAAACAAAACAATGTCCTATGATATGCTTTGAAATGTATTATATTGGTTACTTTCAGCGCTGCTGCCCGTCGTGAGATTGCGCGATGTCATTTATTCCGAAATCCAAAATTGCGATAAACGCCACAGAGGCGTTGCTGCAAAACGCCACCTGTTAAAATCCCCCCCATCCCCACACCATGATCCCATCCAACAAACTTTGTATTAGTTTAGCGCAAATTTTGAACATAACGCGTTTGTGCACCCGTAGTTTTTGCATTTTATAAATACATTATGCGCTTTTGCTCCTGTTTTGCATGTAGAGCGTAAATATGAATAACCCAAAACTCAACCAAGTATTTAATCTCCGCTAAAATTTTGGTGGAGTTCAAAGAGCTGAAGTAATATTTATAAATTATTTATGTATGATCTGAAGCATTAAATCGTAGTTAAAATAATAATTTTTATTACATAATGTTACGTAAGCTTTCTTAGCAAAGTTACCAAGAGACAATGATGCCATTCGTTTAAATAAATGAGAAAAACAATTCGAAACGACTTATTTCCTCTGAACAGGTGGTTTTGAGAAAAAAAATACAAGTGAGTATTTTTAAAAACCAGAAAAGTTACGTATTTAATTGCCTGTAAAATTGTCTGTGTAAAACGCCATATTTAACAGTACTTAACGTTTGTGACACTGATATATTTTATTTTGAGTAGTTCTTTGTCATCCCTTTCGACAAGTATTTTTAATATTTTTTCCAATTTTTTATGAAAAAACTAATCTTTTTTCATCAGAAATTATTTTTATGGAAAACTATTAAATTTCCACTGCAGCAAGGGGCATCAAAAATATTTTTGTGATCAAGATATATTCGATATTTCTATTTAAAAGATATATTTAGTGATGTTTCCACTCTTTATTTATTGAAGCGAGTAGTTGAACCAATTTTGCATGTATGCAAAACGTGCTGCGTCAATAAATAAAAAGTGGAAACATCACAAAATATTTATATTAAATAAAAATATTACAATGGAATTTCACAGAGTACTTTCTGACAAAAATATTGATAAATAATAGATGAATGAAATTGGAATAAAATCATGATTAATATAATTTTTATAATATTCAAAGAGTTGATTGTTTCAATATTAGGCACACATTTACGCACAACTTTTTCTTTACGATGTACGAATTTACCTTACAAAGTCGAGGTTAAATTTACATTAGATTTGACGATTCTCGATGCAACGTGATGGGTAAAATACCAAGAGTAAAAAATTACATTGCTTGTTGAAAAAGTTTCGAAGTAAAACACAGTGACACGATACCTCTGTAGAGTTTTTTTTTTTTTTTTTTTTTCAAAAGATGAATGCTAACAGGGCACAAACAGTTTATTCTTTCATTTTCATACGAGAAAATAAAATAATAAATCCGAATGCTGTTCAATTTGAAACCGCCCGTATTTGTGCAATATGTTGGATATAAAAAAAACGAAAACAAAAATATACACAGAATTGCCTCCAAAGCTATTTTTCATTCCCTACTTTGCCAAGGTAGCTTTAACTCTTGCCCCATATTTGAGTTGGTAATTGAATTCTAAAGTTGGCTCGAGTTGTCGCTGGAGGCGAAAAACCTGTCGCTATTCGACGCTTGCCGCCATTGTGACCTGTGATGAGACGCGTGAAACTCCTTAGTTTGTACTTCTCTTCACGGCACGTGCCCTCACGCAGGCTAGAAATTCCGCGTTGTCATATTTAGGACGATTTTCAAGAAAATTTCAGATTATGTAAGGAGTCTTCTGAAGAAATTGTATTTACGTTCTTACCGCTATTTGGTAAAAAAAATATAAAATATATAGTTAACAACGCAGCTTAAAAAAAAACATAGTTTACAAAAAAAAAAAAATAGGTCTTGTATACCGATAAAATTTTAATTATACAAAAGTATTTTTACGAACTTCACTATAAAATTTAATATCATATTTTGTTATAACAAAGTGACTTCGGGAGAAAATTAATAAACATTTCCAGTGGAGTAGATCGAATACCAGGCTGACATATATATATAATATGTTTAGTGTTTTATTTTTTGACGAGACTGGGAAAATAACGCTAAAAATATTCGTTGTCCTTTCCACAAGACTAAATGAAATGAAATAAATTTACATTTACACTTTGTGATAATTTGGTATGAGATAAAAAAAAAATGTTGAGTCTATGTCGAGAGCTGACTAGTTCAGTATTTGTAAAGTTCACTTGTGGATGGAGGCGGTTTGTAAATGTTCGTGGTCAGTCCATGTGTTGGTGAAATCTGGTTTCATTCATAAGACTTCGAGTCGGAGAGAACGTCTGCTGCTGCTCAATGGAGTCACATTAGTATCTTCTCTCTTTCTACATATTATAAAATCTTCATTGCTTATTTAAGAAACGTATCAAATTTCGTTATAGCTTAATTTTTGCAGCAATGTCATTTTACTACAGGATGTTTATTTTCAATTCATGTTTTATTTTTTCATAAAAAAAAGAAACAGTATAATATGTTTTCATGTTGTACTGAAAAATAAACAATTACTTCGTAGAACAACGATTATTACGAATAACTTCTGCTACTACTTTAATATTTAAGAATCTTGTTTCAGTAACTACAAGATCAAATTATAATATTACAATTTTTAGCGCTATAAGAAACAGATGGCAATTTTAGCTTTGTGTGTATAAATCCATTTTTTTTTTATGTTGTATAATCAATTCACTTGTTTAGTCAATCAATTGTAAATATAAAAATTTAATCTACAAGTCCAATAAGTTTATTTAAATTCAGTAGTTGAAATATTTGTAAATCGTTTTGTTTTACTACGAATAAATATGGATTTATGAATGTTCATTAGTAAGAGAGGTGAACCGTCGTTACTCTGCGGCATAGTGTATATTAAAATCCTGTTTGTGTTTATTACCGTCTCGCAGTCCTGTCTGACCGGTCCTGACTCCACATCCTCGGATGCCGTGCATCCTATATCCTCTGGAGAAATAAAACTAAACATCACCTCCTAATGCAATCAAAATAACTTCAATAACGAGCATCCTTTTTCAGAGTCTTTTCTAAAAATTCAATACTAATACATTATGAGTTTCCCTCCAGACTGAATAAATATAAAAAAGTCATATCTAAACAATATATTCATGTCAATATTGATATTACTTTAGAAACAATTACAGCGCAGTTTCGCTCATGGAATAAAATTTCTTAATGCTTTATAAATTTCAGTAATTTCTCTCAAAGCTACGCAGGCATTTTTAAAATTACTGAAATAATTGAACTGTGAACGATTGGACTGTAAGAAGATTGGGCTTTGATGCCATTTCAACTGAGACTACTTTACATTTGGTTATTATAATGATTCTCTAATAGATGGAAAGTTATACTAAAGGATGACCATTTATGTTCAAATTAAATCAATGTCTACTTTTAATTTTAGCCATAAAATCATTAATCAAAGATTAGGCGCTGATACCAATTCAATGAAGACTACTTTACACTTTGTTAGTATTACAACTAATAGTACAGGTAGTTGTGAGAAACCATGAATATTTATATTTATATCGAGTGTGCTCTTCAGAAATCGATTAGAATTCTGTAAATCCTGAAGTATTAAATGCTCCGCATCCGGTTCGGGTGCAGGTACTGTTCTGGCCGGGTAGCTATTAATATGCCTCCGGATGTAACTATTAATTTTAAATTATTATTAAAAACGTTTTTAGAATATTAATTACATAAAGAAATTATTTTTTATTTATTGTTTGATGTCTTTGGGCTCATGCGTTGTTGCTTAAATATTGATCAAGATTTCAAATTCGAGTAAGGATAAAGATTTTTTTTAAATTAAAATAGAGTTAAAGATTGTCTTTAAACCAAATCAAGAAATCAACAATTGCATTAATTTCGAAAATAAATTGAATAATATAAATATTTTATTAATGGTGTGTGTGCTATTCGGCGGCGAAGGAATTTCATACATTTATTGCTAAAAATAACCATCATGCTTAAAACGTAATATGCGAGTACCAATATGAATTTACCCGTCACGGCGTGACGCCTAAAGTGGCAGTGGGCGGGACACGATGACAAACTTGAAAATTGTATGTGCACAAACATCTGATGACAGCCTCTGTGTTTATTATATAGTGCATAGTAAAGATGTTCGTACAATTATAGTAACGCAATAAGGATAACGACTAGAATACGACGAGAATAGACGTTATAATTACAATGGATAGAAGATCAAAGAGACTTCAAAATAATATTTATTTGTGTGGAAATTTTATTTAACACTATTTATAAATCCTTACATAAGATTCGTTTTTCAAGGCTCAATAGGTTCAATAATGATTTTTTTTAAAATAAAGGCTTTTATTAAAATAAGAATTGCTTAAGAGGATTCAAAAATTAATTTTAACAAAAGCACAACGTAACAATAAGAAACAGAAACGGGGACAAACTTAAAGTTGGTAAGAATGTATCTTTAAAAGAGAATTTTGAAAACAAGATCCAATAAAAACGCTAACTTCAAGAAACACTACGAAGTAAATCCCCTCGCGAAGCTAAAAACTACATTAGCGAAGGGGCAAAACAGCAAAAAAAACACAAATGATGCAGCTCGTTTATGCGCTATCCCTTTCGCACCCGCGGCGGGCCCGCAAGCGGCGGGGGAGCGAGAAGGCATCAGGAATAATGATCTCAGCAGATTGCTCGCAGTTCGGTGCGGCTGTCTCGGTTTGATGAATGGACACGTAATTTTAGCTTCCTTCCACGTACTTTTTTGCATACGGGCTGATTCGACATTCTTTTTATGGACATGAATATGTTCAGTAATATGAACGTCCGAAACCCGTGAATATTATAGAAAAATTATATTCAGCTCAAATATATATTCATACCACTTTGATGAAAGATTTTAATTTATGTTACTTCTAAACAATATATTTTCTTATTTATGTACATAAAATCGTAATAATAAGTAATTGTACCTCAAAAAATCAAATGCACATCGTATAAAACACCCATCAGATCAGTGTCGGCTCGAAAACGTCACGCGTTAAATACAAGGAACTAAGTCTCTCTTATCCTGCGTACTCGATAAAAAATAACTCAAGTGAAATTCAAACTGTATTTTAGATTACACGCCAATGTTGCTAATCAAAAAATGACACCCCAAATTACGGTCGCTTATATGCCCTAAATAATATTATATTGGAAAGTCTTGTCAAAGTAAAAAAAAATTACATAAAGATATGTAAACTGCGACAGCTTGATGCGGCTGAAAAGGATGTAGAGGGTTGGGAGAATGTCGCGCAACGATCAAGAAAAAATTGATAGACTGAACAAATTTATATTTTCCCTGTTGCAAAAACAACAACAGTTGATAAGCAAAGATTTATTTATCATTTGAGTAGTATAAAAAATAATTTTAATTTCGTTGAAAAACGTGGTTTTAGTAACATCCAACAGTTAATATATTTGCATATAAAAAATAACGTTTTTTTTATACCTTGCATATAACTAAAAAAAATATTCAATGTAAAAAAGAAATGATAAAAGTCGAATTCAAAGTGGTAAAAGTGAAATGATATAAATACCTGAGATTTCATTATTAAGAAGATAGACATGACGGAAGAGGCTTTTGTTTCAACAAACAAATAAACGACTCTGTGGTTACTAAAAAGTTAATGTACTGCACAGGTTTTTTTTGTTTGAACCGGTAGCCAAATGGATCCACTGAGCTGCTTTTTCTCCCCCTTTGCGCAGTGCTCACCGCGCGGTTATTGGATTGGCTGCAGCCCTGGGCCGCTGCAGAATCTTGTTACGGTTGCAATTTAGTGCCCTATCCAACTGAAGATGATTCGTTTAAATATTCCGAAACTCAATTTCGATCTTAACTTTGTGAAAAATTATTATTTTCGCGAGTAAAACGTGCTTTTAAAATACTTAAATACAACAGCACAATAAGGTTTTTCTTTGACTAGAATCTGGTGTATTATAGAATATGATATTTCATATTTGCGTTCTGCAAACAAGCAATGTTGCTTTTAGTGTATCCCGATCATTTCTGTCATTGTAAATCAGCATGCACAGAAGATATTAATTTCAATTATGATGTCACTCTTCGTAACGACTTATGTGTCTCTAAAACACAAAAGATAATGCGTTAGTTTGCGATGTGCTTATTTCCAAAGAATTTAATTCTTTTTTAATTAAATTTGCTGGGATGTTGTAGACGGTGTGTAAATTGGCGTGCCCGAGGATAAATTGAAGGTTTATAAAGTCAATACCTCTGGTCGGCAAACGTTTGACTTGAGCCTGAGACTGGACACATATGAGGTTTCTCGCTTCGTGAGAACGACCCGTACCATTGTTTGCACTCGTAAACTCACGATAAGTAATTGTTTTTAAATTATTACCTGAGTGGCTACTTCTGCATGTTTGGAAATTTTTTAAATGTGAAATGTTCAGGTAAAAAATACACGCTTTTTATAAAAGTAGTCTAATTATCTTTTAATAATATAAATTTAAACGAGGTTTCATATTTTTTGTGCAATGCTAAGTACTGTTCTTGTTATTATTGAACTTTATTTTGAAATCCAGCATTGCCAGATCATAATGTTTATAATGGCTTATAAATATCGCTGTTTGTAATTGAATTCTGCATTTTAATTGCAATTAGATAATCATTTTAATTAGATATATTAAATTTAATATCATCGAAATTGAATCATATATATATTCCGAACTCGTAAATGTCGCGGCAGTTATGGGGTCTATAAACGTTGTGATATAACTGACAACCGAACTGTAACTATTCAATGGTGTCTTCTTTTGAATTGCTTATTTAAGCAATACTAAATATAAATCACTTAAAATGTGATAACGCAATTGCATAATTTGCGTTTTCTGTTGTTTTGCAACGTGGGTAGGCTGCTTAACTTGGAGCATTGCCGCATTATTATTTACAAAATATAACAAACAATACTATTCAGCTGTGACCTTAATACCTTCGGTATAAATAATGTCATAATATTTTAAGATCTAACGGGTCCATGTTTATCATTTCAGTCAAAAGAGCCAAGCTTCGTCAGTCAAAGAAATAACCTTCAAGCAGATCTGATTATAAAACATTCAAATTGAGTGATCGCATCAGTGTTGCCATTGGTTGTAAATCTTTAAATAGATCTTGCGGCTGACCGACCATCTAGCGCAGGGGTCTCCAAACTTTTATGCTCCATAGTACCAATTTTTTTTTTTTTTAAACCCCTAGTCTTTTTAATATTAAATTTTAACAAATTCATCAAATTTACACGTGTTTTTGACGGCTGACACAGAAATTCTCTTTAATAGAGTTTATTGTGCAGTGGATAATCTCAAAGTAACAAAATGTGTAGTTTTAATTTATTTACTGCGATTACAAAGAAAATAAGTACGCATGCACACAATTTTATTAAATATACTTAATATGTGATTCTAACTATATAATAAGAAAGTATTATGTAAGCACATATGTGCGTTCTGTGCTAGAACCATTATGCTATTTACGGAACGCCTAACGCCTCGTGGACCCCATTTACATCTCATGCACCCCAATTTTTTTTTCGCTGACACGGACCCTTGCAGGTTGAAATCGACCCCTGGGGGTCGATATAGACCACTTTGGGAATCTACGGTCTAGAGTCTTCGTGCCTATCTTATAACTTTACGAGCAAGTTTTCAACCTAGCGGAGTGCGTGCATCGAAATTCACGATAGACTAATGGTCATAGATTATGAAAATCTTGCCCTAGTACAGTAATATAAAAATAAAAACATCATTAAAATAATGGAATGGCCAAAGCTTATAATAATTTCTATTTTTTTTTAAATTATTATAGGTTTTTTCAGACTTGTTGTTTCCGAGTTAGCTGAAGTCGACATACGCATTAATAGTCTCTGATCATGAAAGACATTTTTTTTAATAAAAAGATATAAAAACATGCTTTGACATCATACATTGTTTTTAAGATAGGACATGACAAGGAAATCAGTATTGAGAAAAATTCAATCTTGTTCGCCGTCTTTGCAGGGAATTCCAATAATCCGCTCAGCCGTGTATAATTTTTGTGTCCAATTGCGTGGAAAATCATTCATAACTTCTGACATTTAAAACGGAAACTGAAATTCTCATCCTAGTTGGCATATTGGAATTCGTTTACCGTTTATAAGATGGCACTTACTTTAATTAAACTCTGTATATTTAAAAAAAATATATGTATCCACTGTGTAAAATGTCAAATTAAATATTGAAATATTTAGATACTTTTTAAATTGAAAAGCTTTTTTAGTTTTTGGTTTGTTTAATGTAAACAATTTGGATATGGTTTTACTGTCAGTTTTTATTTTTTAAAATTACAATTGTACACTGTTCAGAGAGGCTTTGGCGATATTTTACTGTTTACGGTTGTGGACACAAAAAAACCGGGTAGGAAATGCGAATAAATATTTTTTTTATAAAGTTGTCTTCGAGTTGTAAGCAGGCGTGAGATACGCGAGGTTCACCTGTAAAATAGAGCTCGGAACTAAAATACCGCGTACCTGAAGTGAGAAATGCGCGGAGACAAATGCTCGAGTCAGGCAGACGTACCGACCGGCTCCTGGAGAATCATCTGATGTGCACTTTATGAAATACCAAGATTATTAAAAATACTCCTGCTCGCTATGGCAGTCAAACATACTACAAAGCTCAATAAAACGAACGTAGAAAATAAATATACGGATTGCTTTTCATTTTCTATATTGCATTGTTGGATTTTTCAATGGCGCTTGATAAATATTTTTAGATATCCACAACACTACGTCGATGGAAGTGTATGTGTATTTTATTTAATGTTTTATTTGGTTTTTATTATTAGTAAAATCAATTTGAGAAATATCAATAAATTCAATAACACTTCTACGTTATTCTTTATGTAGAGAGATAAGTTACTGCATAAATTTTGGCTGTCTTTGTTCGTCCAAAAATCACATAAATAATAATTTAGAAATATTTCTTCGCTTTTATTATAAACCCTTAAAAATTTTAATATCCGCTTTTTCTACCCATACTTGTCGATTGAACTAACCCACTAATGTATTTCTCTAATTGAACACACCTACTTATCTAAAAGTATTATTCAAATCAATATTAATACACTAAACATATGATAAAAAGGAAAACTTTATAAAATATGAGAAAGTAATAGAGACACGTCTTAGTCATGGCAAAACTATAAAAATAAAGATATAACGTTGAGAACGACCTAAAGGGTCTTCACAAATGTTTGATTTATTACTTAGAAAGGGTACGAGGGTCGAGAATGCAACCCCTTGCATGGGGCTATTTTATATCTGTGTTATTTTACATCCTCTCCGGGAAATTCACATAAGGGTTAAAAATGAGCAAAAAAATATTGAAAAGGAAAATGGGTAATTTACCAGTTGCGTTATTTTTTTAAGTTTGCCAAGAAAATCTTAAAAATAATAAATTATATAGTTTCTTTCAGCGAAACACAAAGCAGCTTTAAATTCATATTGATTTGATATATTCATATTTCTAAAAATTAATATTAAATTTACATATTTACTATGCAATGAGCGAATCACTTCATTGTATAATCTATTTTGATCAGAACATGCAGTGCTTGTTAATTGCACAAAAAAGTACATTGTCGTACTCAGTTTACCCTCTTATTTTATTTTGTTCTATCTCTAAAAATTTTATTCGTGTTATCTAGTCTTTAGTTGTTTGTTTAACTTACTCTTCAATTTATTTTTAAAAAAAAGTTTTTTTATGCATATTTTTCCCTACACAAACTCAATAACAAAAATAGAGATATCTATGTACACTACCACTTAACCAACTTAGTAAGCTACAACTTGCGCACGGGATCAGGGAATTGCTACATACCGTATTGTATGCATAGCCTTTAAAACTATCGACAATCAACTAAAAGAAAATAAAAAATCTTGATTTTTTAATAGTTATCTGTACCGAGAACAAAGAGAGAACTGCGCTTATATTACATATCCTTGGCAGTTAATTCCTTGTAAATGAATTGAGCGCGAGAACTGAAATGTCGGAGGACCAACATTCAAAAAAATAATTGTATTTACAACAACCACCAAAATTTTAACAAAACACTCATCTCGTTTAATGGCAATCTACGCTACGAAGAAGTCACAATAATTCGACAAGTTTGCGGCACCCAACCTTGACACCGATGGATGAGTTACATTTTATATAATATAATATATTTTCGCGTTTAAAATATAGCAATTTTTAACCTGAGATGCGATGTATGAAGAGTTTAATTTATCCCCACATGAAATACCGGAAGATTCTTCGTAGATGTCTGTCGCAATATGTCATTATTATCTATAAATAATATGTAGACAGCCACACGGTGGATGAAAAAGAATACAAAATGTACGAAATTCAATAAGGGATTTGGGGGTGTCTCAGGTGATTTGAGTAATTTTTCACTCGATAAACAACCACCCTGTAGGCTATTGGGCCTAGATATATTCAAGGGCCACTTTCAAAACAACATATGAATTTCTAGGGAGAAGATAAATAATCCGGACCGTAGGTGTCCCGTAAATACGATCCCGTATATTACATTTATGCAAGCACGAACAAACTGAAAATGTTTAATAAAATTTTGTGTAAATTGCGTTGCGGTAAATTTGTGAACTTTAAAGTGCCTTTTAATACACGCAAACGGTTCCATTAAACCATCCATCCGCCTCACTGTTTTTTTCATTTGAATTATTTTGTAAATTTATATTAAAAAAAACTGAATAAAAATACATTAAATGTTTCTGTATTTTATACAAATAATTTCACTCCAAACCGATTTGAAGTCGTTCGTTAAATAATTTCAATTTTAAATTTATTTGTTCAAACAATGATTTGGATATATTAAATTGACTAAAGATTCTTTTGGTAAAATGATTAACTTAAAAGCTAGGAAATTTTAACCACAATTTTATCATAAAGATTTTTAAAATGCGTACTGTCTTTGACTCGCTTAATATATAATATAGTATATACAGCTGTGAAATTTAACTCGTTTATTGTAGCTTTTCTATTTATTTATTTAAAATCGAATTTATCAAAGTGCTTTGAAACACGAATTAATTTGAGATTTAAATTACTGTAATTTGTAAAATGCAAACAAGAGATTTAATTCATAAAATGTTTGACATCAACAAAAAAAAATGTGTGCTCTCATTACTTTACAGTTTGCTTAATTGTTTTTAATTAAAGCCCTGGGTGTCATTTTCGAAAGCACAAATGAAATTCGTTTCGATGTCCTCATATTTCAATTAGAACCGCGTACGTCATTTCATCGAAGATTTTATATAAAAGTTTTAAAATAGTGACGCGTTAAAAGTAATATGTATTTTTTCACTTAATGAATTTTCGGGGGCGCTCGTTCCCGGCCTAGAAGTAATACTTTTGGGGAAAAAATAGAAAAATGACACTTTCCTCGGTGGTGATTAATGGGCCCGGCGCATGAAGAAGTGGGGAGGTTCGACAAAGATACGTCAATTCTGCTACAACATCATAAGGGCCAAAGAAAAAATCCGGAAATATCGCCCGGAGACACGCGGATTTAAGCTGACGAATGTGAGAATATCACTCCTTTTCTTTCCTCGTCCGGATAATATGGCGTTATTGATTAATTCGCTTTTATATTACGTAATTTTGTAAAATGGATTAATGTGCTTATGTCCTAAACGCGAGGGAGAACATTTATTTTTGCATTGTATTTAAGTCGTCATCATCGCCGCCCGCGATTCAATACCGATTGAGTGAAGTTCAGCGAGTAATTTTTTTCATCAATAGTTTCATACATTATACTCAGCAGATATTTTGAATATCATGATCAGTAATGTGGATTTTTAAATATAATCTATTCTTTGTTTTAATTTTTATGTTGATTTTTTATAATAATTTGAGAAAAAAATATTTCTGAAATATTGAGAAGAATGTATCAATCACCTAGAGAGGTGTTTTGGGTTTTGAAAAATATAATTAAAAAACACTTGTAATATATTATGCATTGCTATATTTGTTTTCAAGAACAATAAAACTGAATATGCAAAGTCACATTCAATAAAATATAACCAATTGCAAATTTACATCAACTCAAAAATTTACTGAAACATCAAAGACTTTTTTGCTGATGATAAACTGCGTTACAGGTTTCAAGAACATTATTAGTCTAAAGAAACTGCTCAAGTAGCTTCCATATTACTTTTCAAAATCCAATTTCATGTTTAAAAAAAAAACAAATACGTACCTTGTGAAGTAATGATATTTTGAAACATGTCACTTACATAGTCAAAGGAGGTCGCAGTACTAACGTAATGTGTATGATCAGGTATTGCTCGCTCTCAAGGGATATTTCTGATAGAAAAACCTCTCTCAGCAGGTAGCAGGAGACAGGGGAGGCTCTATCAGCCGTCAACCGGTAATAACATCCCCGCGTTACTCTCATGACTCAGGCTGGCTGTGTAACGTTCCGACTGCCCCAACATCCCTCGTCGAGGGTGCAAAAACAACCCACTTCGTTATCGCAGCACTTCGATGAAACAATACATAAAAAAATGCGGCTTGTGACCGCCTGTTATCTTCGCAGCCATTTATTTTTTTCGAAAAAATTTGTAGAAAAAAAATGGATCACAAACTAACCTAACCTAACCCTCCACACATACGTAGCGAAGCACAATACAAACTGCAGAGTCTTAGGTAGTTTTTTTTTATTACAATCTATAAAACTTTATACATTTTTGAAGCATGTTTTTTTTTTAATTTTAAATAAAATATTTTTTCAAATTCATATATGTATATATTATGAATTAAATAAATTCAATTTACACTGACATTTCTTTATAAAATGTTCAACTTTTTTTTTATTTTTTAAGGAAGATGTAAAAAAATGACAAAGTGTTAGAATCCCCTCTGTATTGAAATGTGCTTAGCATTATTACTACAAACTATTGTAAAATACGTATACCTGCTGTCTTATATCATACTTTATTTATTTTTAAAAAATTGTCGTATCTGTCCCTTTAAAGTTCACGCTTTCGTGTCTGAAGTATGTTCAGTGGGTGAAGGTTCAAATGCCACATGTGTCCTAAATAATCAAATACGAGGTTTTATATAAAATGAGAAACGACATCACAAAAGTAATTTAATGTAATATCTTCAAATATAGCTTTTATTTCTCAGTCGCTGCTGGCGTTGCAAAGAGAATGACACCTTCATTCAGTAATAAAGCAGGGATTGTGAGCGATGTCGTAAGGTATAATATAATTCACCATTCAACTTAACAGTCAATTTCCCTTCTGTCCACTGCCAAGTGAAGACATCTAACTCTCGCTCGGGTACGCTCTAAGCGGCGGCCGGCAGTCGATCTGCCTTGCAAATGCGATGGGACTGCGACAATCCACTCCACGGACATTACCTCCAGATTCTCTACATTTACATGCCTAATTATAACAAGAGTCCGAAAACAAAGCTTTTTTATTAATTCAGTCGTTCTTACATGGGAGAGACAATATATGCTGCAGGGTTTATAAATTCATATAAATGCATTTTAAAAATTACTCATTTTCAATCTCTAACGATTAAAGATTTTTTTTTAAATTTCTAGATTATAAACGGTTTATCTGGCGATTATTTGATAAATCTATGTTTAAAAAAAAGTATATTTAAAGTGGATGGTAAGCATATGAAACGACTTGAAAAAAGCCCTGAGAGCATTAGTTGAAAGCATATAGTATAGTACTAGTAACGAGTATTCGGTATTGATTTCTAAAAGTAAAACATTTCAAATACTCAACTCATCGCAAGCTGCTGCATTCAACTCTTGAAACACAGGATATTTTTGTTTTTTTTTGTTAGCATTTATAAACGTTAAAAGCTTTGGACGGCTTGACTTATCAGAGCTGCATACATACGTTTTCGGAAGCAACGAGGCTTTATATTTAAGGTACTCGCATTTGATCGGCCGTGTGCCAGTCGCAAACCCAAGTAGTTTTTATTTTAATTACACGAAAGGCTCCCCCGATCCCAATGTTGAAACGCTGTAAAATCGAATTCTTCGATACTTACAAGAAACAAGGGGTGTAGATTAGTTTTTCTACATTATTCTGAGCGCTTAGGTTGCTTGTATTGTGATAAAATCTCAGTAATGCAGCTTGTGGATAAAGACCCGCCCAAACGACCAATTTAGCTCTCACCGGTTAGAAAAAGGCTTAACTTTTATCTTAACTGCCTTTTAAGCCGTGAATGTGATAGTTCTAAATATTTACCTTAACTCACCATGCTTTAATGCTTCATTGTAAACAAAACGAGGAACCGAAAATGGTAACAACAGACAATCTAGATTCTAGCAAATACGATCATCAATATCATATTCATAGTTTAAATATATGAATAAAATATGTAAATTTTGCAAATAATAAAGTTTTACTCTATATTTAATATATTTGATGGATGTCGAACTTATTCAATATTCATAGTTTTAATTTATTTACGATTTTGGTAAATTTTCAAATGTTAAACTTTTACTCTATACTTAATAAATATCACTTTGTTGATGAACATCAGATTTATAAGCCTTATATGTAGCATTGACTAATATTTTATTTTCAATATTCTCGAGTTAATATTGTTTGGTGAGTCATATTATTTTTTTCGGTAATTTTTACTTGAAGAATATTTGACATGGATGTGAAAATAATTTAAAGATCGTAAATAAAACCATCGTGGATGTAAAAATGTATGCATTTGGGATTCGTCTTTCTTGGGGGGATATCGCCGAGATGATGAGTTTCTAGCTCAGAATCGATAGATGAAGCGTAAAACCAACTGAGTCTAAGGGCGTTCGAATTATTCATCTTAAAAATATCCGCTGCTTCAGCCATCAATATTTTAAATTGCTGTTTATTTTAGTATTTGAGGAATATCTAGTATTCTAACCACGACCTGATTAACTTCGTATAGTACTATTAAACTACTTATCAGATAAATTAAATTAGGTGTGGAACATAGGACTTTTATCATTTTGTGAATCCACAAAATTTATTTAAATAATGCCCACGAAAAACATGTTTAGGCTATAGGTATGTTTTTATATTATCATAGAATTTCCATGTAATAGCGAAAGCAGAATATCATTAGTATGTCTTCGAAAACATAAAGAATTGGGTTTCTTTGGGTGTCTCGTCTGATGTATGTCTTTTCGTTCAAAAACTGCATTGTAATTAAATGCTCGCCAACATTTCAATGCAATCCTCTAATGAGAAAAACATTACAGTAATATTTCGTTTTACATGTAAATTCCTGCAAAGCTAATTTAATTTAAATAAAAGCAAACGACCCGATTTGGTCTCAAACATAGTAAGTAAGGGTGGAATCAGCTCATGGCGAAGAGTGGCTCATGTTTCGATAGTGACTAGTAAATAATAAGAAATTTAATAATAACAGCTAACATCCTTTGATTTGAGTTTGATTACTTACGATGCCTGTGTTTGATAGAAATATCAAACAAGTTTTCGTGTATTCCTGAGACATATATTTTAATACAATTTCAACTGAACTTCTATGGAAGCGGGCATGCTGTAAAACCTACTGGCTCAAATAAATAAATAACTTTCGGGTACCGGTAAAGAAAAAAATAAAACAAATAAAAAATCAACATTTAAAGGTACAAAAATGTTTAAATGTAAGCCCCCGGTCAATCTTGCCTATAATGCCCGTTCAATTCTGACCACAGACTTATCGCCCGCGTGGGCCGAAAGTCCCCGTGCAGCCTCCAGTACATTGGAATGCCGCGTTCGGTTAGTGACTTGTCGGACACTCCAAAGGTGTGCGGGCACAAAGTAACCGGCCGTCTTTCCACCGGGCTCGTATGGGTGACGGGTCAGGGAGTTTTTTGTCGTTTTTTGATTGGTTTATTTTTCAGCAGGTGTAACGAAAGTCGGCCTACGATTGGCCGGGAGGCCTTCATAGAGTTTTGTCCGGGAGAATCTCGAGCCCAGAATGAATGAAGTCTTCTACACAATAATATTTTAAATTAATGTTAAAATATTTTTTTAAACTTTCGCTTGCCAGTTGAAGAATTGTTTGAACTCCTTTCGCAATACGCTCTTAAGGTGATCATTTTGCAAGCGTAACGAAACAGTTTTAAAAAAATGGATTTTAAAAATACTTAAAAATTATCGGAAGCTGCTTTAATATAATAAAAGCTTCTGCACTGCACTATAAAGAGTTTTTAAAGGTTTTACACCACAATTGATATTTTTTTACTAATTAAATAAATATATATATTTATAATTTTTATTTCGTAGATAGTATAAGTGACATCTGTGAATTCAATCAAGAAACTTATTCATTATTTTCATTTTGTGGTTCGTGGCTTAGATTCAACAAAATATGGTCATTATGTTTCGACACAAAAGAATAAGTCTATTATGAATTCAAATTCATTCTAGTCAAATATATCGATACAACAAAATAACAAATTGCTTTTCTACTTTAGAAAAATATACTTTATTGAAAAAATATTTTAAAATTTTCATCCCGACAATTTAATCTCAAATGAAATTTGCTAGGACTCATTGAAAGTAGTTGCAGTGAATAAAAATCCAAATAGAAATAAAACCAACCGATTCAATTAAAAGGTTTCCCCGTCGTGTATTCGTGGCAGGGATTATTATTAGGTAAATGTTTTTTTGTCGGTTATTTCAGGAGGCGAGCGGCATACAGAATTTACAACAGATTGTTTGTCATTTTGGCTAATAGGATTTGAAATCGTTACACCGCCATGTCACAGGTAACAATGCACACCGTACGGGCCACAGGGTATTCAAAACATCGCTGTATCATAAAGGGGCTGCGTCATTCCACTGTTCAATGTTTTATTATTTATTTTGATTTAAGAAAGTCACGGTTTTTAAAAAATATTATTATATTTTTTACTTCAAGGTAAACACAAACTAAATATGAATCAATGTTTTCAATCGATGCGTAATTAAAATGTAAAATATGATACTGCACAAAAATCAAAATTTTGGTGGCTTCAGCCCAATCAAAAAGTTTCAGCATGAATTGAAATATTGTTGATTAAAATAAAATTGAAATATTTCATAATAAATTGCACAAAAAAATTAAAAACTAGTAAGAAAATCTTCAAGGCAGAGAAATTAAATTTAGATCTAATTTAAACAGGACCGAATATTTTTTTTAGTCTTCAGTGATAAATACGTTAGTTTTAAAGTATCTCCGAGAACATTAAACATTTATTATGGTGTTTTTCTCATTTTTTTAAATCTTATATTTTTTTCCGTTAAATTGTATTTATTAATTTTGTTTATTATTTTTTACACATGCATATAATTTTTTTTATAATTAAATAGTTGTGTATCGGTGAGATATTTTTTTTGTTTTCATAAATATTGTGTACGAATAAGTAACACTGGTCACTACTTGATAATAAAAAAATGACTTGATTGTATATTGTACTCACAAGAGTTGAAATATTTTTCCTTTAAAATTGTTTATTTGTTTTATGTAAATTGTACTCGTGAAATTTTTGTAAGTCTAGACTTCAAAGAGAATAAATACATATAATTGTCTATCATTGCATTTACGAGACAACTAGTTATTTCAAATGCTTATGGTAAAATAACACTCTAAAAAAAACGTTTGTACAATTGCTTTTTCGATTTACATACGGAATTGTTGCATTGTTTGTTCAGCTGACGATCCTACAGGTAAAACCATATTTTTGTTACTAAACCATTTGTTTTATTAATCTCTTAATCTTGTTGTTATTTATACGCTGTTTCAACACTGTTGTTATTACTCAAAAGAGAAGAGTATATAACATAAACAACCCTTGGAGGGGCCACGCTCAACTTTTCATGTTCATTACAATATTTAGTTCTAACGTGCATTTATACGCTTAAATAAATTGTTCAAAAAAAAACAGTCTGCAATTTATAAAACAGTCGTCCTAGCAAAATGATTAAATTAACAACGCCAAGAAGTATTTATGTTATAATTTTATTAACCCAAAACAATTTATACTGACATTATTAAAAAAAAAAAATACTTGACATTATTTATATTTAAATTGATGGACGATTTTAATATGGTTTTATTTTAACACATAAAAACATATTTATTTATATGTTGCGTAAACTCGTTGCTATGTTAATTTCGCCATCCTTTAGTGATCTATAAAATAAAAAAATAATTTTACAATTCCGACAGTCGTTCTATAGCCATTTTTAGAGTTTCGAGGTAAAAGCAATCAAAACTACATCTTGTGTGCATCCATTACTGCGCTTGTTTATCAAATAAAAATACCGAGGAGTCAAAAGATCTCATGGTTTCAACCATATGCTGGCTGGGGCTAAGAACAGGTGTCTCTTCAAAACAGGTAGTCCCAAAGGACATAATCTTGCTTCAGTATCGTCAACAATCTTTGAGGATATGATAGGATGCCTTGAGGCATACCAAAAGTAATAGGAAAATTGACACAAGCAGGTTAGCAGGGGTTAAATCTAAAAGTTGTCTAGAAATTATAAGTTTACATATATTTATATAAATGTATTCGAGATTAGTTAAATAATATGGTTTCATTTCACGTTTCTCACTGATTTTATAAAACATTACAGACAGAAAAATTTGCAGTGTATCATAAATAAAACCCTGATGAGGGTCAGTTCTAAAGTTTTCAATGTTTTAATTGTCAAAGAGAGTGTCTATGTATGCAAATAATTAAACTATAACGGTATTATTCAAGCTTATCACACAGCAAAGGAATAATCTATTTAAAATAAAATTAGTAAAGTTTGGATCCACCGGGCCAGGATTTTTGTTTTGTATAAACCCGTGTAGCAGGTTACCTGCGAGGAATTGGATTAAGACTATAATAATAATTACAATATCAGAATTTGTTTGCAAAATATCTTATCAAAATAATTTTAAATGATTGAATATATTTTTACAAAAAATCTCAATTTCTTAAATAGCATTTTGTGACATTTTAATACTCTCGCTGTTTTTCTATTTTTGATGAAGTGTATGTTATGTAAAACCTTTATCTATGCAGGAAAATATTTATTTTTTAAATATTATACATAAATTAACGGATTATTTATATGCTTGCGTTATAACCGCTACCGTCACGGCTATGAGGCTCACGCCGCATTACTTATCCCAGCTGAAAGAAAATTTGAAGCTGAGCAGGCTTTCTGAAAAACGCTAGTATTTTACGGTTATTAAAAACTCTTTGTACTGTTTGGAGTGCCATACGAAAGGTCTAGGAAGAACAGTGGGGTGACTTCCCTTTTCAAGAAGTCCGGTCTACAAGGCAGAGGTGATGCGGTTGCAGAGGGTGGTGGAGCACGCGTGGTCAGCCCTCCTTTGTCGGTAAACTTTGACAAGACGATTTCCTTGAGACAAAGTGTACAACAACCTTAATGGGGTATTTTCTAAATTGAAAATTTCTCGCCTGCTTATATTCAAATTAAATAACATAAGTTCAATTATATTTATTAAAACATTTACATAATATTTCAAATCTCACAGCCAAAGGTACATAAATAGAATCTTTCAAATTTAATAATTAATTGAAAATTGATTAATGATTTCCCAAAAAGAGAAAAACATATACTTTAAACTCCCGTCGAGAGTGGCAATAAAATTCCAGTTCCTTCTGTGGAGGGTACAGGGTGACCGACAATATTGTTCCCGCTGTCTACAGGATAAACAAGAAGTATATTTGATAATGTTCAGTCGGGTGTTTCCGCCAGGGAGCGGAGGGGTTAAGGGGGCTGCTCTTCGGAGTTTATTTGATAAAATATTTCGCAGAATCAATTTCAGCCAACTTGCTTTTTAGAAGTTGATTACGTTGTTTGCCGACAGTTTGTTATGATTTCGTGCCCGTGGGTCTCAAGAACGAGATATTTGACGCTTGATTATTTGTCAAAGGTTTTTAAAATCAATAGCATCGTAAAAATTGACGATTTGTAGAGAAACTCCGGCTCTCGGCAACAAATGCGAAATTTAATTGTTTCTTTTTCGTAAACTTTTAACTTTACTCTTATTTCTTGTAGAAATTTTTGTAAATAATTGGTTCCCGTGAACTTTTAAAAAAATCCACCTTATTAAAACTCACACACCTTGTGACTTTTGCTAAAACCGTTATTCAAAAATATATTTTATTTCATTGTTATTTAAATACCTTTAGGGGTCAAAATACCTTTAAATAAAGCCTCTGCGAAGGCTTAAGCGCACCCTTTCGTCTCCTCGATCGCACCTCAGTGAGTGCGCGTCAGGTCGATAGCAAACGGTTTTCTAACCTAAGACTTTCGACTGTGTTAATGTAAACAGAAAGTTGGTAAACTTAAATTGTTTCTCTTCGCAATCGTATTTGGTTTCGCTTGTGACAAGAACCGGTTTAAGAATGTTTTAAACAGGCAAAACCGGTGAAAATATAAAACCAAATAGGTTTTAGTAACTGCTATTGGATCAACGTT
This sequence comes from Atopsyche davidsoni, assembly GCA_022113835.1. Classification (NCBI taxonomy): domain Eukaryota; kingdom Metazoa; phylum Arthropoda; class Insecta; order Trichoptera; family Hydrobiosidae; genus Atopsyche; species Atopsyche davidsoni. The sequence goes on along the minus strand of JAILWY010000019.1, from coordinate 3,453,846 downwards.
CGTACTTATTTTTTCACCCTAAAAAAAGCACTCATAAATATTCCTACGAAAATATTTGACGATAGATAGTTGACAAGGCTATACAAGCGTTAAATAGCATTTTAATGTGTATATATAACATAAAGGTTACAAAAATAATATTTAAAACAATGAAAGACTTTTATAGCTATTCCATAACTTAACGTTTTAATTGGTGGTATTTTTATTTTCTTTTTGTTTTAAAAGGATTTTTTGTTGTATGAACACCATGTTTTTAAAGTAAATGTTTGTTTGATAATAAGAAAGCTCGGTTATTTTTTGGTAATTGGGGTCTAGTAAGAAAAAAAACTATTGATGCGGCAATTTTTATCATATTTCATGGTAATATTTCAAATATTTTAATAGAGTTTATTTGAATGTAAATTGATGTAATTAATAAATATTTTGGTAGCAATTAAACCCTCGACGTCGATTCCAGCACGTATCGAAAAAACTTGAAGCAACCCAACACCCTATTAATAAAAAAAAACTCAAACGATAATTGGTGAACCTGGAATTGACTGTGCACAGTGATTGCTGAAAATTTTGGACATTTTCAAGTTTCAGTTGCAGTAGAAGCGATGCTGCTGAATTTAAGTCTCACCTTTACAATTGCAGCCACTCCAAGTGCTCGCTGGAGGCGTAATTCCGCGCCGGGTCGTTTGGAATGTGACATACAGTAACATGACAGTCAGAATAGCAATCGCAGGCGATTAGCGATGTTTATGCCTAATTGCAAAATCGATACCGCCGCGCCGCCCGCGCTCTGCGCTCGATCCGTCCACAATGTTGCTATATCTTGCCAAAGAAATAAATAAACCAGACCCGTGACATGTTCGATAACATATTCCGGTTCGATTTCAAATTAATGTACTTGAAGCATACATGACGGCAAAAATACGGCTTAGGTTTTATAAATAGACGGAAAAACAAGTAGTACCGTAGAGTCAATTGCTCCGGAAAATCTCTAGAAGGAGTTTCATGAAGCTTTGTCATATGTCTATGAATTATATATATATTATAAAAATAATCAATTGACATCATTGAAATTAATTCTACCTGCAGTAAATATGTTATATTTTACTAAACAAAAATGTTTTTAATACTCAAAAGAAAAAATATGTTAACTTGTGTTTATGTCGATAGTTTTCAAAAAATATATATATTTTTTAAATTGATTTGATCATGCGAATATTTTTTTATTATTATATACTGTGTAACCAATGCTTTACCTCACTTTCTAGTAACTGAATTTAAAGAATCTCATTTCCTGAAATATTGCATCGCTAAAAGAAAATTCAAATGTACTTTATTTACTATACGATGTTTCAATGTGTGTAGTCAAGTCCCGGATGTCCTCTTATCCTGAAAGCTTGCAAATTTTCTCTACAGTTTCATCAGTTCCTCACTTTAAATTTTCAAATGGTAAGTGATCGACATTTCTGTTTTGAAGCTCTCACCGTTTCATGTTATTGGCACTTTTCCACTGGCACTGAAATCGAAAAATTAAATGTCGTTTGCAATAAACTGAATGAGAAAAGAAACAAGACCATGGACCCGTGCAGCAGGCAGACAATTTGCAGGAGATGAGCGAAGAGGCGTAGCAAAAAGAGGCGACCGATGGCAGTTCAAGCTACGTACGTACAAGTACATATATTGTCGAATAGCACGTTACGTAAATAATCTACAAGGGGACAGGACCACAAAGTGTAGTCTCTGTCCTGTATGAAGCTTGTGGCTTCTACGTCACAGACAGTGAATTTATCCTTAACATTTCCCAAGATCAAAAGCGCTCTGCGGTATAATTTGTCTGAAAATAATGTCTGCATTTGTTTTGTTGTGAGTCGAAATAATTAAAAACTAAATATAAAATTTTATAATTAATATACCCACGACTATTTTTATTTTATTTTATGTAAACATATTTTAATATAATATTTTGTTTATGCACAGCTGTCATGTGCATTAATATATTTTTTTTTTATATTAAATAAACCCATTCCCACTCTAATATAATTAAATATATACCAATTCGTTGAATTAAAAAAAGGTTTTTTATGAGCACTGCTAATTAATACAAACAACTTTAATAACATTAATCAAAAATTTTTAATTGTTATTTTTTTAAATGTTTTCTGAAATTTATTCATATTCTTTTATGTTCACAGAAAATAAAAAAGTCGTACTTATAACTTGTTTATTCTAATCGTGTTTCGTAGCACGTTTTCATTAAAAGACTACATGGTGGAAGTCCCAAGTTGTAATTTACGCACAGTAGTTTTTAGTTCAACTAATTGATTTTTAGAAACATGTAGTTTCCTATGCATGGTGTTTCTGTTATTAAAACCAATCAGCTCTCACACAAAGCACGTAATGGGTTTTCCCCGAATTCACGTCGTTTCATACAGGCAGGCTTCACAAAGTCACAACCTTGCAGGTGACACTGTCCTCGGGAACAATGCATCGTTAATCCGTCACTCATCAAATTATTAATAATGTAGCGAAAAATACGCCCAGCCGGGGCGGACGACCACAGCACCCTCGGATTATTCGCACCCCTATATAACGACCCTTTAATTATTGTCGGCATTCAACTACGTGCACCAATAACGACCCATCAACTGCAAAAGACTTTGATCTCTGCAAATAATTACTAATTGTTCTGTTCAAGGAAAGGAAGGAGGAGGCCCATTTGTATTTAACGAGAGTAGTATTTTAAAATTGCTTTGACGTTTCGATAAGATCAGATTTATCTTTGTATTGTATAGTTGGTGACAGTTTAATTTACTGTTTCTTCGTCAGTCGAACTGTTAAATTTGATTGCTTTGTGGACTTTTTGGGTGTATTTTTAAACGTTTAGCGAATTCTTTCCACTCAATGATGAAATAATATTTCAAAATACTTCTGTGTGGTATTAAAATTGGATCGCAGTGGTCTGATAGGCTAGTAGCAAGTGATACATGGCATTAACAGAATTAATATCGAAACCGGACGACCCTTTTCCAACATTTGAAATGCATTTAATTTATAGCCTTATTGTTTCGATGCGCGTGGTATTCTTATAGCACAGCTAAACGAAATTGATTTAACAATTGTATAAATTATGATACATGTATGTTTTTATCCAGTATAAATGCGCTAAAATAATATTGTTCTTCCAGTAAAATCTTTCCTCGTAAATTCATATTTATCGCAACACAAACTTCGTGTGAGAATTGATTAACAAATTTTATTATTTATTTTTTTATTTATCTATATTTAAGCATTTTTGAATTAAGTGAAGCAAACAATAATTGCATTTGACGACGATGACACTTTGCCAGCATATACCGTCATTCGTTCTCAAATTTCATTTTAAAAGCATTTTCACGTGCAGTTAATTGCATTTTCTCCTACGGTGAATCGATTTTTCAGGATACGCTTGTGACGATATTGTTTGCAAGTAAAACAAGCCATCACATTCCTGAATTTCACTAAAATTCTAAATAATATGAAATCGCTCCAATTTTTTTAAATTGTATCGTTAATAATAAGAATCTTTTACTCATAAAAAAGCAGATGCATTGAATATTCAATGATCAATAACAAAAACAGCTCTTAAAAATGCGACCTAAGAGTACGATGTTGGGGGGTTCACATAGCTTACAAACAGAATACAAAATCAAGTCTGCAAATCACATGGGATAGCGTATATTTTAGAGTTTGCAATCTTGCTCGTATTTATTTTCTTTTTTGCTTCAACTATGGTTTTTACGTACGCTCTTTTAACATATTTTCTTAAACCATGAAAAAATGTAGATTTTCGGTTAACTGCTTTGTTTTCAAAACATAAAAAGATCCTTTTAATGCAAATAAAAGTTCCTAGTCATTGGTGATACTTGTCGTTTTATAAATATGTTAAATATCTCCGACTCTCTAATCTTTTTGACGATTCAATATTTAAACTAAATAATTTCATTTGCTGGGAAATTCCAGCCATAAAACTACTGAAATAAATATTCACATATTTCAACTAGAGGATAAATTTTACAAGCCATATGGTCGCCAGGAGGTTGGCGACTATCTCACTAAGCATATACTCATGCTGAACCAGTTTTCATGGTTTTCTAAGGGGAAAATAGTGTAGTGAGTCCCCGGGTCTTTCTACGCCGCAGTTTTATATTGGAATGAAAAGTCTGCGTATTTCTGCTGCCCAATAGCATTATTATATAATCCTTTCCTTACAAAGCTTTTAGATCTGACTACAGAAACAATAGCAGGAGCCACTCCACTACCGATCCTAATAATAATAACGATTATTATTAATTTTTCAATAAACAAAGACGTTCAATTTGAAAGTAATGTATTCGTAATAATGTTTTATATTGGTTTTGCGAATATTTCCTAGAACAAAGTCAGTCGGGAAGAGTTAAACTCAACCGCTCACCACTGGTAGTTTGTTTGGTATTATTTGGTTTTTCGTGCTTCTACGTACGGCTTGGTTACACATTATTGAGATTGTGTATAATGCAGTCGATAATGCAATTTGGGAAATTCATTTGCAATTTCGCTCTCCCGCCGGGGTCATTATGCACCGGCTGTGCGGCGCCTCGCCTGCGCCCCAGCCCTGTCTCGGGGGCGTCATTCATGCGATTTAATGCATTGCATGTAATGCGTAGTATTAAACGCTCCACCAAAAAGCCACGCGCTCTACTAATCAATTTAAACACGACTAATTATAATTTTCGCGAAACCCTTAGGCTTACTGGGATTAGAAAATTCCAAAGAAAATCACTGATTCGGTGGGACTTTGAAATGGCATTTGATAGTTTACTGTACACTGACAGCATATATTATGCATAAATTAAACATGAAAATGACTCAAGACACTTTCAAAAAAAGTTTAAATTTTATTACAGTTATATCAGTTTTATCAGTTATCGGACCCAATAAAATTTACATGTGGAAATATCACTGAAGAATTTTATTTGAAATATCAAAATGGAATTCCACCAAGTACTCTCGGTCAAAAATATTATTATTAAACATTTTATAAATGCGCATTTTAAGTCATGTTTATGTTTTCGTAAAGTGATCGATGAACACATATTTTTTTCATATATTAACAATTGCATTATTGTACTGTTTTTTGGTATTTTTAACATTTAATAATTAAACACACCATCACAAGGTGCCTTTATCAATTTTTTGAGCAGATTTTTCAAAACTTAATTATTTTTACCAAAAAGGTATTTAAAATATATACCCAAGTACAAGTATTTCTAAAATATAAATACATACTGTTATATTTTTCTTTGGTACGGATTTGGGTTTTTAATACAAAAAACATTTTATTTGTAAAAATATTAATTATTTCTTTGAAAATTATGGTTATTCATTAAAAAAAATATATCATGGAAAACTTTATTGGCAGAATTAAAATTTAAATGACTTAATGACTTGTTTTAACGATGCAAGCAAAGGTCGCTGTGTTTTATCAAACACCTTTGACGTTGCACAGCATTTTTTTTTTTGACCTACATACTTTTTAAACACATTTGCATGTTAAAGAATTTTAAAATAAAATGAGTTAACTTTTAATCCAGTGATCTTAATAACAGAAAAAAACTAATATAAAATAATACTAAGAGATATTCGCTTATTTCTTATTTTATTTCATCTCATTTAACGTAACGACACGTTTTAGCATTAAATTTAACCGTTGCAGAATTTCATCAGATAGAAAGACTCTCTTGCTCATTTATCGCAGCTGGACTCCGGGACGGCTTTTCAAACCAGCATTTTCCCTATTTTTCGTAGACCTGTAGTTTTTCTGGAAAAAAAACAGAGGCTTATTAAACATTCACATTATATGAGCTTGCATACCTCCAACTGGTGGAGTATAATAGAAGTAGGGAGATTTCCACATTCTCTTTTTTTCTTGCGTCTGTAATAAGGGATGATTCTATTGTGCAATGGCGTATCTCTTATCCTTGACCCGCGTTGCAGTTTCGGGTGCAACGCACCCACATCCACCGTTCCGGCAACGCCCGAGTGCATTATTACTGCGCCGGACTTCAAACGCCCTCCCTCGACCTCGTAATCTCTGCAATCCGTTACAGCAGGACTACGCGTTGGCCGATAATGCCAACAAAACAGCCGCAAATATGTTAAATCCGATGACATCATTTGTTACATGAAATGACATCATATATATATTTATATATATAAAACCATTGTTATAAGGTGATTTGGTTTTTCGGGTGTTGAGTTGCTTGATGTTTGCGGTCTTCCGGCATTTCAGTCTCCGAGATGGCGAGATGATGAGATAAGATAAGTACTTAGCGAGACGACCCACGAGACTATCGTGTAGTACATTCTTGTAGACGGCTACTGTCAAAATTTCAGCCGAATCGGACACGTAGTTTTTTTTTGACCGCGTGTGGAAGCGGACGTGTACGCGTATTTAAGAAAAATGGAAAAAGAGCAATATAGGTCGGTGATTCGATTCTTGTTTTTGGAAGGGACATCGCGCAGCGAAATCAAAGAGCGCTTGGATGCTGTGTACGGTGACGGTCGGTTTTTGTCGGTTTCAGGTGCCCGGAAAATGGCTACCACGGATGATAACGTGACAAAAATCCACGATCTCGTATTGGCAGACCACCGATTGAAAGTGCGCAAGATAGCTGAAATAGTAGGCATCTCAAAAGACCGCGTGGGTCATATCTTGCATGAAATTTTGGGCATGAGAAAGCTGTCGGCGCGATGGGTGCCGCGTTTGATCATTCCGGACAAGCGCAACCGTGAGACCACTTCGGAGCAGCGTTTGACGCTGTTTAAGCGCAAAGCCGAAGGAGTTTCTCCGTCGTTTCGTGACCGTCGACGAAAAATGAATCGACTGGTACACACCAGAGACCAAGGAACAGTTGAAACAGTGGAAACAGTGGACTTCACCCGGCGAACGTGCTCCGAAGAAGGCGAAGACTGTCCTATCAGCCGGAAAGGTGATGGCCACCGTTTTCTGGGATTCACAAGGTGTGATCTACATTGACAACCTGGAGAAGGACAAATCGGTCACAGCGCTCTACTATGCCGAATTATTGGGCCGATTCGATGCCGAATTGCAAAAAAAACGACCCCATTTGGCGAAGAAAAAAGTGCTCTTCCACCACGACAACGCACCGGCTCACACCTCCGCCGTCGCCACGGCCAAATTGGTCGAATTGCACTACGAACTGCTCCTCCATCCATCGTATTCTCCAGATTTGGCCCCGTGCGATTTTTTTTTGTTTCCAAACTTGAAAAAGTCACTGACCGGGCAGAAATTTAAGTCGAATGAGGAGGTCTTCGCCGCCACGGAGGCCTACTTTGCAGACCTCGAGAAAACGTATTTTTCAGATGTGGGTCAACTGAATCGAGCTAAATAGAGACTATTTTAAGAAATAAATCGCCACTTTTCCAAAATTTTGATTTTCTTTTGTAGGCTAAGTACTTATCGGACTACCCTCGTATCTACAGAAATCAAAAATTCCTGAAATTAAACAAATAAAAATATATATAATAGTATCACGCTTTTTATAATAATATTCTCGAAGCTTTTTATAAGCATGTGAAACTTCTTATCTTTTTTAATCTGTTGACAAACATCCAATTGATCCAAAATGCAATTATTTAGTATAATGCTAATGAATTTTTAACGGTTAGTCTTGTAATGATAAATAAATGTTTATTTATGTTTTGAAATGGAAGGTCAATGAATTCTTGCTAACTGTATCCGAGTAAAACAACACACGGGACTGAATCAACCAGCAATAACGAGCAAACACACCGCACACTTATGCTCGCGCGTGAATAATAAAATTTGCAATCAGTATTATATCAATAGAATGACGACGGAAATTCAAATCTAAAGGGCTGCACGTGTAGCCAAGTAGATCATCCGGGTATTATCTCGTCAGTGCAACAAAGTTGCATGGGCTTAATAAATCATATCCTCTGCGACTGGCAGTGTAGCGTGTTACACCTATAGAGTCTCGTAACCTCATTCAAGCGCAAAAAATCAAAGCAAGACATACACCAGTAATGAAATAACTCACCGACCTTTTGCATCTCAATTGCACGAATGCGTCGGGAGCATCGCTCATTGCAGTCGGTGTTAAAATAAATAAAGATTGACAGGTGACCCATTGTGATTGCAAAATCTCGGTCTCCTTGCCAATTGTAAGATAGGTCCCATCTCAATGAAAACTTTGCTACCGTTTAACCTATATTTTTATCAAATGATTGCATGCATTAACCTAACCATTTTGAGAACCGTTTAGCTATTGAATAACCGCAGCAATCACTTCGAATTTAAGCCCTCCCCCCCTTTATCAATTTGTGCATCGAGTGCATTAGAGCTGCACCGATTCAATCGTGTTACATCGGTGCATCGGTAATGAACGCATAATAAACCGCAGACGAGCTGTGAACAGTTCCAGTGATGTTGTTTGTCGTGACGTCGAGTGCCTGAATTGCTAGACCTGAATCAGACTGACGAAACCTGCGCAACGCGAAGTAAATTTTTATCGAGATATATAATAAATATAAAGAATATAAAAGCAACACGTGGAGAGCTGATCGAAAAATAAGGTACTCAAATTTAATTGTTTTCGTTGTTCTATTATTAATAAAAACATATCTTTTTATTAAGGACTTGAAAGAAATTATAAAAATTGTGAAATATAATACGCGTATAGTTGAAGTGGCCCTTGACGTTGTGAGGTAATTTTTTTTATTTTATTTGAAAAATCTTTATTTAGTCAAAATATAAAACTCAATATTTTCGTGCGCGCAAACAAATGTTAAAATTTGAGATGTATCTTGAAGATTTTCATTTGTTGGATTATAAATATATTTTTATTTCAGCGTATTTTTTGTTCTTGTTTATAGCTTGTGTGTTCTCCTTGCCTAAATTCAATTGGTACTTAAAGAGATTCGTTGTAAAAATAAATAATTGTGTTACGTATTTCCAAAAACACTCAATTATGTTCATAAAAAATATTTCCATTACAAATGTTTTTTCTTAGAGAAAAATAATTTTAAAATAAAAAAGAAAATCCCTGCTTTCTTTGTTTCTAACCAACTCAAAAATCAATACACTTTTTCTTATTTTAAATATTAATTTAGGAATAACAGTGAAACATTTTCATAAACTAATATAAAGTTTTCTCTAAAAGTATTTTTTTTGTATTTTTGATTATAATTATTTAAATAAAAATTATTTACTTTTCACAGTTAATTTTATAATATAATAATTTAAAATTCTGGTTAAATGATTTTTATTTCCAATTCTAAAAATCTGGATGTTAAATATCATTAAATATTAAATAAAATTTTCAGTTGTTAACGTTATTCAAAAATTGTAAAATATAACTTAGTAAGCTTTATGCAAACCATATTAACCATGGATCTTATATATCACATAACTTAAGAACTGTCATTCAAGTATTCTTACAGATATATTTTTTACAAAACCATGGTTTACGTTGCACCACATTAGTCATTAGGGATAAATTTTCTCCGGTGGAATGGAAATATCGATATTACCTAAAATGAGTATGTAGGTACAATTCCTACAGGAAATTTACTAAACCTTACCGGAGAACTAAAAAGTTCGATCCGTTGCAAATTATTATCGGGGGAAAAGTTTTCCCAATTCTTAGACCAAATCAAAACAGGAATTGTATAGCATTCGAAAAGTATTTTGATAATACGGTATTTTCATTGAAGTTCATTAAATTATCATTTAATGTCAAAAAAAGTTTAGAGTTTATTCAAAATAAATTGCAAAACTTGAAACAGTCTTGACTACGTAAAAGATAAAATTCGAATGACTATAATAATGATACCCTATCTTAAAAATCAGACATGACATCAAAGGACCATGTAATATCCTTTTTTTATACACGATATAATAACCAATATTTCTTTGTTCGGAAACTCTCTCATTTAGTTTCAACCCCCAATAATTGCTTATTAATAATCAATAATTCATAATTCATCCAAATCTCCAACAAAAAAGTCAAATTAAACCTATTCGATATGCTGATGTTAAATTAAATACAGTTTCATTTAATCTGTAACACATATTTATATGGCAATTTGTTAAACATTGTTCGACTTCTCAGAAATTGGGTGAAACTGATCTGAACTGTCATATTTTTTGTAAAATATATTTTATACAGAAAAATATACATATTTCCGTATATTTTTTACATGTAATGGTACATTAGCGGAATGGAAAGAAATAAGTAAAAGTTAAAGGAGGGAAAAATGGTAATTCTGAGTGAGATAAGACGACTTTAGAATTGTTCAACAGATTTATTAACTCCTTGGTGTATTTTTTAAGGTTGATTTCAGGGACGGTCTTTATCAGAAAATTATACCTAAAAAATGTAGTTAGACAGAAATCGAAATTTATTATAATTTTGTTTGTTATCTATTTCTCATCATCTTTGGAACTCATTTTCATTTCGTTTTGGCGTAGAAATCGAGTATTGATTTTTAATATTTGGAAAAATCGCAAAGAAGTTATTCATAAAGAAAATCTCTTCGTTTTTCAATATGTATTAGTTAGAGCTTCACTACTAACTAATACGAGCTATTAACATGGTTATTGCATTTTATAAGTAAATGTACTCAAGTAAAATCACGTCTTTCCAATTTAATTTATTAGTTAAGTTTGCTAATTATTATCTGTGTACATTTCCCAAAATATTATTGAGCAAAACAAGTCTGATAATCTAAACAATGAATTTTAAATACATCAAAAGTACAAAAAAATCTTATTTACTATCAATATTATTACAAAAAAAAAAATTAATTGTTATTTAAACTTTAAACTAGTTCAAACTACACCAATAACAAATGGGATTTTATTAAATTTGAAAATTGTTTTGATAAATTTATGTGTGCTTTGCGATTAACTCATAACTCACTTTATATTTGTTTTTGAAATCTAGTGAAAGCCACTTCTTAATTATGAATTTATTCATGAACACGATCTTTTTTAATAACTGGTGACTTGTATTTAAATTTAATTATGTCCATTTTTTTAAGTTTTACTATTTTTTGCGTTAGCGACACGTTTTCATACTTAACTGAATCTCGTTTGTATTTTTTTTTATTTATTACACTCCAATACTTTTTTTCATCACTGTATGTGTTCCAATAAGCAAGCCCTTGTTGAGGCCAATGTTTTTCATCTTTATTGTAAAGCTATTATTTGGCTTCTCCACCCTGAAAGATAGCAACGGTTGCCATCGTAACCGCGCTGCTACGCCGCAATTATACGAGCCACAGATGTCGATTCAACTAAATTCAATTTTAATTTATTATTGAGAAACAGTAAAAAAAAAAACGTCAACATACAAGAATATCTCAATTTTTTTTACAAAATCGATAAATTATTTTTTTTTTCCGGTACATTGAATTACAAAGCGATTCGTTTTGAGTTTTGAAAAACATCCAAACCGAGTTGGGCCATAATCATCTCCGTTTTTGCTGCAGTTATTTATACAATCGCTGTATTAGTGCGGATTCATTCTCTGAGTTTATTTGCGATAAAAATATAATGTCTCTTGGGTCAATGAATAACTCGGAATGTTCCAGAAAAATATTCGAACGTACTACTCAATGTGCTTCGAATATTTTATATTTACTGTATTAATTTACAAGATCAGATGTACTGAATGAGAAGTCAATAACAAAATACTTTGTAAGATATAAAAAAAACCAGTAGACAAGCTATCAGCGGTTGTATCTGAATTCGTTCGCTTTCTATTTAAAACTTTTACCAAGTACAGTTTGTCCTCACTATTAAAACTGAAAGCGATTGAAATTAAAAAGGGCCTTAAAAAACTTCGTTTGAATAAAATTTTAACTCGGCACACCATAGCCGGCATGAAAGCGAGTTTATCACAAGACTAGAAGCTGTATTTGAGAGAGTTGTTTCAAAATTGCCACAAAAGTATTGTATTCATATTTCATAAACATATCGATATCTGTAAGTATTGATGATTTATTTAACAAGCCAGCAATAAAGTAGTTTTTCTGATTACATATTTACAATGATCGCCAAAGCTTACTAACACTTATTTACAAAAACACTTTTCTTTGCGAATTATATCATCAATACCTTCTCATTTGTGACGTGGCCAACCCATGGTATTTTAAGTATTCTACGTCTTATTGTACATTATTTAATAAATGCAAATATATTTTTTATATGCCGTGAATATTGTCTGAAAATATCGGCACATATAGGCACATCCCACTCGACCGCATTATATCAGTGAAAACAAAAAATATTTATTCTTAAAAATAGTTTATTGTAAATATTTGGCAATATACAGTAGAAATATGGTCCGCTATGCTACGTCAATGTCATTGATCTCTTTTATAAATATTTGTTTTTCTGCAATATTGCAGAAGGATATGGTTAAGTTATCGCTTAAACCTTTTTATTTAGTTTGGTTTGAGGGGGACCCTTAGCTCGAAATAATGTTTTTTTTGATATCTGCAAAGCTCGATCACTTACTATTTGAAAATATTTAGTGAGGACACGATAGAACTGTAGCAGATTAAAAAATACTTATTGCCTCTAATGGTGACGCCAAATGTATATATATATATATATATATATATATATATATATATATATATATATATATATACATTTGAATACAAAATTAGATTTACGCTTACTTCAAGAGTGAAATTTCCCAAATATCCTATGTGTACAAACACTGTAACAGATGTACGATGTTTATGTTTATACGGACCTGAAAACTTTGTTCGGTCCGAAAGTTCTGGAATGTTCTGTGCAAGCAAAGAGGGGAGGGCCAGTGAGAAGGGTAGTTTTTAGCTACAATTAATGGATAATGTTTATAAGAGATATTTAGAATAGTATTTCTCAGTTCCTGGCAGTAAGATAGGAGCTGACATTTGCGAAAACGCTCCATACACGAAACAATATTGTGCAGATACGTTTTTTTAAAAGATAATAAATAAATACATTTATATATACACATTGGTGTGTGTGTGAGAGTTTAGTCGGAATTTACGTTAAATTGTAGGTTATATTGATTTTTATATCGAGTCGCTGTTTCTGGGCCATTCGTTAGGATGCTACCTGAAGAATGCTACCCCTCCAGGAGGGGTAATTATTTTAACCGTCTCGGGTAGCCGTCGACTCTCTGATGAATTTACGAGGTGGCCAAACTTGCGGCGAGAGCGCACCAGCTCCGACCCGCTCCTTCCCGTTCCTAATTGGATGTTTGACGCTTTATATCGGCGCTGCGCTAGAGGTAATCATGCGATTAAACATATAACCGAGTTTAATAATAAATTTAAAAAAAATTAAAAACATCACATGGATGTTTCATTTCTGATATAAGTTTTTTAGAAAATTTGAATCGAGTTCAATTCACTGCTAGATATTTTAGTAAAATGCAATGATGGTATACGAAAACAAAATTTAAATAATATATTTACAAACAGAAAAATCCTCGCCGATATAAATCGCAGCCTGCGAACAGAGTGCCGTGGGAGTGTGGGCCCACATCACTCCTGTGTCAAGAAGTTTTCGAGGATTTTTCTCGTCTCAATGGCGGAATCGATAGCCTAAATATTGTTTTTTGACATGTTTGGGTGAAAAAAAATTTCAACTTATTTTAAATATTACCGGTGGTTTATTCATGATTTGTTGTAAAGATTTAATCCGATGCATGTTATAAAACTGTTAAATACTAATCTATAAAATTCTTGAGTTTGATAATTCTTCATCGTAATTGATGAAAAGCGATTTTAAAAAAGTGGATAAAATACTCATAATATAAATACCATTTGAATTATACAAATATAAAAGATGACACAGAACTGTAATTGTTTTAAACACATTATATTATGTTGGAGTTATGAATATTTTTTCTCTATCAGCCATTGATACAACCGTCTTCGTCGAGTTACTTAGAAGTATTTAATATTTTATCAAAAAATTACCTTTTGACTGTTTTTTTTCAATGATAAAAAAATGCCAACCTTCCGACAATTTAGCTGCATGTAAAAACCATTATTATCCTATTATATTTTGCTGCATTATTACTTAATAAAAATCTAAATAAATATAATTGAATGGTTAAATTAATATCTAGAATATTCTAATTCTTATTTTATAACATATAACTTTTAATTAAATCATTTTAAAAAATTGTATTAATCAACTTATTTAGCAAAGTAAGCATTAATTGGACAATGATATAACTGTCAAGTGTGCTTCAGTGAACGCTCAAGTTGTACAGGCTAATGCGTGATTTACTAGTATGCCAATCCAGGCGATTGGGTTCGAATCCCGACGGATCACTCCACGCCTCCACGACAATAATTCGAGGATCGAGTGGCTCACAAACTAACTGACAAGAGCTTTAGACTGCTCTCTGTGTGGGTACACAGAGAGCAGTCTAGTCTCTGGATGTGTGACATTTTTAAGCTCAATAATCTACCTTCATATTACCGACAATGCCTGATTTAAAAATGTAATTCTTGTACTCTAAATATACAATATCAGAAAACAAAACTGTTTGAAATTATTCAATGAAATGAAGCTGTGAAAAACTTGGGTCAGACACACTAACACTAATAAATATTTTTGCGATTTAAAATATATGCCAACATACTTAAACAATTAACTCCCAATCAACCTGTCTGGAAAAACAAATGTTTAACACAAAAATTTTAAAATCACATATTCCTGACCCCTGGTCTTTATGAACCATTTTTTTTTTTTTTAAATGAAAAGAATTTATAGATCACATACATCTCTGATTAAACTGTATCGAAAAATTGATACGAAAAACAGTAGCTCCGGCACGTTTGTAACGTTTTATGTGAAATGTTATAATTTTAAAAACGACTTCTCTGTTGCAGTGACCTTTGCAAGTATATTTTCATTTATATTTATTCAATATAAAACATTTCGAAGTATCTTTAGCAAAGTCCCCATATAGTTGCCTTCGTATTAAATTTACAACTGATTCATAGTCTATGTAATATTTTTTTTTTCTATAATTTTCACAAAAGGGTTATTCACTGACTTGTGGTATTTTTTTTATTTGCACGTGTTAATTTTACCAAACTTATTAAAGTTTTTAGACAGGATAAATTTTATAGATTTATTATGTATTGCATAAGACCTTTTGCAACGATTGAACTGAAGTCAAGATAATTTCAAAGTAAAAATATTACATGAGGATACAGATACTACGGGGCTTGCATTACCTCGACCTTGGGGAAAGTATTGCGCACTATTTAGGCGCCTAGGCTTTCACGGCTGTTAGCAAGGTACTTGGGGGGAGGCTCTAGAATTTGTATGCCAGTAAATCGCACTGTTTATTGTGATTGATGTAATAAGGGTCGGCAGGCCGTGCTTATGGTCTGATACCGATAAGCTTTCTCTGGGAACGTCTAAAATATCATACTTTGTTAAAGTATTACAGAATAACTTATATTAACATGATGTTTATATGTCTATAATACATTGATTGAACGTTACACTAAATATAGAAAAAAAATAATTTGACTCTTTTCGTGCGCCTTCGTAAAGCTGAGAAAAGGGTGACTTCTATTTTTATTATAAAGTAAATTAAAACACAAACAAGCATCATACTTTACAAATTTATTGATTTTAATCATATTAATAAGTCGCTGTATTAATACGTCTTTTTGAGCTTTAGGTGTATTAAAGTAAGTATTTGTTATGAGTAATTAATAAATTAATATTTTAGATACAAAACGACTTATTGTGCGACATGCCTAATTCAATGTCGTTCAACAAAGACCATGTAAAAATAATCCAAATGACCATAACCTGAAACTCTCAATCGGAGCATAACAATTTACTTGATTCCGAGATCAAGTTACTTGGTCCAACATCAATTCACTTAAGCAAGCAACTCCCCGACATTGTAGCTTGGAACGTTCACTCACATTGTATTTAAACCAAAATATACCCTTGCTTCAACTCCGGGGAAGTAAGCCCACTGATTTTATACGCCAGCCTGGAGGGAATATCAGAAACATCAAGTGCTGTAATATGTGATGTAAGAACCATCGATGTCCTCTCAGTGGCCCAGCCACTTCGGTCGTTTCCTTGGGGCCGACTTTAGAGTACGAGTGTTTGCTCTTTTCGTTATGTAAACTAGAATTTCAGTAGACTGTATTCCAGCAGATGTTTTAAACTCCTGACTAAATATTATATAAATGATTTTGAATAATTTAAAATCTCTGGTCGTATTTTTCCAGCCAGCCGTAGCACTCAGGAAACGCACCTAGCGAGCAGAATGACTCACGGCCATTGAACCGCGACCGCTCTAGAGGTCTACTCTGTGATTATTATATTAACGTTTAATGAATGCTTCGTATAATGCTATTTTAATACAACTGTTTCGCGGTGATTGGACTCGGAATGCACGAAAAATTCCATCAATTAATAATCCATTAAAAAATCGTGGTTTAGTACGTAAACGTGCTTTTCATTTTAATGGATATTGTTATTGTTTGATCCTTTGGTGGCTTGCGTAAATTTGAGCAAAATAAATTAATTTGACACTCTAATAAGCGGTCGGTGTCGATACGACGTCATATATGCACGAGAAAATCGGTTTTATCAAATTCAATTCATGACGCCTGCCGCCACTGATGTGCGGTCTTGTTAGTAAACTCCAGTGACGGCAAACACATTTACACTTTAGAAAATATTTACACGCTTGAACATACTCGATAGTTATAACCTTTAACCAACATAATAAACGGCTTATATTTATCAATTGTAAAACCTGTTTAATTTAAACTCGATTAATAAGAAAATTGATATATTACTTTTTTAAATGTCATTTTTTAAGTCGTTGAAGGAATGTATAATTGTGATGTTTTTTATGTTGATATCACTAAACGTATTTATTTGTGTGCGTCAGATATTAGCACTATTTATTAAAAAATAAATATATATACAGTTTTTTTACTAATAACTCATGTAGCATTTATTTATAAATTATTTATTAAAAAAATAATTTATTAAGATGAAAAGTGGTACACGGAACACCTTTATTAAAGTGTATCCGACTAAAATAAATAAAATGAATCTATTTCTTACTTTAAAGCTCTTTCCAACTGTAGCTCTGGGGAAGTCTGGAATTTCAATTAGATGAAAGGTATTCTGTACCAAGGATTGAATTTTTGAATTCTTCCTATGTATTGTCTTCTTGAGAACGAAATACTTTCAAGACATCCAGGATTATACGCGATTAGAGATGGTAAAATATCGAACCTATCTCGTATACATTCAATGTAATGGTAATCGATCCAATGACCAATGCAACTATATGCTATTTTATATCATGGCTAATTTAAAATTATATTTTATATTTACAAAAAAAGATATGAAAGTTCAACCGCATTGTCCTTTCCTTTCGAATATTATATATTTCTGTTTTCAAAACTGTCTTTTACAAAGTCGACATGATAAAAGATAATTAAAACTATATATCAAATAATTTCCCGATTGCTATTTTATATTACATTTTCTGTAGAACGAGATTAATATCCGCGTGCAAATACTACTGTAGTTATTGTATGATCTTCAAAGCTGTTTATATTTGAAACAGTCTAAATTAATTATTAATTTTTATTAATTATTTTTTTTGTCGAGTCAAGTCAGCAAACTGAAGTGGATACTTTGTGGTTTAGTGTTTTTAAAAAATTCTTTACATTATAAAATTTCCAAGACCCCGTTACCCACTGGTGATAGACAAGAAATTTATTTTGTTTAAATTAAATTATTTAGTTATTCATCTGTAATTATTGTTTGAAAACATCACAAACAATAGAACCAAACCAATTCTAATTTACGATTTCATAAGTCTGATCAAAATGCATATCTTCCTAAAAACAAACTTTCTTTTTACTTAAAATAAATTAAAAGAACATACTTGTTAATGAATATTTTACACAGTGATCGATTTCTCCATTTTAATACACAAGGTTTTAAATTGTATTTTTTTCTTTCGAGTATATGATTAAGTAGGTATTTATATAATTAACAAAGGCATAAGTTATGCGGGGTTTGGAATTAAATCTGTTGTTATCTCCTCTTGGATAAGAAGGCTCTTGAGGAAAGTTCTTCAGCTTATCTGAATGGGGAGCCGCGAAGGGATGATAATACTTTGAGGAAGATGTTTTAATTTTTTTTTCTAGATTAAGTGGTTTTAATTCTTTTCGTTATTTTTTTATAGTTTGCTGATTCGGAATACTTAAGGTATATCAAGCTTTGTCTTGCATCAGCTGTCTAGGCGCCAACACAATTACCAATAGATATTCCGTAAAACTAATATAAGCAGTTCAGGATATCTTGGGTAACTTCCTACGCAGAGGTTTGTATCTTCCAACGTTTCGGTCCCGGTACTGGGGACCATCTTCAGGGGTTTGAACAGTACTAGGAAAACACTTATAAATGAGAAAATCAATGCCGTAATACGTGGTGGGACAAATTCAATTTCTAAAAAACTATATAGTTCGTCTACTCATGATACGCATTATAAAAGCTGACATTTTTGGCAACCAATGTTATTTAGTATGTAACCAATGGAAGATTATGTAACAATGAAAATAATGTATTGATTTTATATCAAATATTAAACAACCGAATCTTAAATACTTTACTGTATAATGAGACTGTACAATAAATGTATAAACTTATTAATGATAAAACTGTTTAATTTTTAGGAATACATTGGACTTCCTGCATTATCATACCTCCACAGAAGGGTGAACACAATATGAGTGTTGTGCGAGATGCCGAGAGATTTATGTTGTTTCTCTCTCTGTACAACAGCCGGCCTGCTTATAAAGTCAACAAACAACGTTTGCTTATATTTTGTTTAAAATCTGAATGATATATGTAATTATTTTCAAATTAGTTATAATTCCTACACAAGGAAATTCACGACCCTGGCATAGAAAATAGTAAATTATAAGCTTGTCTTTATTCGAATAATGTAATCAGATACCGGAATATGAATACTTGGAAGTATATAACGATAGCATAATTATGGTGATGAATAAATCAAAACATTGACATCCAAATAATTTAAATCAAAGAAATTATTTTTTATTTATTAAAGACAAGCTTTTGCTAACAATAAAAATTAATGTATTTAACAAATGCACTATTGTCTTAAATACTAATTCAGCAGAAATTACTGATCATTTAACGCACATTTTTTTTTCTTTTTGTTCATTATAATGTCTTTTTTTTTTAATAACAATAAACTAATATTTGCTAGTATTGTATACAATTTAAAGTAATCAAATAAGTCTATTCTTTAAAAAAAGATGAAATACATAGCCATAAAGGACCATGAACTAGATGATGACTATAATGAGGCATATTATAATTTAACATATGACATTTTGTGTTTAATATTAATATATGAAACTATGTTATTATATATTATACTAAATGATTTAATATAATTGTGAAAATATCCAATGTACTACTAAAAATATGTTATAAATTATATTCTTTTTTATATCTACCTTTTTTGCTTTATGAGTTGCTTTTTTTGTATTTTTTAAATCTTTTTTGTGAACATTAAAGATGTATCGAACCTTTATTATAGCTTTTCAGATTATGGTATGTATTATTATAAGAATAATTATCAAAAGTAAACGTATAGTTTTTAAGTATTTCGGCTAAATCTTTGTATTCGTAATTTTGTCTTTTTAATGAAGTTGAAATACGGAAATTAATTATTGCACAGTTTAATGATATATTTTATTTTAGACTCACTTTAAAAAAAGAGAAGATTTACATTTAATTTTAAAAATAATTATTAAACCAATCACAAGGTGGATGAGAAAGATATGCCTCTTCAATTTTATATAAAAAAATTCACGGCCTACTTGTACAATTTACAACATGGCATTGCAATTGTGTTGTAAAAATATAGTATGCTGCATTTTAAGCTATGTTAGTTGTTTGTTTCTATTTATATGTTTATTTATTTGTTTTTTCTGATAAAGAGCAGAATTAAAGGTGATCAGAATTGTTTTGACTCCAGTATAGTACTAATTTGCCCTATTGATCTCTTTTTGAACAGCATCTTACTTATTTCAATGTAATTAATTCTTGTGTTAATTTGTGTAACGTATACTTCATTGTTTGTGTAATTTAAACATTCGTAAACATACTAATTCTTCATTAGTAATTTGTCAAAAGTAAATTTATTGATTGTATCTCACACAAGGTTTTGTTTTATCCTAATTCAATATTCTTGACAGAGAGTACTTGGTGAAATTCCATTTTAATAATATTTTAAAAATATTTTATCCTAATGTAAGATTAACTAGAAATTAATGCTGTATCTCATGAAATTAACAATGAAAAAAATAAACCCTTAAAATATTAATGCTATTTTCTTATTTTGTTGCCTCTCCTCGTAGGAGGTTGAAGACCATTTCCTTGAACTTGTTTCTATCCTGGGCCAGTCTCACCGATCCGGCAGCCCTTCCGATCTCCAGCCACTGGCGCAAATTCCGCATCCACGTGAACTTCCTTCTTCCAATGCCCCTTTTTCCTTCGATTTTTCCTTGAACAATCAGCTGGAGGATGCCATACTTATTGTTGCGAAAAATGTGGCCAAAATAGGAGACCTTTCGCTTCTTGACCAACGTCAAAAGTTCCGTTTCTTTAATGTTATATTATATTATTTTAAAAATAAATGTATTTAAATTAAATAACCTTAAAGAATAAATAAATATGATATTTCAGTACAAGCATAAGTAAGCGTTAATATAATTGTATTCAAATATATATATATATGCCCAAAGAGAGTATCGGGTATTTGTTAGTTCAGTAAAACAAAAGCTACTAGTAATCAAGTATTTTTTTATTGTTGATTATAAGAATACAAAATGGAAAATTATTTCAAAAAGATGATGTTATCCCAATGGTGACTTTTACGCTGCTGGCACTCTTCTAATCTGGAACGAAGATTGTTGATAACACGCTGATACTTAGCCCTCGATATTGCTGCCATTTCTGACCTGATGTTTTGATTCAATTCCATTACGTTCATCGGATTATTCTTATAAACCCTACTTTTAAGGTATCCCCATACGAAATAGTCAAGAGGACTAAGGTCGGGGCTTCTGGGAGGCCATTTGATGTTACATCTACGTGAAATGACCTTTTTGGGGAATAATTCGTTAACAGCTTCAATTGATTGATTGGATGCATGGCAAGTAGGCCTTGTTGGAACCACGTTCTTGAGTTGAAACCTAGAAACTCCTGCAACTCTGGGCCCAAAATTTTTCGCAGCATATCGCAATGATGGTCACTATACACATTAACCCGAAACTGTTTTTGGACACTGGATATATATATATATATATATATATGTATATATATTTGAGTATATCTGAATACATAATTTGTTTTAGAGCTGTGTGAACCAAGTCACCTCCCACGTGATCTGCAACTGTCTCATCCCTCATGTATTATTTGCGAGGCGGCTGCTATATGCGAGTCGCCCAATTGAAAAGTGTGAGGGAGACAGTCGTATGTTTTAATAAAAGACAGACCGGCCATGTCTCATGTCGGGACTTCTTATATTGCTAGATTTGTCGGGACATTTTTTATCGCTGTCTCTGTTATCGACTTACTTTTGTTATATTTATGTGTAAGGAAAAACTATGTAAATTGTGACGTTTTTATTAAATAAATATCAAGATACTAGGGAAATTAAAAAAAATATAACTTTTGTTTAAATATATATTAAAAAAAAAAAACATTTGTAAAACTTCCAAATTTCTCCAGTTATTCAATATTTGTAATTTATTCACACTCAAATAGATTAACGACCAGTTTATTAAAAAAAATCAATACTCCCTTTATTATTTATTTTATTATAATAACTACCGATTGATTTATAAATGAAAATTTATACATGAAAAAACAATAGGAATCAATCAACCCTTAATTGCTTTCAGATACACGCGATTCAGATTAGATTTCGGATTTATATGGACAGTTTAAAAATTGACATTAAAATAATAAATACCTTTTTATAAAAGCACACCCAGAAAAATATTTATGAATCATTAATAAATCTTAAAACATAATAAGACGAAAATATTAGGTTCAATATGATAAAATCCAAAAACTAAAACATTTTGAGAAACTACATATTAACCTCTCAAAGGCTTTAATAATTGTTAATTGAAAAAAAATCTTATTGTTGTTTATTTGTAGAAGTAAAGTAAATCGAGCAAGTAAAGGATTTTTTTAACGGAAAAAAAGTTAATCCTTACAGTTATTTATAAAAACATGTTGAATTTAATCCAGCGGAATATTTTAGTAAATTTCAAATATTCAGTATTTTTTGTGAGAATGCAAAATTTTTATTTCCTTTTTTTTTTTTTCCGTGCTGCTATGCGGAAACAACTAGATGAATGCATGTGTCTGGGCGTTGCTAAAAATAAATATTTAGAAATTCAAATGCCTGATGGCAGATGAATACAACCAACATGCCGCCCGGTGGCCGAGCGTTATGCGAGGGGTGTTCACCAACCCCCCGAGTCACCCCTCAGGGGTGGCAGCTATCCTCGCCACACCTGCCCCTACAATATTTCTACTTGCTGAGGAGATTTGTCGCACAAGTTGTGTGGTGACGACACTTGTTTTGTGTTTATATATATATATATATATATATATATATATATATATTTGACAAGTACTTTATTTTAAACTGTATTTGAGTGGGAAATTCTTTGATTCAAATGGGTGCATAAAATCAAAATTACTTACTTCAAACTGCAAACAGAATTTTCTGTACCACTGCAAGACTAGTGTAGAGGTACAGACAAAATAAAGAAAAGCAAAATATTGGGGTGGTTTTTGTGAATAATAATGAATAGTATTCAGCTCCTGAATGTATATAAATACCGTAGCAGTCCGAGTAACTGCAACAGCGCTATTCATTAGCGGTTGAAGTTTGCGAAAAGAATGTAATTTGATCTTGTAAACTGGAAACCTGTTACGGAAAGGGGAGTTGTGCTGTGTAGTCTTTCTTTTTCCACCTGGATTTTTTAAATAGCATTTTTGCATACAGAAGTTGATCATGAATTTGAAAACATTTCTGAGCTAAAACCTAATATGTTTTATGTATTTGGTAATAGTTCACATATTAAGATGATTCTCCATGTTAAGAAACTCAAAACGTCGATCGTTAATTTACCATTTTTTTTATAAATGCACTCATACTATTGTTTTAAGTATAATCTTTTTAACCATAATTTACAGAAATTGATAAAGTATTAATAGTCTAAACTGACTCTAAAATACATACAATTTTTCTTAAAATAAATCTTAGATTTTAAGATTGATTTCAATTCAAGCAGTTTACTTGTTGTTATTTTTTGGTGTGATTAAAATGTGTTGATAAATAATGAATTAACAGTTCACTTTTCTTGTAAAAGGTATGTTTTCTGCACTTTTATCTACTATAGTTTTAACAAGACAGTTGTGTTTATATTTATTGAAATCTTTAAAGAAATCTTAACAAATATGATAAAAATAATATTTACTAAGAAAAATAATGCATTTATTGATTATCATTTATTCATAATCACGCATTGTTGATGACGTTCATGCATGTTAATGTACCAATTATTTAATGGCATCAATGCACCCTGAGCTCAAGGGAGTTTACTGCATTGTAGAACCCCCACTCACCCCCCCTTTCTGTGCATTCGTAATATATTACAATACATTTGTCTCGAAAATGCTATGTGAAAACATCTGCAGAATTGAGTCGCTCTACAATTATTTCTTGTATTATTTATTCTGGAGTCTTCTGTGTGCCTTGCATTCCCACGAGAAAATTCTTCAATACAGAAAATTGTACATCATAGTCCAAATGAGTTCTTTATCAAAATTTTGATACTCTTTTCACAGTGTTTTCATATCTGATGAGATCCAAATGTTCTGATTTTTGCTTTCTTGGAGAATACAATTTGTGATTTTGAAAGGCATTGAAGATTGTTCTCGATATGTTTGTGTAAAAGTATTCATTCGTTTTAAAAAAAAATTCGTTTCCTCACTTTGTTTCAGTTTATAATATTTTGTAATTCCCAAAATCAATCATTTCTGAAAATGATTTTTTGTTAGCACTAAAAACAAATATTGGCTTGCGTAGAAATGGTTGACTAGAAATATAAATATATTACTTTTCTTTTGAAAAGTATTTCACCAAATTGAACATAGCTTATATATCATATGTAAAGAAAACCATTAAAAAGCATTTTATGTTATGTTGGGAAAAAATCAATCATATACTAGCATAAAAATTCAAAAAATATTCATTGGTTAATCATGTCTTGTATATAGTAATATTAACATGAATTCTATTGTTCTTCTTGTATTGATATTGTTTTGCAAAAATGCAATAAAATGTCTCGAACATCCAAGAACCATAAAATTTTAAACACACTTCATCCTGTTCCTTTGTTCAATCTGCCTGAAAGTGACACCGAAAAATGTAAAAAAAAAACGCAAAAAGCATTTATTTCATAAAGGAAATTGTAATAGATTTTTCTCCTATTAATATTTCTGTATCAAAATTTCATTTAACTGCTTTCGGTCGGCCTGAAAAATATATTTCTTTTAAAAGAGGTTGCTCTACGACAAGGAGTAAGCTGTGATGTGAGCAAGGGTTGATATTTAAAAATAATTTTAAAAACTCACCCTTTGACATCGAACAAGCAATATGAGTCATGTGTTTAATGAGCTACTTTAAAATAGGACGCTCAAAAGCACCACAATGTTTTATATATATTGTTCACTTTTTCGTTCCATGTAATAAAATAATACGAAACTTTTACATTTCACTTTTGAGAGCTTTAGCCAAAGAATGATGATACTTAAAAAAAACAGCAATGGCAAAGAACTTTTAATACTCTGTGGAGCTTTACTATATATGCAAAGCACCTGTTTATTATAAATTGTGATAAAACATTTTACATTTTTGGGACTGAATAATTGATTTGTGCAAAATTTTCTTTGTATTTAATAAATGTAATCATCTAAATTTTTGCGACTGTTTTAAAGATCTGTTGTAATTTATATCTGAATTATAAAGGAAGGGCTTGGACTGTAAGGTTACATAATTGATTGAATGAATCATTCGGGAAAGGGTTTAATGGGTAGGTGGGAATTGATATAATGATTCAGAGTCATATTATCTTTGAACGAATTGAACACATTCAAAATCAAACGCTCAATATAGACGCAATGCTTTGGTAATGTTTCTGAGGGCTATGCAATCGAATTCAGGAAAACCATAGTAAAAATTAATATACTTATTGTAAAAATTTATTTTGTAAACGAACTCTATTTCGTAGTCTATGAAGTATTAGTAAAAGTTAATTCGGATTCGACGTTAATAATTTTTCTAAGCAAGTTAAAATAAAATTAAAACAATGATAAACCAATTCTTGAGAAAGTGGTCTTAAATGGAATGTCTTTTTTATAATAATTTTTATTATTCACTATTCCACACACAACTAAGCTGAGATAGAACATTAATGGCGATATTTTTATTTAAAAATTCAACAACGTGAAATAAATTTAAAAAAATTGTATTTTCTTGTATTATAACGATTAAAAAAATTCAACTCTCTCAGCTAATAATTAAAAACTTTGAGATTATAATATTAAATAAGTGGCCACCTCAATTTTTATATAATAAACGTACTTTGATTAATATTTTTAAGCTTATGTCTAATTAATTCTTGGAATATATATCTGCATATTAATTGGATAACGTACATAACTAATTTTATAAATTAAAAAGTTGTTTTTCTAATTTATATTTTTATTTACACAATCTTTTTATCCAACAAGTATATATCATGGTATTAATTCGTTGACTTAATTTGATATATTTTTGAGACCAACTATTATATACCATTACAATAGAACACCCACCTTTAACAAAATACATATCGTACAATGTACTTGTGTTTGTTCTTTAAAAATTCTACTGGAAAATTAATTTAATATAAATTGTGACACACAAATAACAAAGCCTTAATCAGCAGAACCCACATGGTCTTTTAAATTGTAAAACTAAATGACATACTTTTTAACAATTGCCTTGACTGTATTCCAGACTTAAATCTAATATATTAAGTGTATTCATAAAACAAGGCTTCAATTTTTTTTATAACATAAAATATCATAAATTATAATTATCTTAAATTTGATACATCAACAAAAATATTCTAAAATCGATAATTTTTATAGAAATCAACGATGGTTCTTTAAAGATATTTTACTTTGTGATTGATGATTTGTCTTTAATTTGGGCTTATTTTCTAATAAATGTACAGTGGTCTTGTTTTTTTTTAACCAACAATTTTTTTATATATCGGTGGAAGGGAGAAAGGTTCAAGAGATGAAAAAGGTTATTTCAGGTTTTCATTGAGATTTTTTATTGAATAAGATACTTGGTTAAAATAATTAATCAAAATGTTATAATTAAGAACTTTTTGTTTAAAAATATTTAATTGAACAGACATTAAAGCATTAAACGATAAAATTTATTTCGTTAAAATTGACGATGAAGATGAATTTAATATCAGAGAAAAAATGGCAAAATTAGAAAAAATGCAGCACAGCCCCCAACGATATATTGTTATAAATAAATAATGTGATTAAATATAATTTTTATCAGCTATGTAATTTTACTACTCTGGATACTTTTAAAATAAAAAGTAAGAATAAATCACCTTTTCTAATATTAGTCTAAGAATCCGTGGTTATATAAATAAAAAGAATATAAAAAATTCCCAATACAACACGTTACCCTTTTGAGAAACTTACATGTAAAAATCTTCACAGTTAAAAAATTATAATACATCTTGGTTGGTTTTATTACAGGACTATTAATATTTGTGAATAATTTCACTAACAATTGGAGTTTTATAACCGATTTTAGGTTTTTCGTTTGCCACAATATTAAGTATAGTAATAATTAAAAACCTTATTTTGCTCATTAGAGAGAATAATTGACTGTAAGATTACAGAAATATGTTATAAGTTGTGTGTATTTTATAGGTAAAACTTATAAACCGACTTTAATACATTTTTGACTAAAAACTAAAAACACAAGGCAGCGGAAAGTGAAATATTCCAGATTTATTTCTATGCATGGATGAATTTTTTTTATTACAAAGCTTAAAATCTTGACTTGCTTAAAAAAGATTTCAGCCAACCGGTAATTAGAATAGTCCGCCGAGTAACTTCGTTGGTATTTTGAATGACTTGCGCCAAAACGGCGCCGAATTCTCATGTTTCTGACGTTTTTTTTTTTGTTCCTAGCTTCAACACAAGTTTTGTGACTATCGCACTAAAGCCTGGATAAATCTGCAAAGAATTTCCTGAAATTCATTGCGTTCAGGCAACTCAGAGCTGGCAAACTTTTTCTCCAACAGTAACACATAATTTCGTAATAACGAAGATTGATACAAGTACATTTTTCGAATTCATGCGTGACTTGAAACTTTTATACAAATTTTGCGTTTAACAATTCAACCAACGGCTATTTTGAAAATTTCAATTGTAAGATTTGCGCGTTACGCGTCGACGGGGAAAAATTATCAAACATCAGAAAACCTGCTGTGATTCACAATGGCAACCCTGATTGGAGCTCGGCCACAATCATCACGAGCATTAGCGCCATATTAATTTCGGCGTCCCATTCATCCGGCGGCTCCGGCGGCAGGTATTCACACACGGGGCAAAGGGGCCCCACATAAACCATCCGCACAATCCTGGGCGCCGTCCCGTGCCCGGGAACTTCGCCCCATTGTCCCGGGACTCGGTAAAAGGGGAACAGTAGCCCCACATTCTATGGAGGTGTCCTCGTTTGTAGAAATGCGCGCGTATTCGTGACGCGCCGCCAGCTGTTGTCGCCCGGTTGCGATATGAAATCACAGCGAGACCGTTCATTGGTGTCCGAATATTAAACTGCTAACGAAATTGCTTTGTGTTGATTTGATTTTTGAAATGGTTCAACGTTGGTTGTTTGCAGTCGTTGTTGTGTTAGAATCGGAATAAATATCAGGTTTTCCATATAAACATATGACAGTAGACAGAACTAATCGTATCTAATTAAATATTAAGTATCTTTTAAAAATTTAAAATTTAAATTTACGGATTGGTCAATCAGATGCGTATTTATTACCCATTACGGGTTTATTATATTATTACTAATATGATTAGGCACATTAGTTCATATATAGAAGATGACTTAAAGAAACTCTCAGAAAGATATCATCGTGATTTGTGTGGGATCACGATGATATTTTTCTGAGAGTTTCTTTGAGTCATCTTCTATATATTAGTAATACTATGCTTTAGTTAAAACGTAACTGATTTCTTTACAAATAGCTTTAAAACAGTTTTAGAGTGCCGAGATTACGTTTATTGCTAAATTTTCTTTATCTTCTCCTCGTCTAGTAGTATTATTAAAAATAATTCCCTAGTAATTCTAAACATTTATTTATTTAGTAACATTATATTTTAACTACTATTTCAGCTATCAATTCTAGGATCGTTTTAAAACGATTGGTTTGTTACCAATATCCAAAGAAAACAATCCCTGTATTAATTATACTCACTTCATTAACAGCATCAGCGTTCCATGTAATAAGTAAAAATTAAATACCCGTCTTGCGTTATAACCCTTGAAGATCGAAACATTGATATGTACTACTATTTTAACTTATTGTTATAAAAATGGTTGATACTGTTTTTTTTATATTTGAGTAAACAAGGAAACCATAACGATACATATTTCTTAGAACTAATAATTGAAAATAAAAGTTTTTACCTATAATTGATGTTGACAATGCACGCTTTCAAAATATTCAATAATGCTTTAGTAAAACAGCATAACTTGATTTCAAGCTGAAAATATGAACGATATTGCTTCCGTATAAAATTTCAGTTCATTAATTGAAACTTCACTTTCGACTTCTTTATAAAGTTCGCAGAATTCATTCATCTTCAGTTGTTAAGAGATTGCAGAATCCGTGCAACTGATGCAATTTCGAAAACTCACAGACAGTCAAATAAGCCACGATAACTGAGAAAAGAACAAAAGCAGTTTCCTAAAGTAGTTTTTCTTATTTTAATGTATTTTCCAATTCATATACATGATGAAAAAGTTCAAAAATGTATTAATGTAGAGATCTTTTAAGCATTGCGGTCTTCCAAAATACATGCTTAAACAGTGGTTAAGATTTGACATTAACTTTGAAATATTTTGCTAGATTTAACATTTCTTTGTGCAAAACATCCCTTAAAAATTTTCCTTTAAAAAACTTAAGCCATTTAGTGAGCCATTCATATTCTTATTTCCATAAGGTATTTTGTCTTTTATGACTTATGACTTAGTGTCTTTTGACGAAGTAAATAAATATATTATGTTATATATAGTAGATATATATTATATTTTAGAGTATCCCATTGCAAAATTTGAAGTAAGTATAAAAAAAAACACAGCAACGTTTTATCCAAAGGTGCAGAATATCACAGCCAAATGTATATTGAAAAGTATAAACAAGTGTTCAACAATATGATTCTATGTTAAAAATGTTCACAAAATATTATTGTAGTTTAATATTATTCATAAAAGTAATTTTAAAACTACGTTAATGTACAAATAAGAAAATAATAATACTTCGGTTGCCATATTTTAATTAGTTTAACATACATTTCAATAATTAAAAATTAATTCGTGTACATTTTACGTATTTACGAACTTTATGCAAGCTAACGATTGGAGAAACTAATCACAAAATTTATCCACTTAACAAAACGTAACGATCGTATCGAGACGAGACGACACGAGCACTTACAGCGGTGACGCAGAGTAGCCTCATTCTAAATTTCAAAGGCCAAAGGTGTGATCAGGGATCAAGTTGGTTCAAAGTTTACCAACTCATAACCGAGTTTGCGTTTGTTCTGACAAATAATACTGTGTTTGTGAAGAAATCTGTATCTTAAAACACCTAGCGAGATCTACACTTCTAGAAACTTCAAGCAAGACGGATAAACGCTGTAGTATCCGAGTATAAGTAAGTTTAAGTATTTAATGTTGAGTGTGTTAGATTGTAAATAGCGCTTGGCTTTGTGTGCTTTGGGATTGAAGTATTTGCTACCTCTGGAGGTCATAAAAGCTGCTAACAGAAGTTTAATAAAATTTGTTCATTTTATTTTCCTATACAAAACAGAATTATAAATAAAAACCTGCCATATTTAATTAAATTTAATAAATTTGTAATTCTATTCCGTTGTATTTTTATTTCTTAAAATATTGATTGTAAATAAGTCTTAATTATAAATTGAATAATCGACAATAGTGTTATTTTACGTCAGTTGATATTAAACAAGCGGAGGACCCATAATATTTAAATTCAATTGTGATAAAATTATTGCCGGATCGGTAGATCAAAATAGCCAAAAAAAAGTTTTTAATCAAGTAATGCACTTTTATAACTTTTAAGTTCTTTTTAAAAGTACATACATTTTTAACTAATGCGGTTTTCATTACAAACCCTTGCTTGTACAAACATCGATGGTAAAATGCTATTAGCTTGAAAGGCCGGGTAGCTACCCCTACATTGCATTAGCGTCTGATGGATGCTCAAACCAAAAAAGCATAGTTATATACCCATTAAAATCAGAACTCCCAAGCACATAAGATCACCAGGAGAGGGTTAAATTGAATTAAATTTCAGAGATTTCTAGACAAATTATATATGCTTCATTATAAAGTATAGCTTTTATAATTTATAAAAAATTCTACTCTCAATAAAATCTAATCAAATGTTGATCTTTTATTTCTGTTTTTTCCTCGGACTTGTTTTATATCAAAAAAGACATAACGTCTTCAATAACTTTATAAAAGAATTATTTAATTTATCAAAACTATTACAACAGTGTTTAAAACATTCTCTTTGAAATATTATAACGCGGGAATAAATAAATCGGATAACATTTGACTCAGCGGATCAAATACTAATAAATTATTTTCCAACTTTTAATATATTACGTAAAAAGTTTTTCTTACTACACTTTTGTTTTCCAGAATGGTAAAATGTGATATAAGTGAGCCAACTTTTTCCTGTCAGATGAAACTCGGAACATTGAGAGCAAGTTTTATTAGTGTAGGCAGCTAGCTTGTTATTCTGAATAAATATATACTTAGTACAATAAAATTAACCGACGAATATATAGGGAAAAAATCTTTCATGTGGCTATTTGGCATTTCGGTTTTTATAAGTATGCGGATGTCTAAACCATTTCATGGACTATTTTTTTTTGTACTTAATATCATTTGTATACTACTCAGATGCAACTGACGTCTAATATAAACATTTGTAAGTATGTACTTATAACCATTTTTTTATTTGATTTATAGCTCCTCAATTTTTCTTCTTACTTTTAGGCATAAATGTTCAACAAAATTTATACATATATGTCATATTGTCAGTTATTCTAAATTCACGTTACTATTGTTACTTAAATATTTTTATATCTTTACTAGTGTGTGTGTGTACACACACTTATTTTATGACCTTGATGCTAATTGGAATTACATTAATTTACGTCGATTGCAAACTATCAATCAATACCCATCATTTGAAAAAAGTTTTAAAATTTCATGTTAATTTTTTATTTCTTGTATTTTTTTCCATCACGGTGTTACGTTATTGAGTAACTAAAGCAATGCATGACCTTGGCCTTAAAATGCAATTGTTCAATTAAGGCCACTGGAGGCAAAGTCAGACGGGAACATCCAAAGCTTTTCCCCGTGATCATTCAATTTGTCAATCTTCATCAGCGCTCCGAGAGCGCAACACTTACCGAGTAATGATATCCAATTGCAGAGCATCCATTCTATACGAACTTGATCACTTGGACAAGTCATTAAAAAAGAGCAATTCAACTCCAGATTTATTTTTCCACTGAAAACAATGTGAGCTGCAGCGTTTCAAAGATATAAAATATTATTTTATAAATTACTAATTTAGATTTAACCTGCTGAATATATACTTTTCATGGCTTAGAGACAAAAATTTCAGATAAAATGTTGAAAACAAAAATATTAAATTATATTTTACTAAGTGACTATTAAACAGTCTAAGCCACAAATATATTTTTTAATGATTTCAATACTTTCAATTTATTTCAAATTTTTTAATTAAAACCGCACCTTCAGAGAACTCCACAGCTACGCGTTGTGCGAAACCAATCCAAATAAATTTATTTTGCAATTTTTTTTTTTGAGACGGAATTAAATCGAGTCCAGCGTTGACTGGATGGGCGTAATTTTGATTTTCAGAATGTCGCTCAATATTTTTTCAGAGCCAGTCCTCCCCGCCCGGCGGCCCGTCCCTGCGGCTGGCAGCATCCGCAAATTCCGTTTGTCTTTCAACGTGTCATTCGATTCGAAAATATTTTTTACCCCTTTTCGTGTCAACACCGGTAGGTGGGATGTCTTGAATTCGGGAATGTTATTTTTCAGGTTTTGATCCCTTAACATACAGGGTTAGGCAGGGACGTATGGATGATTTGAATGGGGCGCCTTGGTGGATGAAGAGTGGAGTCAAGAGTCAATCATCCAAGTTACACATTGAAAAAAAAAATTAATTTTCGTTGTGTAACTGTTATTTCAAAACATCCATACCTCCCTGCTTAACCCTAAATACAAGTGAGTCCGAATTTTTTTAAAATGAAGATTAATTTTAAAAAAAACCCTTAACAACAGATATTTTTAATACTTTATATAAATGATTCCGGCTTATAATGTTTTTACAACAATATAAAAATATAATACCACTATGTAACAAGATAATCTGGCAAGAAGCAGTTTTAATCTATTATAAGCATCCCCAATATTATGTAAATTGATATATTTTTGTAAACAATTCTTTTTAATGGCACCCCAATAATAAATGTATTATATATATCTTATATTTTGATTTTGATTGTTGATTAAAACATAAATTAATCTAAATATCGTATTAAAGGAAACAACCACTAATTGTTAAATATATATTCATTACAAGAAGAAAATTAAGTATTATATTAATATTTACATAATAAGTAAGAAGCACGTATTAATTTACTAATCATATCAAAATCATTTGTTTTAAAATTGAATTGTTTTTAATTTAATATTTACAAATGTTTAGTACATAACAGATTTAAATCAAATTGTTTTATTTATTATGTTATATTTCGATATTCCTATATTTCCGTGAGCTAGGCTAGTAACAAAACTGCCCTTTATATTTTATAACTCGTCATAAAAATTGAAATAACTCTTGGTTAGTTGGTTTTATAATACACCTGAAATAAAAACGTAGCTACGAATCATAAAAAAGAAGGCATCATATTATTATGAAAAAGAAAAAAAGCTACTAAGCTCCCGTAAGCCAAACAAATAAAATGATATTGCCTTTTAGGAAGACATTTTCATATATTCTTAGATGTAAATATAATTTTATTGTCTATTACTAAAAGTGCGTCTTCCGTGAAAAGATACGATGCATCTAAAACGTTGTTATATTCGTGCCTCCAGCTACGTCTTATTATATTTAATTAAATTGAAATAGCCACATTCTAATAATCATTTGTATCGTGTGCTAGGTCTTTATTTTATAATGTGGAAGCAATCGCGATTAAATATCAAATCAAATTAAAACATGTACAGACTACATTAAAATAGCCATTTTCACCTTCTTCGTATATTTTATAATTTCTTACCCTTCTTATTTATATTAATTTACAATTTCCTTTATATAGCATTTTAACCTTTTAAAACTTTATTAATTATATATAACTAGTAGTTAAATTGTGCTACTAGAGATACTTTCGTAGTATCAACGATGAGAGCATCTACTTCACTGCACGTACTCCATGACATGATGTACTCGATGATGTTGCGTGACAGGACGTGATAATAACGCGATTATGTACTCCGGGTCAGCAACCGTAAATTAAATTGCGGTCCATTGTTCTCCAGATTAGGTCTCCTGTGAGTAAATAATTTGGGGCGTGTCGAGGTTCCGAGTTTCATATTAAGCCGAATCAGACCTGAAATGCAAATGTTTACCGGAAGGAACAAAGATTTCGCGGCGAATTTCAAATTTCCCTCATTTCGGGAAGAGGGTGGGAATATCTGAATTTGTAATTCAAATGCCTCTACCGGTGGAAACCCCTCACTAAAAAAAAAAAGTACACTTTTAATTCTTCAGTGACGGTGCATCTTTGAGTAGAAGGAAGCGGTATAGAATCGCAGGTTATTTTTATGCTTTTCAGGTGCCTCTTCTCAGTAAAGGTTGGTGATTATATCACAAAACAAACTGTTCGTACATTATGCATGTTATGTTCAAACCATCGTAGAGGCGTTAGATAAATTTAATATTTCTTACGATACTATTCACAGCCACGATGTTTTTACAAGTAAATTTAATATAAAACGTTAGAGTTATTAAATAAAATAAGTGAATGTTAGAATATACAAAATACACTCGCGATACTTTGTATTCGTGTTTTATATTTAATAAATAAAACTGCCAGAACTTGGTTCTGACTTTTGATACTGAAATAAGGGTAGCCACCTCCCTTGAGTGCCCTCTAATCCATTAAGCTGATGGGGATTCAAGAGTTGTCTTTTATATCCTTAAATATCCGCTGTGAATCTAGCAAGAGCCATGTTCTGTTTAATTCTCGGAGGTTTTTTGAATTTTCCATCATTTTAAATTAAGCCTGCAGTATTATTTTTAGAAAATAAAATAGTAACGATATTCCTTTACCGCAGGCCCTTGGGTAAAAGGTTTGTAAAAGCTTAGTCCACAGCGCAAAGGAAAAGCTATTGACGTTTAAAACACCCCCGATTGGTAACTTTAGATAAAAGCTTTTGTAGAACACTTTAAATAGTTTTACTTAGAGTTTCGTATAAATTCAAATATATTAAAATTCTGTAAACTTACTTTTAAATCTTAGTGTAAATCAATAAAATATTAAAATGTTTCTCTAATAGAATAAATCTAACGATAAACAAACAACTTAAATCTAGTAAAATCAAATATAAGAGCACTTGATTTTACAGTATTATATTTATCTGTTCGTCTGTATTTGTTTGTTCTTTTTATTTTATAACTAATTCGATTGATGTTCATTAATATAACGACTGAGAGTATGCCTTTAAATGTATCAAATGGGAATTCATCTTCCAAGATTTATTCTTTCTGAACTATAAACAGCTTATATTGGTTTATTAATCATTGAACTTCTTTTGACTAACAAAACTATACTTTTGTAACTCCCTGTGAAGATATAAAGGTTACACATTATTTTAATGAAATTATTATTATTTTTTATTTTTTATTTTGGAAAAATTTTGCAATTAGTCTGTAACATGCAAGCCTTTTGCCTTATAATTAGCGACTTTAAAGTAACACACAAATTGAATTTTGATAATATGGAACCAAAATCAAATCCTATAAATTCAATAACTTTAGAGGCTTTTGACATGAATATTTATTTACAGATAAGTTCATTCATCAATCAATATTTAAAAAAAAAAACAAAATCAAAATGATTACTAATATAACGCAATTGTAAATAATTAAATAAAAAATTATGTATTATATAATTAACAGTCGACTATAAAATGAAAAACATTTAAGCATATCAAAATATTGAATTCTTATTAACACCTATTTTTATAATTATTATGGTTATATACATTACTCGTTTTCTACGTCAATTTTCATCGCTTCTTAAATGTGAAGTATTTTCTCAAATCTATGGAATCGGACGGAGCAAAATATCTACCGAGGCCGAGGCCGAGGCCGGCGGCGCCTTTAGCGTTGCTCTGAACATTTTCATACACGGGTGTCGAGCTCACGCTGTCATCTCCGCTAGCAACACTGGACTGCCTATAAACGGGAGTCACACTGGTGTAGTGCCGTTGTCCGTTGTACAATACCTTGTGTTTGACGTCATACTTTTGCACGTCAGGCGAATCCAAGTGATCGTAGCTATCAAAAACAGGCGCAGGAGTGCTGCTAGTGTAATAGCCGCCATTTTGTCGCGAGCTCGTATCAAAATGACTACTGCTTGTAGGCGATATAGGTGCAATTGAATTATCACTCACTGTGACGTATTTTGGAGTTGTACTAACAAATTTAACGGATTCTGCATCGTAGAAGTGCAAGTATTTTTTATCTTCAAGATTCTCTTGTTGCTGCTCTTCTGGGTTGCTAACAAACGTGCTGGGACTCGACTGCACGTAGACGAACTGGGTCGGAGTCACAGCATAGTTAGGGTTTCTATCGTCGTTTCCGTGGTAGATGAGCTGCTTGTAAAGGACGTTTGAAGGCGTCGTGGCTGGAGTCTGCAGATACCCCGGTTTGCTGGTGATCAGAATCTCGCGGTCGTCGTTCGTGACATAATGGGTCTTTGGATTTTTGTATCCATCATCTTCGTAGTAGTATTCAACATCTTGGTAATCTTTTTCTTCCTGGCTGGGTACGACGATTCTGCCGAGTTTCTGCTGCTGCAGAGCATAGGCCTGGTTCCTAACGTCCGGCAAGGTTTGCACCGTTGATCTGACGTCGTTTTGATACGCTATGGCCGGGTGATGATACCTCGAGACGGGCTCCTGCGGCGCTTGCTGCTTGCTATTGGCCACTTCGGGATCATCTTGATACCGGACATCCGCTTTGTATCCTCCGTTGTCTGCCGTGTAGGAGACGATTTGCAGTCTTCCGTCGGGTAATTTAACTCTGTACTCTCCGTTGGTGGCCGTCCCTGTGTTTCTTTGTGAATGTGAGAAGTCATCGCCAGTGTGGTGATCCCTCACGGAGTACGAAAAAGCGTACTGCTTAGCTTCCTGAAAAGCAGAAACAAACTTTATTAACATCGAAGATATGCTGCAAAGTGTCTTGAATGGAAGAGTACCAATGTAAGAATATAAGACGCGCACTCAACGCAGTGATAGGATTTTGCAAAACAATAATAAAACAAAACAGAAAATAATTCTCAGAAGCTTATAAAGAGGAAAATTTAAAAAGCTTATTCATAAAAATAATGTACAAAGTGCGCATTAAAATTCGTGTTTGTTTTTCTTCCCACTTCTTACATAGAACTGCGATTTAAAACGAAGTAATATTTTAAAAGAATAACATTATAAATTGCTATCTTATAGCATTCCGCCATTCATTTGGCTTTTTTTATTTCTTTGCGGTGAAAAAGCAATGCGCAGAAAATTGCAACGCGTTACAAAAAAGTTCAGCACTAAAAAATAAACTTTAACGAAAGCGCTACAATTGAATGCAATATTCAAGATTAGTATCGCTTTCGTAAAAACATACAAACGATTGAAAAGTATGAGAAAACAAACAACAACTGATTAAATATTTTGAAGTAGAAATTCCTCGTGGCAGTCAGACCGAATAATATTTTTTTGCTCAACCCTTGGCTTCTAACGAGCGCGAATATTAGCAATATAGATAAAAACCCACAAACAGCGAGATATACATAAAACGTGTCTTCTGCCTCAGCACGTCGTACTCGTAGTTTGCCAGTCTCTTTGTTTAGTTTTATTTATATTAGATAAACCCATCAATAAGCGCTTAGTAATATTAACTTACAAAACACACAACACGTATGCAAAATAATAATTTTATCGACATGAATTTATTTTCAATCTTAATTTATTATGCATCGGTAAATTTAATTACCGCAGATAATTTAAATAAACTTCATTTTAACATATTCATTCAATTTTTAGTTTTAAGTGATTACATGGACAAGCGCTCGCTCTATTCAGCGTCGAAAAGCGTCGATCGATGACTTAATTAAAAGTTGGTGTAAAATTGATTTTTGTGTAATGATTTTGAATATAGTTAGGGCAAACACAAACTTTCATGAATATGGTAAAATTATAACCTGAAACTAGTGAAAATTCGGTGAGTGATTTTAAATTGTTTTAAATTGAAATAAAGTAGAGTTAAACTATCGTTATTAAATAATAAACTTATTTAAAATCAGTGCTTGCGTTTACGCTTTGAATAAGTAAATGTATGATAATGGTATACCAAGGAAACCAAGGCAAGATATCTCGACGTTGGCTTTTACATTGCTAAGGAATTCTCGTATGCAGTCAGTTTTCAAAGGCTTTAGGGCGATTCATAGAGAATACCTCCACGGTTTGAATCTCGACACCACGCAGAGATATGGGCTATGTGTAGTAGTCATCTTTCATTGTCTTAATTTAAAGATAAGATTATCTTAACAGAATAATCGTACAATTGTGCGAGTAGTAGAATAGTTTATCTTTGATTTATATGATCTAAATTTTAAATAAAACATTTTTATCTCAAAGGTGTAATCATTTAAAAGTCAGCTTTGATAAACGACTCGTTTTAGTTTTGAATTAAACTTTGTTGGTTATGTCGCTGGAAGTTACCTTCAATGTGTCGTGTGGAAAATCGTTTGAACAAAAAGAGTGCGTCAATTTGTGAGTTTATCTGCAGGAATTCTTATTGGATTCGTATTGGGTCCATCAATTTACACGTCACGCTTTCCAAGCTGACTGAAACGGAGCATTTTCCCACCTACGCTTATAAAGGGGATACAATGATCGTGATCGGTTGCGGCGGTGGTATGTTATTCTCAGTACAAAATAATTGGTTTTTTGTTTAAAAAAACTTAAAATTAGTTGAAGCATGCAATTATTACGTACTTTTATCAATTTTTATCTGAAAAAAAAATAAAAATCTTTTACATTTCTATTAAGTAACAACTTGACGATTATTTGTAAAAAAATTAATCTCACTGTAATAAAATAAAAATATGGTGAATCATATATGCCGATGTTAGAAAAACGTTATTCTATGTTAAACGAATGAAAGCTTTAGTATTTAATTCTAAATAATGGTAAATTTTATGTGAGAGACGTATGCCACCTCTCCTGCTTCTGCTTATGACTGTTTCCTGTGCATTTCTATACAAAATAGTAATGAACTTTTGAAACAGTTTGTAAACTTATTTAATATGTGAACACGTTTATAGTTTTTGTCAATTCATGCATATGTATATATTTCTAGTGACATAAAATACTAGGAACTTACTACTGTGACATACCGTGGTATGTCACGGTTACATGTCACTCCCTAAACGAGTTATCATATTTTATTTTTTATTGTATGTATGGGAATGACTTTGATATCTGCAAATTGTATCATAGCTTTAATAAAATATATACAATCATTAAATAATATTTCAACTATTTAATCAAACTTATCGTTTATTTTAATTAAAATGTAATAGGAATTGAATGGGCTGTTTTTTTTATATTCCATCAGTAATTTAACAGTCAGAAAATTGTTTACCGATCAAAACTTTAATAAATTTCCAGACTCTCAACATCAAAAACGCAAATTCCATTGATATTTAAAATTAATTAATAATTTTATATAATAAACAAAAACTCGACAGATTAACAAAGTTTGGCAACCAAAAAAAATAATCAATAATAAAAAACGTCAATTCTTAAATACAAATTAAATTTCGGATATATCTGACCTTACTGGTTATTTAATTGAACACAATATGGAGAGTTACTCAACGAGGGCAAGTCGCATTAATTACTTCTAAACACCAATAAGAGATATGTAGTTATTTGTTTTATTCGGGAAGCTTCCTAGGCGAGGGACCTTACTGAAACGAAGGCTTTCTAATCATTAAATAATCCGAATAGTTTAACTGCCTCACGGTCAATTTGGTAGAGGAAGTATTCCAGGTTCAGCGTTGGTGGAGGCGGTGGGGTGCGTCGGAGATAGGGCGGGGGTGGGGTCGAGGGTGCTATCAATAAATTAGACTGTCACTCCGGAAGATGGGCGCGCCCGTGGGTCTGAAGGTAATCCCTCGCCCTGGAGTGTCAATCGAGACGATATCATTTCAATTATGCCCCCGGAGCAGTCACTCGGTCTCTGGGAGGAAAAATTCCCTAAACCTAAGAAACTTCCCAAAAACTGGGCTCCGTATGAAAACCGCAAGACCCTATTGTCCCACTATCTCTGATAGCTTTATGCATACACTGTATCATGTTTCTTGGATTCGTTGGTAACGCTGAAAAAATTAACATTTCGTGTATCTTCCGTTTTGATAAATTTATAGTTATTGTCAAATGTCTCAGATACAAAACGTTTGGCTAATATGTTCAAATGAATGAAAGCGTATAGGTTACTACTAAGGTGTGTATTTTTTTTAAATAACGTAAGCTATAAAACCATTAAAATATATTGATATAAATGTTGTATTATTGAAGAGAAATGTTACTATCACGAATATCAGTATGTAAAATAAATATAATGAGATCTGTGTTCAAACTCGTGAAGATTCCGTTTATATTTTCAGATTATTATGATTCAATACAAAACTCGTAATATAATGAAATTAATATCCAAAACAAATTATAAAATGATTTTACAAGTCATGGTTTATATTTATAGCTTTGTTGACTGCTCACTGCAATGCACCCAAAATATATTAAACACAATGCAGCTATTTTCAAAAATTCAATTAACAAGCTTACACTGCCTGTGAATTTAAAATAGTCTGTATTAATTATAAATTATTACCGTAGGCATAAGCTGTCAATGTCAGGAACAGATGTTGCACTTTCGCAGCATTCTACAATAGCATATTGTGATTGCCAGTCAACCTTTGATTGCTAACCGTGGACGTCGACGGCAGGGTAAATTCTGTATGCATTATTGACAGCATCCCGACCCATGGTTTTGCTTTGAACGTATGGTTTTGAAGTGGCATGATCGACCACACTGAAGCACATAGTTTGTAGTATTTAGTATTTATGAAGCATTTTTATATTATTTTTGTATTATAAAAGATGAAATCGGAAAATTCTGATTAAAATTATCAATTGCAATGCTTTGTTCTCTGCAGTGGAAAATTTAGGATCTCATCCAAAAAGAAAGTACAAATAATATCAATAACACAAAAATCACGTTTCATGTTCTAATAATTTCTTACGGACACATTTATATTTTTTTAAACAGGTAACAAATATATATTTTTTAAATAAGACTTTATTTTTCCCACATTGTTATTCAAAAATATGATACTTTTAACTATCGCGTATCTTTAAAAAAATATTCAATATTATGTTTTAATCAATCACCTCTAAACATACTGTCAATTGAACCTCCAAGAAAACACCGTTAGGGTAGGCAAAGTACTTTACAGCCACGTCGTTTACAGCCGTCTTTTTCTTTTATAATTTCATGTGGTGTTTCCTGAAGAGTTCTTTACCTTCAATGGAGCAATCTTATTTCAGAAAGTTTAAAGAGAAAAGTATCAAAGGGACCGTCAATATTATGCAGCCATTGAGAGCTTGAAAATTGTAGATAGTTCTATATTACACGATATTTTTAGTTAAAAAATATGTAATAAAATGAACGCTTACTTTGTGGGATTTTTGCGAGTATACAGAGATACTTATGTGAGATTTTTTTACAAATAAATATAAAAAGTAATGCTTGAAATTGAATATTTTTAATATTCTTTGAATATACTTTATAATGTCTGCTTTCATTTTAAATTTTCATGCAGAATTTGTATCACTATGTAGTCCCGCGAGCACATGAGTATAAAAGACAGCATCAAAGAGTCGTGACTACATAATCTTCAATACTGAATATACTTTTCAACTTGGTCTTCTTACGTTACTAAGAATCAACATCTTCTATTTGGAATAAAAAATAGAATACAGCGAAGAAAAAGGATTTTCTAATTATATTCTTCATAATAAGGAATATTAAACATGGGTATTTTGATAGGCAAATATATAAACCACAAATTCCCGATAAATTATTATTTTAATTGTATTAGCTATAGAGTTCATAAGAAAATTATTATTCTTTGTTTTAAATTATAAATTCGGAAGAGACTGTTGAAGAATTCATTGTTCAATTTATCAAAATTAAATTCATCTTTAAAAATTTTGCTATTTTTAAACAGTCAAATTATTAGACTAAAACAAAATTCGGAGTTGCTGTTTTTTTTTTTTCATTTAATGAAAATTCTCTTAAAGCCGTTTGTTTAATCAAACGACTTATAAAGATTATAGGAAATAGACTTTTTAATACCGAGATTTTTATTGTCTCGTTAGTTTTTATTTAACAATTTTATCCTTACCTAGAACGGTTCAATAATGTGAAATAATTTATACGGTTAATTGTACTGGAAATGAATGTTTTAGCTTTTTATAATCGTTAGAATGTTAAAAATAATTAAAGTCTAACCAAATCGCTGTTTTTCTCTTAATAAATTTCTCTTCTCGTATTTAAATTCATGACTATACACTGTGTGCGTGGCTTTGTAAATTTGTTTGTATGCAGTTAAATAGAGATGTACCAATTAATTGGACATCAAAAAAAAATCAAAACATTGTAAATTCGCATGTTGCCAAATTGGTTTAATTTTTAATGACAATAAAATTCAGCTTTGT
The DNA here is from genome assembly GCA_022113835.1 of Atopsyche davidsoni. Classification (NCBI taxonomy): domain Eukaryota; kingdom Metazoa; phylum Arthropoda; class Insecta; order Trichoptera; family Hydrobiosidae; genus Atopsyche; species Atopsyche davidsoni. The sequence goes on along the minus strand of JAILWY010000019.1, from coordinate 3,411,133 downwards.
TTTATTTTTAAAATAAATTTCTTTTTTAATTTAAAATCATGTTTTGAAAATAATCTTATGAATAGCTGTGTGGATTTTTTACGTCACAACAATTGCATTTTCTTTTAGTATTGATTGATTGAGCTACTTGAGGTATTCATTTCTCCAGCGTTTCAAAACCTCTAATGATAATCCCATCACGGGGACCCAAACATCAGAGGATTAAAATCTTTAAGCACCTCAAAATCCAAGAAACCAAATCAACTTATAACAATAGCTGCCAAAACATACAAACACACCTATAGAACCAGTGGTCTTGGTCATGTTCAGACAATCGAATATTTTTCCATAATTTTATTTAGTATTTTTTTGACAATAATCTTATTAAGTAGTGAAAATCACAACTTATAGAATTTCACCAGTTATTCATATTTTTTTGGTTATTTCACATTTTTTCAGTAGCTTATGCAAGTCCATCTTTTATACAGGTAAATCATTCTTGTGTGATGTTTGAATTCATATCTCCGAAAAATATGCCTGAACCAACAATAGCATATAAATATAAGAAAAAGGATCGTTTCAACAGCTTTGTATGGTCGGTGTTGCTTTGGTCCACTTTTGAAAATGAATTCTCATACTGGCTATCAACTGAATTTCATTTTTTCTTATTCAAACGACTATCGTAAATGTACATGCACACTGTGCCCAGAGCTGGTCAACATGTTCGCGCAACGAGCGAAGAGTTTGGTGAAAATATGGAAAATTAAATCATATTTCATGTTAATATAACAATAAAATCAGCTCGCAAGCGCAATAGTAAATTCGTTGACAATTGTCAAAAATTCAAATTTAATAACATATAAAAATAGTAATATATATGGATTCATAATTCGTTTCACAAATTTATTGAAATTCAAAGTTTATTGTTATTCAAACATTTTGTTTAGGCGTTAAACATAAAATATGGATTATTCAGTTTATCTACTTTCACACATAAAGTGATAAAAATTTTCGACACAGGCGGGATTCAAATCTACCCCGTGATCTGTCTAAGCCTAGCACTATATATTAAAAATTAATATTATTATTAATTAAATTTCAGTATATTTTTCATATACATTGATAAAAACAGTAAGTATTAAAACTAAAATCATAAAATGGGTCAGGAAAGAAAAAAATACACTTTGTCATTTGACGGCAATAATGATTACACATTGCTAAAAAATCATTTATACTATATTTAAGATTAAGTTTTTAGTTCTTGATCGCACTGCTGTAGTTTGATGTATTTATCTGAGATTGTTTACGCGTTCACCGAAAAGCAATATGACATGTAAGTCAAAGTAAGTGTATCCGCTTTGACCATCAGAATAAAATCAGAGGGGGGAAATAAAAAAATTACACATAGAAAGTGGATAACAGATTGATAGTTTGAAATTCAGTTGTTTAACACTCACATTCGGAGAGTTGTCTGTGTAGTAGTCGTCGGCGTCACCGTCACTTGGCGAGGGATTCCCAGCCGTGTTTACTTCGTTATCGTAATATCGATTGGACGCTTTCTGCTTGCGCTTCCCCTTGTCGTTTAACACTTTACTGCGGGCGTAGTTTCCTAACGCATTGTATATGGGCGGAACTACAGTGCGCTCCTGAAATCAATTCATTGTAAAAAAAATATATCAATTATAAACAGTAATGCAAACAATATTATTACTGAGTTGTTAGTATGTGCATACACTGATTATTTCCAGTTAATTATACAACCTAATTCGTTGCTATATACAGACGGAAGCTTTTTTTAAATTGTATTACCTCTTGTGAATTGTACTCTTTTCCTTGGTTTTTTTTCTCCAGTTTAAGTTTCTTGGCGACAGCAGCATAGGGATGTTTTTCCAGTAAGCTTTCGTTCAGATTTGGAGTTGATTTTGCTAGTGCTTCTAAATAACTACTCTGTGACCTTCCGATGTTACCAGGACCGCGAGCACTAGGCTCATCTGCAGTGCCTGCGAATCCGCTAGAGCGGTCAGCCCCGCTCGAGAACCCAATGGAAAATTGCCTGGAATCTACAGAAGGATCGACGTGGTGCTCGTTAGTGCCGGACCCCAGATTGTTGTTATTTTTACTTACACTCGCGACTCGGGCGCCGTCTGTATATCCGTAGAACTTATAATTCGCCGGGGCGTTGGGAACATTGTTGGTAAACTCTTTGTATCTATTTTGCCCCGAGTACTGACTGGGGACTTGTCTGGCGTTGTCGCCGAGGCTTTGGATCTGGTTTTGGTAGTCGTTGATGGTGGGGATCTGCTGTATTCTCTGATTCAGATTTTGCGTCGGTGGCTTGGGGGTTAGGGTTGCGTCGCCGAGTTCGCTCCTGGCTATTTGCTCTGTTATTGGTCGAGACGTGACGATCAGAGGAGTGCGCGGAGGAGGGGGAGAATCGTTTGGGAATAGAACTGGACCGTTTCTGAAAACAAGAGTTCAATCAAATGAGAAACCATATTTGGACGATTCAGCAAAGTAGAACTTGAAAACTGTTTTAAAACAAACCGAATTCAATTCAATGCACTCAATTCAAGCACTCAAGTTTTCCACCACGATGATAATGCATTAATAACATAATATATACATACAATAATTGAAAAAATCAAACTTAAATAATATTTTTACCGTAATATCAAATCGTCTACCCTAAAACGTAATAATATACTGCATTTATTCTTTGCTATGCACATCATAAATTATATGTTTTCACTCATTTTTTTGAAATTATAAGCAATACATACTTTATTTTAAGTCCTGTATGCTTGAGAACAAAGCAACATATAAGTAAGTTAATGTTAAAAAAATATTTATTTTTGTTCAAAATCACCCAGTGAATTCTTTGAAAAAGTGGTTAAATCTATAGATATCCGAAAATCAGATTGAACAGTTTCTCATAGGTTAAAGAGATCTTCAGGATTGAAGTAACTCCTTTTTTCTTCAACCACATTACGCGTGCTCCCATAATAAAGTTTAGAAAGTTCACTATAAATCGAATCCAGGTAGAGTTGTGAGATAATGCACAGGGTTTAATTTACGGGTTAACTAATTTTGAGTTTATAACCAAAAAAGTTAAGTTTTCTTAATCATATATCATTGTATATTTAAATACCATAATTTTTAACAGGAACACCGACGATTTATACAGGCACCATTAAAAAATATATTGAAACAATTTGCTCCTGTAGGTATTCATGTTTATATAAATTGGTGCATTTATAATAGGATTAGCCTAATCTACAGATATAAGACTATGCATTGTATATGAGTTAAGCTGCTGAACAATAAGCTATTGTTTACAGCAAACCTCTCTGAACATGCACCAATCTGAACGTAACATTCTATGTTTTAAGCCTATAAATACGTTTAATAATACTATCAACCCGTATTTATTTGCTAAAGTCGAGGATATATTTATAAATAATTAAGTTTATGTAACCCATTTTAATGGTTTTAATGACATACAGCTAATATGCAACTTTTCAATGTTTAATGCGTTTTGGCCGCTATATTATAAATATTACGTTCTTGGGTGATACACCGTGTTTCTTCTTTAAAATGTCGTTGTTTCAGTTTGTACTGGACCTATTTATAATATATTTTTAACCCTTAAATATTCCCCCAAACCGCGTCTGAATCATCACAGCTTTGAATTAGAAACGCGGCATGTACTTTTAATTCATGGCTTTGTAAACAAAAATAAAGAAGTATTTTTTTTATGCAAGTGATCCCAATATCTACTGAACCCTTTGTTTACTTCGTTATTATAATATGTGCAAAAGTAGTGTTGAGTCATTCAAAATCCGGACAAGGCAAATTCTGAAGATTATTTAGTCTAAAAAGTGAATATTTAAATCTACATAATGCACAATATTGTTGGGTCAGCCGTGAAGGTATTATTAATATCAACTCCAAAATACGGAGCTGTTGAAAGCACAACTTAATCCGAATGTTGCCAAGTAGACTTAGCAGGGCTGCTGGACTGGCATAGATCGGCTTACCCTATCGGCTGAATGTCCTATACGAAGAGAATTGAATTTAACTAAATATCCTGAAGATTTTAGACATTAAACTGGTATATTAAACTCAGCGCTTGAATTTCGCCAAAAAATATATAATGTTTGATGCGAAAATGAATAAATATAAAGCATCCAAATAGATTTTCGGTTTGGTTAAGAGAGTCGATGGTGGGAGGATTTTGCGTATTATTACAATATTTTAACATATTAAGAAAAAGTCAAATAAACAAATATCTTGTCTCGTCTCAAATAGTTTTAAATGTAAGATGTGGCTCCGATAAATCGCGTTTCAAGTTACTGAAAATTTCAAAAATGTTTTATGTAGTACAGACTGATTATGTAAACCTTAAACATACTTGATATTTTAATATTTTCATGTAGCTACTTGTGCAGATTGCGTGGTTTTAAACGATTTGTATAAAATTTATGAAAACCAAAACATTGTAGGTGGAAAATTATCTACTATGTATTTTATTAATTTTTTCGTGGAAGTAATTAGCTATCTTAATTTTTCCCAATTAAAAATTTCTGAAATTTAATTTGAAACAATTCAAATAAAACGAATATAATTCAATTTAATGTAATGTATGAAATATATTAATTTTTAAGTGGATTTAATTTGTACATCAAACCAAGTTAATTTATCAAGAGCACAATGAAGCATCATTCAATTTACTAATAAATGTAGCATATTTAAACTAATATTATAATATAACTTTTTCTAGTGGCTTATTTTTAATACTTACAATAGCAAAGTAGTCAAAAACAAATGACGAAAAATAATTAACCAATATCTCAATCACAGAAATATTAAATTATATAACGTACTAAAATTGTAGTAAAGTAGTGAGAAATAAATTAACTAATATTTATTTATTTCAAAACCATTGAAATATAATCTTTTCGATGTAACCTAATCTCAAAGCAAACCATCAAATTTAAGTATATTGGAAAATGTTTGCAACGTTCCACTTTAAAATTAATTTGATTCTGTAAATAGCTTTTTTTCTTTTCATTATTGATCAAAAAGACATTAGACCTCTCCGGTGCAATGTTTTTTTATAATAAATCCTTACAATACTCTTCGCTATGTTTTATTTGATGTAACTTGTTAATCATTAAACATTGCGGTGTAAGCTTTTAGTTTAAAAACAATTAAAAGTCAACCAATAAATTAGATCTTATTGAAAAATGTTTGCGTTTTTTTTATAACTAAAAATTTCAGGAAGTTTAGCTACTATTCTCATTATTTATTTTAACAATCCCTTACCTGTTTTGGGCAGTTTGTCTGGTCTGAACAGCTGATTGTCTGTAAGGGTGGAGGTTGTAGTTTCTAGGAAGAAGGATTTTTTCTGGTGATGGTGTTTCCAAGCACCAGCTATGGTGAACCAGAATGACCAGTGCTATGAATGCTGCAGTAGACATCATCGCGAGCTGTTTTAATTATTATTATCAATGCTTGTGTTACTTATGTTTCTGCTTAAATAATCTGCATTTCTTCTGAAACGATATAAGAATAAAATTATAAAACAATATTATTTTTTCAACGAACGTATATCAGTTCATATATTTACTTTTACAAAAGAGATTTAATATTATTGACAGAGAGTACTTGGTGAAATTTTTTTTTCAATGAAATACTTGAGTGAATTTCCACGTGTTCGTTTTTTTTATTTGTGGCCGGTTTCGCCAACCTTTCTCTGTTATTATATGTCATTATTACTCTGTTTAATAATGCCGACGTGAAAGGTTGGCGAATCCGGTCACAAATAAAAAACGAACATGTGGAAAAACACTCTAGTATTTTATTAAAAAAATGTATATTAATTCTGATAAACATCAGCGCAACAAATCAAGTGTAAAAAATAAAAATATTATAGTACATTTAAAATGTGTATTTAAAATATGCGATTAAGTACGATGTACAAGGGGTAAAAAAAATTTAATGAGAAAACCTGTAGTCGTTCAAAAATATAATAAAATAGTATATTGACAGAAGTAGGTGACGTGTCCACAAGAACAGCGAGCATTCAGGCTTGCAGGGGCGCGCCAGCCGATACTTCAGGCTGTCGTGGCGCGCACTTCGTGTTTACACAGCGGAGGCGCCGTGGTTAGAGCCTCCCGCCCCCCCCTTAAGGGTGCGTGCCCAGTGCAGGGCGGGGCGGCGCGGGGGGCGCCTGTCGCCACGTCGCCCGACGCAACGCCACTCGCAGCAATCACAGCACACTCGCAGAACGCAGTACCCATCGAACGCTCAGCTTCTTCCGAGTCGCACACAAAGATACCGCTAATCCAAAAAAATTATTACACTTCGCTAAAAAATACATTTAAAATTTTTACTCAACCACAAATCCGGACGTCGTTTTATTGCAGCAAAAAAATTACAAAAAATTCGTACATTTTAAAATGAGATAGTTCATTTTCGCTGCTTGTAGGGACTGCATGGGAAAGCAAAAAATATTGGCATGCAAAAATTTTAAATCACTCTACGAAAAATTATATACATACTTTGCAGTAACCGCTACGCAATTTTAACGATAGCGCAAATATAGTATGTGCATTACAAAACTCTTTTAATAACAAAAGACTTATATAAACTTACAATTTATTATATTATTGATTTTTGTGAAGACCGTCTCACAGGAAGTACGATTTTGCCTATACAGGTTTGATTGATTGATAATGATTAAGTACATTTTTTAAAATATTGAAAATTTATTAAAGAAACAAGAATATTTTTCTAAGAGTTTCTTTAATCAATTTTCAATATTTGAAAAAATGTACTCAATCATTACCATTACAATTTACTCTTATATTGTATTATTTTTTTGTGTACTAATGCTGGTACTTGAGAAAAAATGCGAATAAATGAGATTCAATAGAAGCCAAAAAATAATGTTGCGGAATTTTACTACTGCTGTAAAAGTTTCCTCGGTGTTAGTATAGGATATAAATATATTCAATATTATCGTATCGATGGTGTAAAATATATTTGCTGCTTACAACGCTGAGAAGTGTCTCAGCCGAGTAACGCGTGTCCGCCTCGCTGTCGCGTCGCTGACGCGTCGCCCCGCACGCGGCCCGCTACCCGTTGTATGGGAACGGAGCTATGTGAGAGCGGAGCGATTGCCGGTTCCCAGAGAGTTTTTCTCTTTCAGCTATTATCATCGGTTCTTTTCACGACTTTTATGTTAAAAAGTTATAAAGGCATGCTTTGCGATATGTGTGAAGCCGGTTGTGTTATTAAATCATTGTTATTTCTAAAAATCTTACGCAAAGTTTACACGTCCATACATTACCCAGCGTAATACAATGACATAAGCATACTTCTATTTTGTTTTAAAAATAACTGACATAAATATTTTTGTAACCTGTAATTCAAAAAAATTAGGGTTAAGGTCTATATTTATGTGTTCTAACACACATAGTATGCATATATTTTTTTTCTTCATTGCAATTTGCAATGTGCTGTTCCATCTTCCAGCCCAGTTCCAAGTAAAAGGTCGACGAGAGAACACATTGTATACGAATTTGCAAAACATATATTCGCCGGTGCAAACGCGATCCAGAGTATTTCAAGTGTCCAACTCTGGACTCGGAGAACTCATTCAGGTTATGCAAGAATACCCGGCTGGATGAATCACAAAGGAGGACACTCGGGGATGCTGCTCTCGATCATTCAGGACTTGGTCACATATGATTTTATTTATATATAACAAGGATGCACAGGCTTCTTATAACCAAAGGATATACCCGCAGTAATTTCCCAGAAGACCTCACAACAATTTTAAATCTGAAACATCAACATATTGATCTCAAAGCCTCCGTGTCGGGCATCGGTCAAAGTGACTCTATTCCAAAACAGCACGCAACGCAATGAACAATTATTAATGACGTTATTAATTTAAGATTGTTATGTATAATTTTACGTGCTTTAATTGCTCAAAATAGTGTTTTTGGAAAAGCTCGATCACTTACTTCTCAAATAGATTCAGGGAGGATTTGGCGGACTACCCCCACCTCTTGGATCTTTTTAATGATATTATCACATAAGTAATCGATCTTATAATAAAATTGTTAAACAGTATTATATTGATTTTAGAATTAATTATTTATCCATAAAAAAAACCATGGAATCTATTTTTCTGCTCTGCGTTGCTTCTTAATTGTTAACTTGGTATTAAAATATGCACATTACTTATGATAAAGATATAATTTATTTGTTATCAATTATTTAAATTTAAATAAGTCAATAATCAGAGTAGAAATAATCAACTTCTATGGTTTATGTAGCTGAAATAAGTCTCACTAAACGACCAGCTAATACTTGGGCCTGTGTTTTTTTACCCTGCGCCTGGATTCCTGAAAAAGCGTCAACCCCGAAACTGCACTTTACTCAAAGAGCGAAATACACCTAAGCTCAGATGATGTGATATCAAGGAGCCTGTAACCAGATTAATTTATAAGAGTAGGGACCGCAAGCGTAGCAGTGGGGAGGAGAGCGATATAAAGCATTCACAAGAAATTGAGACTCTGTTTTACTCGATATGTGTCTAGGATGTAAAAATGTAAATTACAGAAAGATTGTCTTATTCTGAGAAATCAAATCAACTCATAGCAACGGCTGCCATTACCTACGAATAAACCCAAAGTAATCGTAATAAAAATAAATACGTTTTTTGTTTATTATGAAAAAAATGGCACGTGGTATTTTATAGTGTTTTACCGACTGACAGTTTTTTTTCGGTTTCCGCGTGACATCCAAATATGAGACATTACGATTTAATACAATTGATTATTGTGTCGGCGACACCAGAGCGCAGTCGCATTGTTGTTAAAGGAGCAGAAGGAGGGGAGAACAAGAAGAAGGGAGAGGGAATGGAAAATTACGTTAAAGAAAGTGCTTGTATAAAAGACGTTTTATAAAGGTTTATTGAATGAAAATAGTCAGCCAAAAAACATTCACATTGACTCGTCCATTCACTTATGATTTCCTTATCAATAACATTACTTGGGTTGATTAAAAAATATTTTTTGCACAACAAAAAAATACAGGAAACGCATCAAACTACATCAAATTTAATTTTATATTATATATATTAACTATTATATAGTAAATAGTATTTGTCGATATTTACCAAGTTTATAAAATCTAAAACCAGTCGAACGTGTCTTAAATAACATGCATAAGTGAAATATTTGGCAATTTATTTTATTGTAAACAGTTTGTTTAATATATATTTTCTATAATATTATTATAATAAAAAATATATAATCTGGGGTGTTATTAGAATATAAATTTAATTCCCCACTTATCGACATCATTCAAAGAAAATTCTGAATATTTTCGATTTTTCCATTCAAAATAAGCCGCGATGCTTCTGACAGCTGCCTTTGTGACCGTAATTACATTTAAATTATCTACAAGGCTTTCTCAGTGGAGAAAACCTTCATCCTGTCGAAGATTTTATTCCAATATCCGAGGACTGGCGCCTGTATGTGAAGAGTGCACTGGTAAATTATGTTAAATGTAGAATTTCTAGTCCCCGACAGTTGGCGATGGCTCACCGACGTATTTCTTATAAGTATAAAAAAAAATAAAACGTACTCAGTGTGTAGTAATTTGATTTTTTATATTTTTAAAATGAAATACTTTTTTCAATTTATCAATAAAAAATATTATTCAAAAGTTACAAAAAGTTCTTATATTATTTTATTTAGTATAAAATTGTATATTTTAAACATCCCACGAATAAAAGATTTAATAACTTTTATTATTGAATACAATAGTTGTCCGAATGGATAAAAATATATATACCCATTTTAAAGTTTTGTTTAGACTAAAAAATTATATAATTTTCTTATTTACTTATATAACAATACTCTTTACAACAGTTTTTAAATAAATATTTTTGTTGATTCGTTGTAAAAAATGTATTGGTGGTTATTATACTAGTCGGAGTATTTTCAAGAAAAATAATTTAAGTAATTATTAAATTTTCGTGCCTTTCTTTCTGAATAAACACGATGTAATAATTTCACGCTGTTGTATTGCTTAGTGATTATAGCAATGGCATGTTTTACTTTTTTTAGATCACGCTTGATGACACAAGGCTAAGTGAAAAATTGAATTCAGATCAGAAAAACAAAACTGTTTGACATAGATTATAAAAATAACAAGTTTCGTTTTTTGTATCTATTGAATAATTTAAAATTCAAATTAACAATGCATTTGTCAATAAATACATAAAAAGTTTGTATAAAATTGATACTATTTTAATGATTTATGTCAGCCGATAAACAGATGAGAATAATTGTCATCGATATTAAATACGTGGTCTATAGCTCTCGATTATATTTTAAACGCCTTAACAACAGTTTTTTAATTAAAATAGGTAAAAAATTTACTTTGGTTTATTATATTTTAAAGTATTTCAGAGAATTAATTTATAAAAAAATTAATGGTTCTTCTTGAAATAAAATATTAACATTTACAATAGTAAAAAAAAATTTAGATAGGTACAGAATTTTTTTTAAAGATGTTAACCCAATTAACTTTTTTGCGTGACTTTGAAGTGCCTTTATATTAATTTCAGCCCCCAAAAACATCAGGCGAAATTAAAAAAATGTGTTTTGATTGAGTTTTCATGTAAATAAATAAAAAAAATAATGGAAATCGCGGTAGAAAAAAATATCACACAAATTTGAAGTAATACTCGTCTGTAACTACAATTGAATTTGCGTGTCGGAGTCGACTCAGTGGATATTCCAATAATACTTTACTTTTAAAAAATCTAATATATTTCTACGGTCGAGACATCAAATTTATTTGATAAAAATTAAACATTGCAATAGCGTTAAGTAATCAAATATAAAATAATAATTATATTTGCATAACTCATTATGCAAATATAAAATGCCGACTGTTATTTTTATAACCGCTGCATTTAAGTGAAAGGAGTGATGATTATTATGATTAAATAATATTATCGTTGGCTCATCGAGAGAAACTAAATCTGCCGCGATTACATAAGACGAGAGATGATCGATCAATTCAGCAGATCAATCTACAATATTACAGTGTGCATGGTTGACATTCAGCGTACCAATCCCTGCCATATTGATGTATCAATTACTCGTTCCATGATTATTCCACATTTTTTCAACTTCATTAATCTTTCTGAAAATAAACGCTTATTAGACTATTATTATGTTTAATTGTTCAAGAGGGTTTTTTTTTTTGTGTGTGTGAGCTGATCGATTGAGAATGATTTGCAGAAAATTCCAATTTACACCGGTGTGTACTTTAGATTTTTTACACGTATTTTGTTTTATCAAATGATACTGAACGTAGGCTTCACAAACGTGCCAGCCTTTAACGATTTCAAACCTGAACCAGCAATTACAAACACCGGGTGTCTATTAATATCAGTGTTTTTATTTATTGGGGAGTCAACTCACTATATTTTTTTAAAAAATCGTTACGCCTGCAATTATGTGCCATGATTTATTATTACAATAGTGAACTTAATTTTATTTCATTTTAATTTTTTTTTTACGTAACAATATTAACTTGTTTACTTTCTTTGAAGTGTACACATATTTATTTTACTGTTCTTCTTATACAAACATTATTAAATTATAAAAACTATTAATTTCATTACGATACCGCATGCTGTAGATTCGATTTTTCTTTTCACTTTCCACTATACGTATGTTTACAACAGTGTTTGAACAAAAAATACATCGGTTTTAATAAAAAAATAAAAACAGACCTCTTCTTATGAGTTTTTGTTAGTTGTTATCTCCAAAACATATACAAGGTCATCCAAATTACAAACTAAGTTGCAGCAAAATAAAGCACGCTTCCTAACTGACATCAAAGAGTGAGGTGATATTTTTATTATTTATAATAAAATATTTTAGCATGTTAAGTTATTTATAACTCATAGAGACTCCAAAGGTTTTTTTCAGGCTTATACCGCTTGTTTTTTCTGCGTAATAATCCCAACGTTGGCTTGTCACGGTGAAGGGGAGCGTGGGAGTATTGGGTGACAACTACACCGATGGTGGAAGGGGGTACAATGGGCCGTAAAGGGTAAAGGTGCCGGCCGACCACCATTATGTCTCGTCACGTCACGCCAATTCTCGCGACAGCAAGCTTGCAGATACAAGAAGCCGCATTTTTTTTTATGTGCGAGCGGAAGACATTCAAACTCAGACAGAGAAAAACCAGGTAAGCAAGCAGACAAGACAAAAACGATTTTTAGCATGACGCCATATGGGATTTTGATCTAATTTTATCGGTTTTTAAGGTTATATATTTTGGGTGGTTCGGAAATCAACAATGCGATTGATTTATATTAAATTAATATTTTATTTTATTTCATTATATATTGTTCATTCTGATTTAATACGTTTTGCAATCTTTCTCGCGGTAGCATGATTCCACGTTCATAAAATTTTTGACCACCTCATTTGAAGTAAAGGTTATACCGTCTAAAAAAATTTGTAGAGTACGGAACCAGTAATAATCAGAAGGTGCGAGACCTGGAAAATATGGTGGGTATGACAGTGTATTCCATTCTAGCTGTAAAAGCTTTTGCGAGTAACCTAACTTGTATGAGATCTCGCATTATCTTGGTGGAACACTGCATCTTTTCTATTGATCAATTTCGGCCTTTTCTGTTTAAGTGAATCATTTAATTAATGTCCAGCTGATGACAGTAACTAAGTTGTAGAATAAAATCCGGTTAAAGCTAAAAAAATATATATAAATATGCATCACCATTTTTTGATGAATATCGGTTTTCGAAGTGCTTTGAATCGGTTCATTTTTTTTACTGATTTCTTGCATTTAACATTGTTGTAGACAGCCCATTTCTCGTCCCCGGTGATGATGCGCTTCTAAAATGGATCATTTTCTTGACGTTTGAGAAGCAAATCACAAACATCAACGCTACGCCATCAATTTTTTTCGTCAGAACATGAGGAATCCATATGTCGAGCTTTGATATTAAACTATTAAATTTGAAGTTGGTTGTGATTTGTAGCTACGAGTGTAGAGACCTTTATTAAAGCAACAAGTATAAAAATATACATAAGAGTTGTGGTGAAATTAAATATTTTTGTTTACCATCAATATTGTCAATATATTGTTTGTTGTCAATATGCCAGTTTGTTGACATTACAATAAAAATGTACTTACATATAATGTCATCTGACTTTTTAAACCCACGTCGTGATTGATATTTTACTCAGGACAGTCACCTTGACTTTTGATCAAAGAAAATGTGCACGGCAAAACATAATGGGTTTCTTTGCATAACTAATACTCTAAATGCGTGTTATTTTACTAGTAACTTATTTTTGTAACAGATTTGTCTCAATCTTTGTAATTACAAAATGTAACTATTTTTTTTCAATTTTTGATTATTTAATAGTTTATCTTTTTTATTTATAAAAAAATAATTAATCAACATGCTTTTCGTAAATTTAAAAATGATTAGTGTTAGCTCTGTAGTCTTCTATTGTTCAGTTATTTGACAATAGATATTAAGTTGTTTTTGTGAGAAAATAAAATCTTTTAGAAAAATACCCAAACAATTTAACAATACTTTGCTTTTATTCTGTGTATAAGTCTGAATGAAAGTCTTTAAAAATTATTTTAAGCCCATTCGTGAGTTTAACGGACTCTTGTTTCATGTCATTCGTATTAAATAGATTTATTGTTACATATTTTAGAAAGAGAAATTGCCTGTGATTATATAAAAAGTTAAAAGTGAGATCGATTTTAGATTTTTTTTACCCAAATATTTCAATGAATGTACATAAGGTTGCCTTAAAAAAATTCCATCAATTTTTATCTATAAATTTATGGGAAAAAACGCAACGGTTTCAAGGCTAAACTGAATAGAGATTTATTTAAGTATTATGTTCTCTCTAGTTTTTTTTTCATAATTGACCCCTATTACAAAGCGTCTCAATATATAAGGAAAAAAATATATATATATTAAAAACATCTTAAAACTCTCACGTTTGTATAAATATTTTGAATTGTTTTTGGTATTTTATTTTAATTTGAAAATAAATATTGAAAAATATGAATAGTAATAAGTTGTTTAATAAGTCTGAGACGGTAAGTATTTTTTTTACGTTCATCTTTTTTATTCTGATTATAATTTTTGAGGTTCACGTACTTTTTATTAGCTAATAAAAAGCAATAATTCTCAAAGGATAAATTTACTCATGTTTTTTTAAGAAATATGAAAATGTCTGCAAGAATTAATTTTATTTTGAGAAATATACTCCAATTGCGTACATTGATGTATCCACGTGTAGCTCTGAAGAACGCGTGGTACGAAGGCGCGGGTCGGCTTTTATGCTTGAGAATCTGAAGAGATACATGTTTTGAAGATAATAACTCCCATATAAAAAAAATTATCTACTTCAGATTTATTTTTTATAAAAGAAGATGCCTGAAAAACAATGCTCAAAATCTGTGTATTGATCATTTAGAATCATAGACGATGATATGACGCATACGTATGGATCCGCGGAGAGGAGAGAACTGTGGTGAGACCTTCGTTCAGCAATGGATGGATGTGATAATGAGAATTAACACATTAACGGAATTGAGAACAACTTAATTTTGCTATTTTATAAATTGTTTTGTATCTTTCATTGTTCATCATGTATAAACAAAAAGTACCCGTAAAAAATAAGATTGTATTTTCCTGATTTTCTACAAACTTTTTAAAGTAATAAAATCTAACTATCAAAATACCAAAATCCTCATAATAATATTGACATATTGTTTATGCTAGCTGCTATTAACAAACACAGTAAGACGGATTAAGAAAAGAAACACAGCCAAGTACATCAAACCGATTCCAACAGGGAATATCTGAGAGCAAAAACAGAAATAAGCGACTACCTAGGATGACGAACTTATAGAACGAGACGGGCGTGTGATTAGACTGAAGATCAATACCAAAAAGGCATCTTTATGAATAAATAAAAGTTTTATTTTTAGATATAGTTCTCAGAACGAAAGATTTTGAATTAAAAAATCTAATCCACCAATAATGCATTGTAACATTGGGAATATTTATTTCACATATTTTTAATTTGTGACAACTCCTGAAAAGCTCACGACCAATTTCGCCGATATACTAGATTAGCATTTTCAACCAGAACCTAGTCTTTTGGCGTAACTAGTTGCATCAATAAATAAAAAATGGTAAAATCACAAATATGTTTTATCCTAACCAATTCTTATTTGTGACATTAAACATATACGTACATAAAAAAGTATATCTTAGGTTTTAATAATAGCTATCGGTGATAATATGTGTGATAGGTGAGTGTGATATTATTTGTCTCTTTGTGTCTCTTTTATTTCGCTTCGCTGGAAAAGCCGTCACAAACAGAAAAAAGCGTCCAATGAGCACATCTAACAAACAATAATTTCTAAAATGGGAAAATCAAAGATATCCGCACAGGTGCTGATAGTCATTACAGTGCTATTTCCTGAAGATGGCTTTTATAAAGTGCAAGATAAAAATAGAAATAGATTTTTCTATCACACAAGCCCACTCAGTCCTTATTATTAACTGTGGATATTGGTATTGAACATAACATCTTTCAATATAAATAATATATAATATAATCAACAAACATAAATATATACATGTGTGTGTCCTAGATAAAGATATTATTACATTTACTTGTGGTCTTTTATAGTTATATACTTATAAATTATCTGAACTTAGGTTGATAGTTGCTTACAGAATATATAAAAAAGGGAAAGCTTTCAATTTCGAATACGAATACGAAAATGTGAACAATAAATAAAAAAAACATCAAAGATATATTTTAGGTAAACACGTCGCGAGAATATACGATTAGTGCTCTAAAGCGAATATTAATTTCACCCGTTATCATAGATAGCATCTCGAGTATCACTCCGACCGCGGTGCTGTTGCCTGGCGTGGGAACTGCAGCACAATGGGGGACAGAACTCGGCGCGGGCAGGTGATGTAAGCGGCTTAGTTTTCGCATGTCCTACGGAGCTGGCCATTGTGACAGAAGAAGAGGTGTACGCTTGGCGCCAGGCCGGGCCGGTCTGCGGGAGCGGCAGCGAGGCCAGAGACGAGGGCCCCTAGCAATGAGGGAACCTAAAACCGTTATAAAACGCAAAAAAACACTTCCCGCTCTCGCCATTATGCTGCTTGTGCATAGCTGCCATTGTGTGCC
This sequence comes from Atopsyche davidsoni, assembly GCA_022113835.1. Lineage (NCBI taxonomy): Eukaryota > Metazoa > Arthropoda > Insecta > Trichoptera > Hydrobiosidae > Atopsyche > Atopsyche davidsoni. The sequence continues at coordinate 3,394,841 of JAILWY010000019.1, read as the reverse complement.
CTGAGCGCGTGTAAAGGATCGGTAATGGAGTAATGTGACAGAAGAAGAGGTGTTCGCTTGGCACCAGGCCACTTCCTCTAGGCCCCTAGCAATGAGGGAACCTAAAACCGTTATAAAACGCATAAAAACACTTCCCGCTCTCGCCATTATACTGCTGGTGCATAGCTGCCATTGTGTGCCCTGAGCGCGTGTAAAGGATCGGTAATGGAGTAATGTGACAGAAGAAGAGGTGTTCGCTTGGCGCCAGGCCACTTCCTCTAGGCCCCTAGCAATGAGGGAACCTAAAACCGTTATAAAACGCATAAAAACACTTCCCGCTCTCGCCATTATACTGCTGGTGCATAGCTGCCATTGTGTGCCCTGAGCGCGTGTAAAGGATCGGTAATGGAATAATGTGACAGAAGAAGAGGCGTGCGCGCTGGCGCCAGGCCGGGCCGATCTGCGGGAACGGCAGCGAGGCCAGAGACGAGGGCCCCTAGCAATGAGGGAACAAACACTTCCCTCTCTCGCCATTATATTGCATTATGTGCCCTGAGCGCGTGTAAAGGATCGGTAATGGAGTAATGTGACAGAAGAAGAGGTGTACGTTTGGCGCCAGGCCGGGCCGGTCTGCGGGAACGGCAGCGAGGCCAGAGACGAGGGCCCCTAGCAATGAGGGAACAAACACTTCCCTCTCTCGCCATTATATTGCATTATGTGCCCTGAGCGCGTGTAAAGGATCGGTAATGGAGTAATGTGACAGAAGAAGAGGTGTACGTTTGGCGCCAGGCCGGGCCGGTCTGCGGGAACGGCAGCGAGGCCAGAGACGAGGGCCCCTAGCAATGAGGGAACAAACACTTCCCTCTCTCGCCATTATATTGCATTATGTGCCCTGAGCGCGTGTAAAGGATCGGTAATGGAGTAATGTGACAGAAGAAGAGGTGTACGTTTGGCGCCAGGCCGGGCCGGTCTGCGGGAACGGCAGCGAGGCCAGAGACGAGGGCCCCTAGCAATGAGGGAACCTAAACCGTTATAAAACGCAAAAAAAAACACTTTCCTCTCTCGCCATTATATTGCATTATGTGCCCTGAGCGCGTGTAAAGGATCGGTAATGCAGTAATGATTGTGAAGGGATGTGCTCTTGAAGTACCTTGTCGAGACGGGAGGGCTCCTGCTATTGTTTTTATATCTAAACGCCAAAGCCTTGTAAGGAAAGGATTGCGGTGTGGAAGGACCCGGTGTTACACTATTTTCTCCTTATAAAACCATGAACACTGGCTCAGCTTGAGTATATGCCCAGTGAAATGCTCGCCAACCTCCTATAAGGAGAGACACTTGATTACGAAGATAAAACGCAATTCAAACACAATTAAGTTGATCGCGTTCAAAGGAGTTAAGCTTGTTGTCATTTTTTTCAGAAATCGTTTTCGACCATCGGGCAAGAATGGGTCATAAATATAAAAGTAAATTTAATAAAGATATTGTTCGTGTTGTATTATTTCTAGTCGTCCACTGTCCTACTTTAGTGACGTCATAATTTATTTTTATTTGATAGTCATTTTTAACTGTGTAAGACTAACAATAACAAAATTTATTAAAATAGAACCTTGTATCCATGAAGTAGACTATTGGTATTAAAGTACAACTTTAAATTAAATTTGAAATATGGAGATATTACAGTACTTAACGTAGAAAGTAAACACACAAAACTATGAGATAAACATAATCTAGAATCCTCCCTTTCTATATTTGTCATATGAAAAATTTATTTGTCCTTTTCGGTTTGAATGGTGAACGTCTTTTATTATTAAAATTTTTCATACGCTCTCGATAATTTAATATGATGATACGAGTACAACCTCCCGTATTTTTTTATTATTTTGATATGAATATATGCAGCGCAATAATTTTTCACGGAATGTGTGAGCCAGCAGGCGGCACTGGTACGCGATTCTGAAAAATGACATTGCATGCCTTATGAAATGAAAGCATAAATATAAACTGTTCAGTTGCAGCTTTGTATATATGTACAACGAAAAACTAGGTGCAAGTCGTTAAAACCTAGTAACGATTAATTGATTATCTGTTATATTTGAAATAAGTATGAATCTACAGATGATTGGCGGAATAACTAATTATTAAAGCAAGAAAATCAATTACACTATCACCTGGCCGTGAACCATGGTGAAGAATTATTGTAATTTTACATAAGATGAAGATAATTATCTTGGTGATGGAACCTTAATATTAACCAAAATGTCATAATTGTAGTTATTATATTATACATTTCACACAGTGATAATAATACAGTTTTTGTAGATTACATTTTGTAATACGGTGATTTACTCAATTCCGCTGTTAAATGTGATCCAGTTTTAAATAATTTTATTTTTAATTAGTCAGAGTCACAGAAAAATCTCGATAGGAATTAATTTTTAATAGCATGACTTTCAAATGTTCATTAACCCTTTGCACTCTTTGATTTTTTTAATTTTTCCGTTTACCAACTCCGAGGTAATTATGAGATTTTTGTTAATAAATTAGATGTTATTGTTACACAATAGCTTATAATCATAAAACAAATTAATAACATATTTTTATGATATTGTTATGATTGTTTAGTTGTAAGGTAGTAAAAAAAAAGAGATAAAAGTCTATCAATAATTTATTTTGCGTACAATTTAAAGTTTAAAATTTATTTTGGTGTGGTATTTTTTTAAAGATTCTCCTGGATGGAGGCCCGGCTTCCTTTCACAGGTCTCGCAACAGAATGTGCTTTCTCTTCTTCCTCCATGAACATTCCTATTGAAACACACCATGCAATTTTTATGTTTTTTCTGAGAATTAGAAAATATAAAATGACTTTTTCCATCTAAGCGCTGAACAGTGTCACCTGTGGATAATCGCCCTGATTTGGATATCGGAGCACGAAAGTCTCCTATGAGCTCCAGTAACAATTTTTCTCTAAATGCTTTATAGCTTATTGGATTTGCATTATTATTGCATTCTTTATACAATATATATGCATTTTCTATGGAGGTTTCTAGACCCTAGAAAAACAGTTTTCTCCACCATTTTAATGTTTTTCGCATAAAAGAATAGGATGTTGCGTATTGGTCTGCGACAACCGCCTCGCCCATATTTATATTATCTGATTAACTAACTGTTCATAAATAACAAACATACTCGGTACCTGTTATTGTTTGCAGGGTCTTGCTACCTGACTCTTTATGGCGGCAACCGCCCGCCTCCGTCGAGTGACAAAATCGTAAAAAGTGCTACATTCTCGTAAATATTTAGCTAATAATACTTTTGAATAACTTACCAAAATATCACGAAATTACTAATGTATGTCTTTCACAATACATACAAAAAAGATTTGATAAAATAAAAGTAATAACAATAATAATAAATATACTTTTGCCAAACACTGTAAAATGTCGAGTCCAGCTCGACATAGGAGTTGGCGTGAAGAAACGCGATGTCGAGTCCAGCTCGACATAGGAGTGGAAAGGGTTAAGAGTGCTGAAATGTTTTTTTCTCCATGCCATAATTTTGTAGGGTGCGGCATGTTTGCTAACAAAGCTAAAGATTATTTAAATACATGTTGCGATTTTCAATAGAGATGATAAAAAAAATCATCTACGCGTGAGAAAAAAAGATATTTCAAATATACTAAAAACATCAAATCAGAAAAGGGAATATATATCGAAATAATATAAAACTGTCATAATTAATCAGCAGTATCCGGATTATATTTATAATTACCATATGCTGTATATAGTAAATTTAAATGTTTTTATCAGATTTTTCGTGAGAAGTACAAATAAATAAAGCAATGAAGTTTTTTGATATCTAACTTATATTAATTAGTTTGGAAATATTTCAGGCTTTAGATTAGTCTAAACGGGTGGTGAACCACAATGGCAATACCATGGGGTGGGACAATTTCAGCTTGAAACATAACCAGAGAGGATAATCAAAACAAAAAATGTCGTAAAACCCTTAACCGTCCAAAAAATGTAAGGTCGTTCGTTGTTAATACACAATTATTTATATGTTTCTTTTAAGACGTTAATGTTGATTACTTGAAATAAAAATTCAGTTTGAAATTCTTTTAAAGTATGAAAACTAATACCTTAAAAGAGTTTCTGTTGGTGAGGGTGACAGAGGAGTAGTATTGGGAAGTTTTAATCTTTGTAGTACTGAGACAGCCTCAAGAGGCTCGATAGCTATTTTTAAACATTGCATGAGAAGGGTTGAATCCCTTGGAGCCAAACCTAAGCCATAGAGATAAATACAATAAATAAAATTATCAATACATTGTTTGGATGCCAATTTTCATGGTATTGTGTCTTTTTAGTTCATTGTTCATGTATGACTTACACATTTATTTTACTTTTACCAATATCTATTTAATATTAAAGTTTGTTTTTACTTCAACATAACGAGCCATTTTCAAAGATATAAAATATTATTATACTTTTAAATGATGTAATGATGAGCGATGAATCTGGTGTCTATAGATAGCGTTTTTTTTCGTTCATAATAGTTATTATTTCGTTCATAATATAAATTTAATTAAAATTGAAAAAATATTAACTGTATTTTGATAAAACCCTCTTCATACGCTGCAACAAAATTAATAACCGAATACTAATTTTCAAATACCATCCCCTTGTGCGATGTTTACTTAAGCTTAACCATTAAAAATACCTTAAACAAAGAGACGCTTTTTGCACCTTGCAAATTGTAAATAAAAACGTTTGAAACATGTTTAAAAAAAGTATTTATATTTAATGAGAAAGATGTGAAAAAAATGAGATATTTTTCTACATTTGTTCAGTATTGTTTTTTTTCTTTGATAGTTAACCCTTAACTGCATACGCTTTATACAATATATTTAAAAAAATCTTTTTTTATAATACTAGCCCCTGCGCACGCTTCGTTAAATAGTCGACTGCTAACAAACATATTATTTGTCTTATACTCAGCAAAATTACTGTCAGAGTAAATATGAAATAGGCACAGTTTCATGGACACGCTTTCGGTTTTTTCAATCAAGTAGGCAATACACGTTGTTATTAAAACATCCAATCACTACATTGTAAGCAATCAAGTTTGAAAATCACATCGACGGATAGTCAACAAAATTGAACTGTCGAAGTGCACAGTTGATTACCATCGATTGATTTTTTTCATGTCCATCAAGCATTACGCATATTCATTTTCTGAATTTTTGAAAGGGTTTTATTTTACTACAGTATAAACAAATATTATCAATATGAATTAATAAAAACAAATGATATTAATAAATATTATTAAAATAATTTATATTATTGCGGGTGTAACTCTATCGTTTGTTATTTATTTGGTCTATACTGTTTTACGAACAAAATCAAATTAATTAATATTTTCAAATTATTGTTGTTAGTGGATTAAAGTTTTTCTTTTGAAACCTGAAACTTTAGTAAAAGCTGGAGTATATATTATTATTGTACCAAGAACCAAGGATATCAATATTTTTTCCAAAACAACGTTTTTTTCCAGTAAAACGTAACATGTATCGATTTCGCAAAACAAATATTAGGATTATTTCAACAATATCAATGCAAATGAAAGCAAATATTTTTAAATAAGGTAATGTTTGGCGAACGAAACGAAAAAAATCCGCGAATTGTGAACCGATCGAAATATTGTTCAAATGTCAGCTTGCATAAAAAAAATATTGAAAATAAGATCGAAATTAAGAAAATGAATATAACCCGAATAAACTGTTTGGGATTTTTGACCGTTTATTGACAAAATTGTCAAATCGTGCGGCACGACCGATTGTGATCATCAATTTTCGATAGTTCGGTACAACGCAGGTACTTGCGATTTCAATTTTAACTTGCGATCGTAAGAATTTGATTCGGCTGTCATGTTATATAAAATAAATATATATATATATATATTGAATCTACACTAATGCTCGTTTTTTAGTTCATATCTTAACTGATATAATCTAAGAATTTTTCGTAGTTTGATATTTGCCTATTAGCAAGACGCCTTAGTTTTCCAAAGTATCGACTAAAAAATCGACAGCAAAATTAATTATATATTTGATATGATGCCAGGACTTTTCAGCAATTAAAGCATCGCGTTAAGTATAAGTTATTACTGATAATAAAAAATCACATGGTTTTTAATTTTGTTTTATATTGTAATAAAGGTAATCAGCAGAAAATTGATAAGACATTTTTATATTCTGAATACTAAAAAATTCCATAGTATTTCATAGAATATTCCAATTAATTATGTGCACAATAATGAAGACGAATTTATTTATCGTGTTGGCGTAAGCTGAAAAACTATATGAAGCATGGTTCATTCGCGCACTTAATTAAATAAAAATCAATTTCAACATAACAGCGTAAACAATTTTATAGCACTATTTTTAAAAAATTGTAAAAGTAGTATATTTTTAATGTCGTGTTGTTTGAATGATATTCAGTTCAGAGTTTTGAAATATATATATATCATATTTGAGCGGCTAGTAAATGAATAATACGAGTGTCGTTGAAGAAAGAAACACTTGTCACTTACGAGTAATCCTCGGACGGAGAAACTCCACGGGAACTCGTTGCTGACTGCCGACGTCTCTACACAAATGATTGTTGAGTTAAACTGCGGTCTTCATCAGTCCCACCTCCTCCGACAGACGATGGCTGCGAGAGAAAATAAACCGCAGCAAGACACGGTGGGGAACACGGTGTAGCAAAACACCTGAAGAATCACACTTCATCCACACGTTAATGCAATTTATATGGTCCTCTGTCCAGTGGCGTGCAATAGACGTCTTTCACACACACACACACACACACACAGATATAAATATATATAATATAATATATACTGTCCATGAACTATCATGCAAACTATATGATTTGCTATGTAAAAGATTTATTAGTAACATATTTAGGTTGACATATTAAATTTGGTTCAATTTCTGTTTTTCTCCATCTCAGGTAAAATGTGTCAAAAAAAGAAATCCTCAATTCGAACTTACATACTAATATATCGTAATAAAATGAGTGGGATAAAAAAATTGTTAGCCTGCAACACATATAACAAAATGTTTCGATGCATAATATAAAAAATATTATCAACCCGTTAACTAAATACTCGTGATTATTCCAGTTAACCTTACCTGAAATTTCAAGTTAGAATTTAAAACACCTCACACAGGAAATCCTTGATGTATTCAAGGAATTCCTGTGTGAAAACGTCGGAAAGAAGAATAAATCATCACGGAACTCCATTCAGCATGCCTTTTTTTTTATCTATTTTCAATTTTTTTTTCTCTTGTCTAAGGGTCGTGACCCCTCCGCTGCAGCACTGTTGAAATTACGAGGGAACTTAAGCTTGGCTCGGAGATTTCATCTTATCAGTATATTTCAACAGCATACGGCTTTAAATAATATTTCATTTGTTTAATTCAGAGCAGATGGCCCATTTATAAATTATGCTTAAAATGAGTCTGAAAATAAAAAAATCTAAAAAAGCTATTACTTTAAAAACTGAATAAGTCTTCCGACTAAAAACTTTGATAACATTAATTATTGGGATTGTAAAAAAATATTGTCAATCCAAGCGGTCACGTGATTGTGGGTAATTTAATTTAGTGGTTATTTTAGCGGAATGATTGCATTAAAATATATATTTACTAATGAACCTTTTTCGTAAATTATAAATCACGCTTTAATTAAGTTAATTAAGTTCACTAAATAAGCCTCGTTGCTGGTTGGTGGTTTTGGTGATTCGAGAGCTGCTAGGGTCCATTGGTGTACTGTGTGTTTAAAAGTGAGAACGATACACGAGCGTTCATATTCGTTACAGCGCAAACAGCGTGAGAACTCATTTTGTAAATAATGCGAATTCAATATAATAATGCAGTCAACCTCACTAAAGCATGTCGTTTGCCATGCAGATTCGGATTGGGAGTATTTTTTATAATTTTTCAACATTTTATAACTCGTAATGCATGAAATATCAAGTAAACAACATTAAAGTACAGTTAATTAAAGTTGTGATTTTTTTTTATACTCGATCGAAATTTTCACTCATATCATATGCGTAGTAATAATATTGATTTGAAATTACTTTTTGATAATTGTATTTATATCTCAACATATCTAAAAATAAATATAATATGACTTTTAATTTCACATTTATTCACATTCAATTGAACTCACCAACCTGTGTCAATGGCTATATTTGTATGGTGCAGAGTTAATATGTAAACTACCGGTTGTGCTGAGCATTGTGGTCTATTATTTAGCTCTTTGTGTTGGGGCCAGTTTAATTTCTGCGGACAACTGGTTTGAAATAGTTTCCGTTCGTATAGTTTACTGCCCTCTGATATTTATCTGTATATTTTAATTTATCGTGATTCCCGAACCCTATGATTGTATAATTAAAACAAACCAAAAAAATAAAACCTAAAAACTTATGCTGTGTACAAAGATGAAATTAATGATACTTTATCTTGCCAATAGAAACATTTTTCATAAAAATAACACTAATTTAAATTAAATATATTCGCATAATTATAGTTATTCAAAATTAATTTATCTGCGTATTTTCAGATGTGGTGCATACTTAATCAATCTGTAAATTTAAATAATTATATTTTCACTTCGTTCCCAGGCAGTCTGATACTTGACGGCGCACTCTCGTGGTTGTTACTTTGGATGTGACGGTGCGGTTATTGTTGTACTAATTACGAGTTAAAAGTTATACCACACGAACCTACGTGGAAAGTGAGAACAAAGATAAGACAGTTCAGTTCATCATTTATATTTATTACGGCATGCCATACACGCTGACGTTCCTACAAATTAACATAACGGAAAAAAAAACAGTTATTTTTGTGCTTGTTTATTAAAAAGGCGATTTATTTTCAAGTACAAAATGCATCTTTATAAAAAAAATTATTCATATTTATTATTGATTGCTCGCAAGTTTACATGTCAAATAAATGTTTTTTTTTCTAATATACTGAATTATAACAAAATTATTTTTAAAAAAGGTTTCGATGACGTCATTAAACCACGCATTGCTAAGATCTGCTTTAGTAAGCGACGGTTAGGTCTTTACAATCTGGGAACTCCCGCTGTGGTGAAATTCCGTTAACAGGTAACACGCATCGATTAAACCACTGGTTTGCAGGTTTAGAAACACACGTGTGCTTTTTTATTTGGCTGCCACGCGACGCACAATGCAGAATAAATTGCAATTGTATTTACTTTGTTATCAAATCTTTAACACAAACATTATCTGCACCAACAATATAAGCCAAAAAATCATTACTGGTTACCTCAAGGTCTTGAGAGAGTTTCCCATAGAGTTACTAGTGCTTTTATTTTGCAGCGAGTTGCTAGTGAATTGAAGATTGTGTGTTATTGTTCTATTCATTGTTTTTTTAATTATACACCTGCGTACATGCTTGTGTTTTTTAAATTTTGCATAAAATAAAGCAGACGATGAAGTCGTTGCAGATATATATTGCATAAGGGTGTGGCTTAACTTTTTTTATGATTTAAAATAACAGATATTTTTTAAATGTAAGCTTTACTTTATCTAACTAATTGATTAAGGAAATCACTGAATATAATTCATTTGAGTAGCGCTGGAATCAGCAGAGTACCTACAGGAAAGGGGAGCAATACATATTTTGGGGAACATTTTTGTCTAAATTCTATAATATAATAATGGTGTTATCAACAGAATTAATGACTATAATAAGTATTCAATTAAACAAAAATGCGTACAGTCTGGTGGCATCCTTTATCATTATAAATAAGATATTTTAATTATTTTTTAATCACTCTTTCTGTTGTTTTGTAACTTACTAGAAGTAAACAACGTATAAACTTACACATGAGACTCCATACAATAAAAAATATATACATAAAAAGTAAACCGTTAAATAAACAAGCATTCGTTTAATAATTCATCAATATTTTTTTAACACTTATACAATAAATAATAGATTTATTTAATAACAATATTTTAAGGTATTTGTTATGTACACAGCAATTCAACATTGCACGTCCAGTGGTTTGCTCAATAGAGTGTGTCGTGTTTATATTTTGGTATACGGCGGTACATATTTATTTGTCATTTTGCATTATGACCACTAATGTTTAAACAAATTTCAAAATGTTTGGTGAGTCTATTTGGCATAATTTGATCCATTTCGGATGTAGATCGTCACGAACTTGTCTATACAGGCGTGACCAGTTCACCAGTGGCGTGCAGTGCTCACCGTATAATGTGTGTGATAATTTATTTTATTTAGAAATCAATGTAACCTTTAAAAGAAACTACAAAACAAAGATGTTAAAAAAAATCGCATGTTGCGTATTAAACATATTTTCTGTTATGTATTATAGCTATTTTATCTTTATTAATTTTTAAATTGTCAAGTAATGTATTGTATTATGAAAATCAATACAATGTAATAAATGTATTTAGAATTTACTATTTTGCGTTTGTATATATGTTTCTCGATTCCCGATCACGTATCGATTTTGTGGTGTATTTATTAAATATATTAGTTGGACATGTGTGTGAATTTTATTGTTTTAAATGTAAGTTTTGATTTTGAAGCTGTCGTTATTTAGAATAGTGGTGAAGGAAATAATTCTATTAAGTTAGAATTACAAAATAAACAGCAGACAGTGGTTTTATAAAACCATTATTTACTTAGACTGCTTAAGATGGAAAATGGAAATTTGAACGCTTTTCAGCGATTTATAGTTGAATATAAAAGATTGGTTTGAACGCGGAGTTTTTAACTATATTTATAATTTAATACACAAGTGAATTACAGAACTGTATAGGTTTTTTTCTCGGCTTGTTTTCCTTTTTTTTACACCGAGATAAAAAGGTTTTTCTGTAAGAAAACGTATATTTTCAAACAATTTTGCAATTGAATTATATGCCAATGGTGATTTTAATTTATTTGATGCTTTAAATATTTTAAATTATCTACGTTTAAAACAGCCGAGAAATAATATTGTTTTTTCAGGCCAGCCAAAGGGATTATCACAATTAAGGTATTGATTTTTTTGAGGTATACTTATAGAAGCCCTAGAAATGTCATATACGCAATGAAAAGACGACATTTAAAATACGCATTTAAAAAGTGGATTGTATTTCACGTCTACATTCAAAAGAAACCAGTTCTCTCTGTATGATGTATTTTACCAAAAATTTTCAGATAAAATAAAAATACTATGAAAACAGATCAATATTTTGAATTCTTGATTGCATTGGCTATTTTATTCGTTTTAACGGTGCAGCTTATTTTACTGTCTCAATTACAGCAGCTTCTTAGCTGCTTCTGCTATGTAACCCTATCACTGAAATTGATACATTACAAGCATTATTAGACCGTTGGCTCTTACCAAAAGGTTTAAAATTCATTAACGTAAATGCGTGAGGTAATTATTAGTACTAAACTTATATATGTTGTATCACTGAGATACGGTGCAGTCTCAAGAATAAGATAAATTGAAAAACGACCGTGAAAACACAAAACCTGTTTTAATATTAAAAGATATTATCTGATGCCAGATTTCAAAATAATACATTTTTACTTACTCTGATGGCCCTGAGGATTGACGCCCAGCCTTCAGAGCTGCAGACCTTTGATTCGATGGGAATTTCAGATTTGTCTCTTGTTGGCAAAGGACCAATTGTCAACCAACTGCTGAATCATAGTTAAGCCATATCATACACACGCTGCGACATAACTGACAGCTAAATTGTAACTGGCCAATACTTACTAAAGCTAAGCCATAAAAATCATCAAAATCATGGGATGCTTTTGTTTAATTACTTATCAGCAGCAAGTTGTGTCACTTCAAAATAATACTGAATTATATTTTCAATCTTGAAAATTTTAGCTGCGTACAGTTTTCAGGATTCTGTAAAAAAATTAATCAAATAATTGGATATGTTAAATTAATTGCGATGTAAACTTAATTTCATATTAAATTAGAATCCTTACATTTATTATTTGAAAAATGACAAAGTTTATCATACTTTTAAAAAATGGTTTTAATACATCATTTTTTTCTGCACACATTGCGACAAACTTTTTTGACAAATTAAAAACATCATTTACTTAAGTGTTTCTTGGATAAATATTTTTGTTTTAAAAAATATACATTTTTGGATGTTTTATTTATATCTCATAAATGAAAAGTCATGTTTATCGTCATATCATTGTAAACCATATTATACATTAATATAAGCGTAACACGATTTTTTTACTAAAATAACATTCCATATTATTTCAGTGTGCTCAATCTATAAATTGTTTCATATTATCGATAAAGAAGTATATCAGGCATTAATGAAAAAAAAATCAGGCAATATAAAGCCGGCTGTGGTCGGAGAGGGAAGCCCCGACGCTGTTACATGTATTCACTTTTTCAATAGAACAAACAAGCATTGTTGGGTGTAGGGGCGCGTACATCCAATAATAAAATGATTTACTCTCGACTATCTAAATAATAACTATTATGAATACAAAAATATATTGAACAATCACCCCGGCCACCTCGTGCACAATGGCTTACACCGAAGCAGGAAACCGCCGCACCGACGTCCATTGTTACCTCGGAATTTTTTTTTTTCGCACAATTATTTTCCACTGCAACATTCCCATCAAGCGCAAATAGTCCACCGTCCGCAGCACACCGCCCGGAATTCGTAGAAACCTAATTGTTTATCCCTTATTGTTTCAACAATACATTTGACATACGTTTCGCTCCTCGAGCTCGGACCATCTTCAGGGACTTAGTTTCTGCTCACCTGTATTTGAATACCGCAATCGTGCACCTTAAGTTGGTGCGCTCAAACTTGGAAACATCGGAGTACTGAAAACTTGAAGCAGCTCTACACCCAAGAAACAGAATAAATAAATATTAAATCTAACAAAACATATCTAGTAAATCTTTTTATTCAAGTACCTCTTCTCAGAGGTGGTGACCATCATATATATATTTTTTTATATAGGTTTGGTACCTTGCTTGTTATGTACAAGGTTTGTCATCACAATTTGGGGAAACTGTCCAAACTAGTCGACCGAATTGTGCTATATATGGGAGTGACAGAAGCCACACCCCCTGGTTTATCTTCTTTATGGTTCCGATGACACGCTTCAAGAAGCCATCCAGTGACTTCATCATCTGTGGGTGTCTCGCCACTGACTTCAGGTCATCCAGGCACAGGCCCTCCTGTCGGCATTGGCTCTCCAGTTGGTGTCTCTGAAGACCAAAGATGGGGCATGAATCCACAAGGTGGATCACTTTTTGTGGAGTAATATCATCACAAGGCCATGTGTCGTCGCTCGTCAAGTGGAACCTGCGGAGATAACTTCTCATCGCTCCATGACCCATTAGGAGCTGGGTTGATTCAAATCTAATCCCGCAGGTATTCCTGTATGCAGCGGCGTCCGTAACAGAATCAAAAAACATATTTGTTACGTTCCCTTGCGGAGAGCTTGTGTACCTTTCGTTCCATGTGTCCATTGTAATTTTCCTCTGGAGATTTTTTGCGAAACTCAGAGGAAAGTCGGAAAATACATAATTCATTTTCTTTTTGGTGACTTCTTTAGCCTTTTCGTCAGCTTTCTCGTTGCCAACAAGACCAACGTGAGCTCTCACCCAGCCTATCTCGATGTTAACATCACTTGCTTGAATTTCTTTTAGCTTTTTCTGGATGTTAACTATTAGAGGGTTGGTTGATTGTTTGGATATACTGTCTACCCCCGAGCGACAATCAGTGAGTATTTTCACTGACTGCCACCTGCCAGATGGTTTTAGTAATATCCAGCGAAGAGCTTCATTAATAGCAACGAGCTCACTCTGAAATACGGAGCAGTAGTCGACATGTTTCAATGTTCTAGCAGGAAGTTCTTGGCCGTTTTCGTATGGAACAAAAGCCGCTCCAACCTTTCCCTCGAGTAAGCTACCGTCCGTGTATATTGTGAGTTCATTGTCTTTTGGCGTAGGTATATCTTGGTCAAAATATCGGGGGTCACTTTGATGTCTCTGACTCGGATGAGGCAATGATAAGATGTCAACTACTCCTTGATATTTCCTGTCACTAGGAAGAAAATCGTTTCTTGACATTGTATATTGCTTGCCTCTCTTGTATCATCAGGTCCAGTGGAATGAGGCCAGCAATGGCCTGGCCTGATACAAGTGATACAGTTCTGTTTGCAGTGCAAATTGTCTCTGAAAGGTGTCCAGTTTCTTCTTATTTGTTTTCTTTTTGGTTGCCTCAGCCCATACGCTGGCCGCGTATGTGATTAAAGGCTCGACAGCTCCAATGTAGAGTGTTTTCATCACGTCAGGAGAGCATCCCCATGTGGGTTTCGTTGCTCTTACAATCATTTGGGTTATCGCAGCGGCTTTCTTACACACGTTGTCGATATGGCGGATATATTGAACATATGTTTATCCTGAGCCAGTCTTAATAATTCATCATATAATCTTTCGACTTCCAGCCACTGACGCAAATTCCGCACCCACATTAGATTTTTCTTTTTAATGTGTATTATTCCAATAATCGGTTTTTTTTTGTAATAGTTCTTATATTTTTTATTAAGATTTATTCAGAGTCAAAAAGCGAGATGTCAATTCCTCGCTGTCACCCAGCTGCAAATGTTCATAAATATTCAGTCTAATCTGAACGCAAAGGTTGGTGAGCTTCGTGTAATAGAGGTACGGATTTTCTCTTTCAAGCAAACTACGAGTATTTTTTAGTTTCATTATTTTTCGAGCGGAAAAATAGCATAAAGTTGGCAGTCAAAGCTTGTTGAGATCTCCCTTTGCCACTTGCTTGCTAATTGGTGAACTTTTCTCTTTAATGCGTCTAACGAAGTTGGTACTTTTAACTGAGAGGTGACCGCAAGATTAATACTTTTTGAAACTACTTCTTATTAAGTAACTAAAGCAAAACTGTGAGAGAGGAGCAACGGGCAGCGACTTAATATTTCTAATTATAGAAAATATGTCTTATACTAACTCGTCAAAGAAGGCTTCCTCGGAAAACAGAAATAGACTGCTATATAGATATTGCAATTTCACGTCAAATAATAATGGTGATGTACAGAAAATGTTTTATACTCTTTACCTTAAGAATACTTCAGAATTTAAATTGTCAGCATAATACTTAAATAAGTGCAATAAATATCTATAAGATATTAAAATCTCATTATCATAGGCTACACACGTATGCAGCACTGAAGATCTCAAACTGAAATGTTATATTTTTAATACTCAATAAATCATATAAAGCACTGCTATTATTTCATTAACGGTTATCACTTACGTTGCTAATAAATAACTATTTAGTAATCTATATAAACCATACATTTTGTTGCTGTGAAAGCTTTGCATTCACAAGAATAGAGCACCATTACATTCTACACAAGAGTATTGTAAACCGGACATTACAGTCTTAGCCCACTACACATGGATTCTAAAGATGGAACTATACACGAATGTTTATACAAATTGCTATGGCGCCTCAAATATCGTCGACGGAGATATTTATATATATATATATAAATATTATAATCTATAGACATCAAACTTCTAGTGCGCGCATATCAAAGTTTGTTTTAATAAAATGATAGAACAATAAAAAAAACGTGATGTTATTATTTTGTTGTAATTATTTGATATATCAATAATCTTAATATAAAAATGTTATAGTGTGTTTTATAACCTATATTTCAAAACTTCATTATTAAACACGTTGAACGCAGTCCTCGTGTTTCAGATTTTTAATGGTGCTTTTTTATTGTATATGTCTCATTTATATGCTGTATCTACATGAGATTTATTTGATCATTTATTAGCAATACAATCTAGATTAATGGCTAGCGGCCTCCCTTGCACATAACCCATTATCTAGCTTAGGCTATGGTTTCCCCAGCAGCCGAACCGATCTAAAACCGACAAGATAGGACGTGATTCGTCGGATGTAATTCATTGATTTAAAGGTGATTTATATTGGTGTCGTTCAGACAAGGAGACTTAACACTACAATGCTCTATAAAAGTAGCATGCATGAAAAAAAAAACAGGTAAACAAGCAGTTTTATGCGATCCGAAGTAGCTTAATTTTAAAACAAGTTTAGGAAAGAACCTGAAAGAAACGAGGAACTTGCTATCAACTCTGTGTACAAAACTATAACCGATTATTTATACACTTGTCATCATCGTTACATGGATACCAAATATGCTTAGCCAAATTTCCAGAGGGCTACTGAATAATTAAACTTAATAATCTCTAAGCCATTTTGCAACCATACTTATTATAAATATGAATTATTTCAAATTAACCCAACCAGTCTATCAGGAATATCGTAATACGACCCTTGATAAGGGAGGAGGAAACCACGACCTTAGCATTAGTAATACGGGGAGGAAAGGAATAGTTTCATACAACATGTATTCTGATACATAAGCACCGAATGGTAACATATTTTACTCACATTATTGATGTTTAAAATTCCATCATCGAAAAAAATATATCTTCAATCTCATAACAATTTATAATCACACGTATTTTGTTTCTTCGTATAAATAAAATATAATGTTGGTACTGCATATGTATTTAATTAATAAAACTCATAGTAACATGAATTTTGTTTATTTTGAAATCCGAGTTTGAAAAATAATTTTAATCATAATTTAAGTTTAAAGCAAACAACTTTGTTTCCCTCAGTAACTTGATTTTTTTAAATTTTTTAAATGTATACATTATAACCCTGTTTATTTCAGAAAAAAATGGTCGATGAACTGTGGTCTGATATTGCGAGCAGTAAAAAATATATACACGATGCGAATCTATTTCCCTTTCTGGTGGTTTTCTTCGAAAATAATATAAATATATATCGATTATATTTAAGTTTAAAAAAGTGAAATCAATATTTATAATTATTTGACATCAATTGAAGGAAGTATTCAAAATTAATGCATTTTCTAATGCAATGGGCCTGTTGAATGATTTTTGAATAATGCTCACGATTTGAACTAGGTCTAAACTTTAGCACGAAAGACTAGGTTTAGGATTTAAATCCGGACGAAGCATTAGGTTTTTAAACTCAGTAAATTATAAATTGTCTATTTTAAAAAAAAGGAAAACTTGCAGAAAAAAAGTACCAGTGCGTTATTTGAGAATTTTTTTTTCTTCGTACAATACGTGGAATGCAGGGGATTAAAATTTTTGGAAATTTTTTCACTTAGGGTGTTTCCACTCGTGAAATAAACAAAATATTTAGTAATGTTTAATATTTTTAATGCCATTTAAAGTTGAATCGGTCACTGCGTCCTTAATGGATCGATTGATGATATATATTTGGACGGGCAGCACATCGGCGTATTCGCAACCTTTTTAATCGACTGACGCACAGTAATAAATAACACGTCTCGCTATGCAAGCGTGAAAAACCACTCCATCCCTTATACAACGACGCGACTCCTCCACGATGCAAATAAAACCTGGGAAATCCTTTATGAATTAAGTCTAGTATACTGATAAATATTCAATAGGACCGTACTGTTTATGTATGCGACCTATTGCGTATTGCGACTTTAAGCCCAAGTCCTCAGTGAAAACTACACCTGAAAACACCTGAAAACTAAATCGTCATAAACGGACGTCTAGCTTTCTTAAAAATATATTGAACAATATTTTTTCAATGAATCAGCAAAAAAACTATTGACATTGAGCGTTAAACTTAAATATATCGATTAAGTTGTAATTTTGTTGAATAGACCCTACTTTTTTAAAGCTCTGAATTTCAAAGCTGTCTTAGCGCACTAACAACTTACAATTTAGATAGACACTTTCAATCACCTTCGACCAAACTGAAACAGACGTGAGTCTTAATAAATAATTTTGGGATTCACCTTAACAGACGGGGTCGAACCGGAGACCTCTAACGGGGTCTAACCACTGAGCCAGCAAGAAATATTATTTTATATTGTTGAAATTCTTTCCTTAAAACTTTTGTTAGCGTCACGTATTTTTTGCAGATTACTGTTGATAATTACTCCTGCTTGTGATTTACGACTGTTGTTTGATGAAACATTTTACATAATTTGTGTGTCTTACGGGAAGCTCTCTTAGATCTCCTAACCTGGTCCGTTTTCATGGCGGGCCCTTCTCTCTGTTGGCACGGAGAGGCAATGTATAATTCAATAGGAACGAACAGTTCCCTTCCGCGTACACTCTATCGCCTCTACTAGCAGACGCACACAGGCTAGTGTTGTTTTTAATTAAAACAATAAATCACTCGCGTTCGCGTCGACTGGTTAGGAAATATTATTTTAATCAACCATAAATACGACGACAAATAATGGTTACCCTGCCGGAGACTGTTACGATAAAATCTGTTCACGTGCTCGCTCTCCAAATTGGAGTCGTTAATAAACAATTTTTGTTTAAAACCGTAGATAAATATTTCTATATAGCAGTGATTCAATAGAAAAATGACAGCATGACTTATCCTGCTGGTGTATAGTCCAATTATGCATTGAATGTTATACGAAAAATTGTTTTTAGCTATTCAAAGTTTAAACATTAACGTGATAACTTTATTTGGGTGTTAATAAATTGATTGTGAATATGGGGTTGCTCTACTTTCAAAGCTACGACACACAGGCATAAAACTTATGTAAAGCTGAAAATATTTTTTCAGGTTACACCCATCTTAGCAAAAACTTTCGAAATGGCATAATTGGTTGAATAAACTTTACACCTGCGTCAATTAATTTTAAAAAACGTATACTCATAGCGGGTCTTAATAGACTGTATTCGCCCAAGTGGTACGCACCTCGGTGTCAGTGGCAAGTAAAGTATCGATTTAGATCCAATGGATTGTGCTCTTAGCTCAAACGAATCAGTGAAATGTTAAGATACATTTTCTGTTTCGTAAAAACAAACAATCAGCTTTTAATTATTATTGTGCAGTAAAAAAGAAGTGAGGAAAATAATCGTGAGAATGATTTTGAATAGATTTGGTACAACATGGGAGTTTTCCGATTCTCGGTGCGCGTGCATCCGGGAGATCTGTATTTCCGGCCGACTCTCGATCCGCGACTGTTTCCGTCTTATTCAGACTAATTCACCAAAGCAGGTGTACAGAAACAGTGATTTAATGACGTCCACTATATATTTAACGATTTTCCTGCTTTATGCCAGAACAGCTGTAATACAGTTGGAAACTTTTAAAATACCATAAAATTATTCGTGAAATAGATATTTGAGAACGCCAAGAAGTCCATTGTTTTGTGATCGTGTAGAATTTATTATGAAATTAATAGTTGGCTATTTGAGAACGTCAAGGAGTGCGTTGTTTCCTGAAAGTTTTGTAGAATACATGTTAAGTTATTTAAGAACGCAAAAAGTACATTGTTAAGTGAAAATATGTTTAAAGGAATTGTGAAAAAAATATCGAGCTATTTGAGAACTCCAAACAAGCGTCCTTATAGAAATCTTGAAGAAGTAAAAACATCTTAAAATTATAATTAAAGTACTGTAGCTGAGTAATGTAATAAAACAATGATTTTTTATTATTTTGATTTTATTTATTTAAAAAAAAATTAGATAAGTACATGGCTATTTTCATAACATTTATAATTCACCGAATATATTCTTCATACCTTCACTATGTTTCGTCCTTCTACAATGGCGTACTATTATGCAATCGTGCTAACTGTATTTCAATTTAAAAGCATTGGAAATTGACTACCAACTATTTTTATAAATTCAATGACAATCTAATATTCATTTTATTATAAGAGTATTATTTATAACCTTACCACAGTTACATTTTCTTTTACCCTGATTCCTGTCTCTTTTTCCAATCTTAGATTTTCCCCTGCTAAAATATTATACTGGAACCTTCCAACTTCACAGTCATTATTAAAATTACTTCTACGCAATAGCACATAACATTTATATAAAGGGAACCGAGCCCTAGCTATGTTTATCTGATCTAGAAATGCAATTTTTTTTAAATGTCTCGTAACCTTCACAAAGTATCGGCAAAAATAGCAACATTCATTTATTGCCAAGAATTATAAGACGAAAAATGAGCTTTAATCAGATGTAGGAATATGTATATTTACACAACCTAAAAATAACGTATCACTTCTATGTGTTACCAGAATTCACTCGATCACAATGCCAGAATGAGTACACACGACAACCTGGCATGAAGTGAAGGAAATTGATATAAATCTCATCCATTTTATCGTCTAAAATGCTTGGTGGTTACTGTGAATAATATGACATCACATTGTTTATCAACAAGTATTCAAATACGCAGTAAACCTATGTTTACATTTGTATTGTAATAAATAAAATAATGAACTGATTTTGTATGCCTTCTTTGTATTCAATCTCTTTGGTCTTGAATAAATATAAATTTTTATAACTTCGTTACAATCAAGGGGTATGTACTATATATTATTTGTAGTATATTAATTTGGTTGAACAAACTGCATGAACCAGTTTAAATGCAAATAAAATCATATTTTACTACAAGCCGACGAAGTTACGTAATTACTTATATATAAACAAAGTAACATAACATAATAAATCAATGTAATGCTGTTGTAATTATTATTACACGTAGTACAAATTAGTTTTGGGAGTGTTACATTTATTATATAGAACGACAAAAAATATATTACATCGATACATTGTTTAAAGAGAAAAATCTATTATAACTGTAAAATCTTTACTGAATCTAGACTAATATCAAAATGAGTAAACATGTTATAAAATTATATAATTTTTAATAGAGATATTTTAACATCCATAAAAATCAAATACTTGTAATTTAATGCAATTTTTTTTAAAGAGTTTTTAAGATCAATTGCATTAATTTATTAAATATTAAATTTATAATATTATCTATCATTACTAAAAATTATATGCTTGTTATATGATTTACATTAGTTTCTCTTTCGTATTTAATGTCTGATTATCTATACGAATTTCATATAAGATTACATAAATATATTTCAACTATTTAATCACATTTAAAGAATTCGTGAATAAATGACTAATTTAATATTATTTTTTGGCATATTTATTTTCAGATCTAACAATGAGCTTACATACATCCAACACGAAATACTAGTATTTTATTTTAAGAGATATTAAAATAAATCTTAAAGTTAAATAGCCAAGTAATAAGTAAGCAATCGTTAAACTATTGTTACATCTGTATTTATAATTTCATAAGGACCTACTTTCTAGTTTGCAAATTTATTTACATGGGTTTAAATAAGTTCCTTACAAAAAACAAATATAATAATTAATTAATATTTCAAAAAAATAATGCTCTTAGTAAAAATATATTCACTTACAATATTGAGCTTTAGATAAAAATTATACAATAATCAATTGAACGTAACATTTAATATGATAATGACTAAAAAATTTTACCCCCACATTTGAAGATATATAATAAAGTTATTTCAATTAAAAAGTATTTATAAAGATGTCACTTTATAATTAAAAATAAATTACATACTTCCCGGCCAGCTTTTGTTATATAAAGGACGTACCACCTCGTTGTCAGTGTTAACTAGAAACTCTCTGATATCTACAAACATATTTACATGTACAATCATCGGTTGACGTTATGCTAGTTAACACATATCGAGAAGAAATATTCACCTCAGGAAAGATCCCTGTACTTAAATCATATTCTGTGATGCCCTCTTATAATTAAATATGGTTTTGAATGTGTGAATATATTTATATGCAGCCTTTGTTTAAAAAAGCATTTGTAATAACTTTATGATTACTCTTTAAGTACGAATTACATGTTAGAGAATATCTGCAAGAATCTATAATATATATACGAATAACCTCAAACATGCAATGTTATAACCTTCAATCTCAAAGGGGGGGGTCTATTTGTAAGATTTAGTACATTCAGATTATCTCTTAACCTGATACGTGTTATCACACTTATCCTTTCACCCTCTTGAAATTGGTGGGTACATAAATTTTCAAACAACTAGAAGCAAGCTGATCTCAAAGAGTGAACTATTGAAAAGACTCTGGGGCATCGACATCATTAGCTTTTTTCAAGTTAAACTATAATAAATTAAATTTGGCTTGATCATTCATCGTCTTTTCTGGCAAATTCCAGTTTCTGCTGGTCCTTGATCTTCTTCATCTGTGCGTAGATGGAAGCTTGCTTGTAGTTGATAGGTCCGTAATCTTTCAAATCTGCATCCGCATAGATCAAAGAGTCTGTGTCAGGCTTGAAAGGCTGTAAAAATAATACTTCATTTAAAAACTTACTAATTTTTCATGTGCAGATGAATTTACTGATTCCTGAGAGTGCACTCTTACCAAATAAATATCCTTCTTTGGCTTACCTATGTGCCGTTAGTAAATTTGTCTCTCAAATTATTTTATAAAACAAAAATGAATATGTATATATTTCTCACCTATATCATTGACCCATTCCTAAATATCTATTTCTTCAAACTGTAGTGTAGCGTACTCTGTTCTTTGCTTCTTTTTAAGATTGTTAGTTCCTTCGGTTGAGATGTTACGATCTTTACTTGTTAATCTGTTAGTTGAATCTTTAGAAAAAAGCTGTCTGTTAGAATTTACTTTATCGTTATATTTCTGATTGTGGTCTTCTAAATCTAAGTCTGCATACACAAGCCGTTTTTGTTGTACTGTTTGAACAGCTTTCACTTGATCCTTGGGAACATACCTGTGCCTGTTCATTGAACCTAGAGTATATGTATTAGGAGCCTTGCTTGAAGTTTTCTTAGTTTGTGAATCTCGTCGCAACAATTCATGTAATCTATTCATAGAATCTCTATGTGCCGGGTCTAGCTCTCCGCTGCCCGTTCGGAACTTCAAATTGTCTTTTACTTCACTGAATACACCATCATTATCTGGTTTCTTAACATGTTTTTTATTCATTTCAGCTTCATGGTTTGACCTATTGTTTTCATTATAATAAATATCTAATCTCTGTTTATTTTTATTAGGCTTGTATATAAGAGGGCCTGTGATTTCTTCGGGTTGCTCGTGGATTGGCGTTGTATTATTTACAGAATGAATCGGTTGGAAATAACAAAAGCTATGGTGTTTTTGAAGGGGCAACTGGATGGGTCTCTTGAAAGTGGTGCTCGGGTGGGTCTGGTTTAGTTTTTGATTGAATTCTTGACGAGGTCCTACTGTGTTAATATTCTGGAAGTATTAGGTGACAAAGTTAGTAGAACCCATAGAAACAAAAAAACATGTTTTAAAACAATAAAACAGATAAAATGCATTCAAAATAGGCAGAAACACAAAAGCAACAGACAAAACTATAATAATAATAACATATATGTGAGTGTAGCGAGTAGAATGTATATTTTTATAACATTTTTATTACAAGATTGTTATGTTTTAATTGAACTTATTGCGTTGTCTGTTCTTTTGAAAAAGTATATGGCTAGCAAAAAGCATAGCTACCTGTCGAAGATTTAATTCTCTTATCTTAGCTCTAACAAGCGATCCTTCTTGAACTGCAGTCTCTTTGTAGAGTTGTCTATATTCTGAGTTGCTTTTATGACTAATGGAACTTTGACTCCTTTTCAGAGACACTTGCACGGGATGTACCTTGGGAATTGGTTTTGGAAGCAAGTTAGGAATCTGTAAGGGCTCTCTCGCTGGCTGTATAAGCATGTGCTGTTTTGGTATAACTTTTCCAACAGATTTTGACGATTCTGCAACTTTTTTAGTAAATGAATCGGTTTTAATGTTCGCCTGATTGAATGAGAAGCTCTCATGTTTCCTTATAGGTTTTGTGGAGTGTTTAACTTTTTGAACAGTGTCTGGAGATATGATACCAAGTGTATTAGCGCTCGAAAGTGAATGCTGCCCAAATCTAAAAGTAGAACTCGGATTATAAATGTCACTTTCTTTTACTTTTGCAGAAAGTGTTTTTATTTTTGGAGTAGCATCAACAACACTCGGTGATATCTTTGGTAGTTCGCTTTTTATGATTACCCTATTATCTAAAAGAATGTCTGGTTTTGATGCTTGTTTTTCTGTAACCTCGTTGTTAAAGGAATGATTTCTGGATGGGGTTCTGCTACTTATGACTTTACTTCCAGATTCTGACTTCTTCTCATCTTGGTTTGACTCTTTTAGCTTATCCATGAGAATTCCACTTTTAGTAGTTCGTTTAGGGAACGTTAAGGAACTAAATTGAGAATGTTTGGCCTTTTCAGTAATGTGGGTTGAAAGATTTGCATATAAATCATCAGTCTTTACGATCTTTCGAGGTAAGGTCTTTGGTATGTTTGCAATAGGGATGAAGCCAATTTCTTTTGCATCAGGTGGTTTGACTTCTTTTTTTCTCAAATCATCTATTTTTAATTGGCTAAAAAATTCTTCAGTCTTATTTTCATTTATTGTTTGCTGCATAGCGATTTGGGAAGCTAAGTTTGCATAGTGATGCTCTTTAGGGGATTTTTTCTGTGGTGTGTCGGCAATAGAAGGAGACGTGATGGTTCTTGGTGCAGGAGTTGGAGTTTTCCAATCATTCCGATTGCTTAACAACTGCTTAGATGCTTCTACAGGATTATTTTCATAGATTTGTATAGAGTCTGTGAGATTTTGGAATGATGCGTTCAGAGTATCTGTCACAAAACTATTGCCCATTAGACCAACTTCTGGAGAAGACACGGAAGGATATGCAAAGCCTGGAAAGTTAGCGTAAATTACACTATCTGTTTTCCTTAAACAATCTTC
The DNA here is from genome assembly GCA_022113835.1 of Atopsyche davidsoni. Lineage (NCBI taxonomy): Eukaryota > Metazoa > Arthropoda > Insecta > Trichoptera > Hydrobiosidae > Atopsyche > Atopsyche davidsoni. The sequence continues at coordinate 3,369,996 of JAILWY010000019.1, read as the reverse complement.
TTTAGATTTGGGATGATTTACATGTAATATTCCTTCATTCTTGTTGACCATAATATATTCTATTTTATGTCTTGTTGTTGGATAAAATCTATCCAATTTTCTTTTTCTGACTATCTTCATAGAACTAAAAAGTAACTCATTTCGTTTTCTTTCTTCTTTTCTCACATTCAATGAGTGGAATCTTTGTTCATCATCATTTGAAGTTAAAGAATCTAAATTGTTCACGTCAAACTGTTGGAATTTATTATTATACATATTACAATGTTGGCCATACGGAAAAAGCTGCATTTCTGATTTTAATACGACTCCTGAATCATTAGAGAAATGATTTCTCTTCAAAGGGCTCGTATTTAGGGTCTGGTTTGAAGTCGATGGTAGAAAATTGCCAATGGAGGTTTCCGTCGCTGCAAGGCCGGGAACATTAATATTAGGAACTGTCGGCACATGGGAGAATGGTGCGCATGATAATATTCTTGGAGTAAATGAAGGATTGCACTCCAGTTGCTTCTCTAATGCAGATTCTGGGGTTCTTGGGGTCTTTTGACCAATCAATGCTCTCACAACACGAGGTTGGATAACCTGTACTGGCTATTTATCATGTTATTATTAAAAGTATTCAGCATAAAAGCATAACATTTTGACATCATCCATTAGAATCATATGTATGAATTTCAGTGTCATAATGCAGTTTTGAATTATTTTGTCATCATTTTAATATTGGCGAGTAGAAAATTTATGACAAACACAAGCGGCCAACATGCAGCACGTGAAAAACAAAACAAGCAAAAATTAAAAAAATAAGCATCACATGCAAAATAAAATCAAGCAATCATGTTATGTGAGGGGTAATAGATGAAAATAAAACTTATAAGATTATAATCTTGAAATGTAAGTTTAAAATATTTGAATTAAATTCATCAAATATATTGTTATAATATGGCCACACAATACGTGGAAATATATAAACAATGGTCTCAAAAATGGCTGTGGCTTAGTAAAAAGCAACGTGACATTACATTGTAATTTTATAAAATAATAAAGTCAAACATGATAACTGCAGGTATCTGACCTTGTTAGGGGCTTGTTGGAGGCCATGGAAGGGGAGGTTTTCATATAGGCCTGGATTCTCTATGGGACCTCCCTCATTATCTGCACCACCATTGGCTGGAGCTGAAAACATACATTTTAAAGACATTTAAAGCTGTACCCTTTTGCTTTATAATTTACCCTGTCTCTAGCATAATAATTAGATTTTACTGCTTTATATTAACATAAGTTGAACAGTCATAGATTATTAAGTAGATAAACATATATATTTTGTAAATAATTATTAGTAAGAGAGGAAATCAAAAGTCAGTATTGATTACAACTTTTAATTGATCATTATTTTTCCCGAAGTGACTTTTCTTATGTATTTTTAATCTCAACCAACCTTGACCTGGTTTTTTTCTTTTCCTAGAATTTGAACTGCCCCTAGACTGATCAGAGGTGTTGAGTGTTTCAGGCGTATTAGGGTTAATGGAATTATTTGCTACGGTATCATTGGCACTCAAGGTTTTTAATTGAATAACCTCAGTACCTTTAGGTGGTCTCCTAAACGTTACAACTACAACACAAAAATATCACAACATAATTAGCATTCCAAAATAACAACTAATATTAGTACGTTCAAACATTGAATGACTTGTCGCTATCATACAATTGAACGGCAGAAAATCATCATAAAATATCACAGATAATAAATTAATAATTTTATAAAAGACAAACAAGCTTAAGTTATCCAAATTAAAATATTTAATTGCATGCATCGTATGAAAAGATGGATATTATTACAAAAACTGTCAAGTGTAAATAATGTGAAAATCTATAAATCTCTTTTTATACCTCCTTCTGACGGTCTGATTACAGGAGAAGGACCCTGAAAAATAGACCTCAACCCTCGACTCCTTGGTCCGTCCACCTCTCCATCTTTCAAAGAGAATCCAACTAAAGAAAGAGCTCGCTTATTTGATTTGGTTCTTTTGACCTTCTTTGAACTGTTTGTGTTTCCATCATCACTTAAACATTCATCTTCATCACTTTTAATACTCTTTCTCGCAAAGCTCATTCTTTTGAATATATTTGATAATCCTGGTTTTTTCTTCTTGTTCCTTTCTTTCATTATATTTTTGCATTTATCCTTATCAAATTTAATTGATTGGTCCGCTTGAATATTTTGAGTGTCAGTAGCTTCATTGCTTTGCTCAGCATTTGATCGTTCTAAAATACCAAGATTTGAAAAATCTTTTAGATTATTTCCTTGAGTTTCTCTATTATTTTGAATAGATGCATTTGAATCTTGTTTTCCTTGACCTTCGTCATTTTCGGATACCTTGATAACATTTCTTCCAAGCTTTTTAGGACTCAGGGAATGATTTGAATTGACATGAACAAGAACTCCTGGTTTCAGAGGCCACTTATTTGCTGTCTTTGCTGGGCTTAACGGAGAATCAGCAGAAGCTTTTGATGCATCTTGCAACTTAGAGATTTCATTATCATTTGCTAGCACATCATTGTTATTATCTCCATTATTGCCAGGTATTTCAGGACCTTTAGATTCGATGCTTACAGAGTTGGGACCAGATTTTTGATTGACTTCATTGGCGTAAGTTAAGCTTTGATTAGCTTCAGAAATTTGATTTAAACTTAAGTTAGATCTTGCATTTAGTCTCGCTTGCAAGCTAGCTTGGTAGCTTGCTTCTAATTGACTGAGATCAGCTAGTAGTCTACCAGGATTAGAGTTATTTGCTAGTGGATTGATATTTGGTCCGTTTCTTCCCTGAGGCACAATGAATTGACCTTGCAAAGGAACTAATCTGGATTTTTCTGAATAATTTTGACTTGTTGGTAAATGAATACGTGGGGAAATACCAGGAAGACTTTGAGAGACAATTGCTTGGACAATTGAAGTTTCATTTTGAATAGTAATCGCCGAACTGTTTTTATGATAATGATTGATGTTAAGTGATTGTATAATATATACAAAGCATTCAAGAAAACAGGCAGACGAACATGAAAAAAAAAAAACAAAATTCATTAAACTAAAAAAACTTCAAACATGCTAGTTTTAAGCGAACCATGCACATACATACACACAAGTTTATTACGACAGATACATGACTAAGTAAAATAATTCTGGAGACCAGATGAATGAAAAATTCGATGAGCTTATGATGCTTAAAATATTTAAATTTTATAATGAATGAATATTATAAAGGAAAATTTTTTTTTTTGTGATTTTATCTAAAAAGGATAAAACTAACCTCTCCCTCTCATCCATAGGTACGGGGCTCCTGTCTGTGTTGACCAATGAGAAGTGACGATAGTTAGAGTGAGACGCACAATGCACATTATTCAGAGTTAGGTGAAGCGTAAAACATAGATGCAAGGTTATGTCGATACATCGCAAGTATTACATGTAAGAGAAAACATAAAATAATTTAATTTGAATATTATTACTATTAGGATGAGTTTGAAAACTGTATCACAAATAATTCAAGCTCTTATTTTTCAAAACATTGTTACTAGCAAAAAATCAAGCTTAATAAGTTTTATTTGACAGTTAAAATGAACAAAGATCTGTAAGATCCTGTAACTGTTAAATGAAATTTAGCCAAGAATCATGCGCTTTTAAGTATGATGTATGCTCACATCTCAAAAAATTATTGCACTGAAATAAATAAGTTTTAATATAAAATGTAAATTGAATCCGTTTTTGGGTAAACAAATACTTACATTTGGAGGCTGCTCGTCGATGCCGGCAGATACAAAGAATAATAAGACATAAAAGGAGGACTAGCAGGAGAAGAATGCCAATTCCCGCTGCCACAAGTAAGGCTGTGCGACTCCACCAGCGCCACCACGGCAGACTTCCTATAAATATAAAAACAAATTGAGCATATCAAGCACGACAATAGAAATACCTGAGCTATCCTGAAACCATTTTTTGATGTATATTTTTGTAGTCAACAAACACTCAAACAATTTTTGTACTATTTTTTAAGTATCAATTTATACACAAAAAATAAAAATAGAGATTGCACTTTTTGCTCACCTTGAACGATAATAGTGCAGTTTTCTGACTTCCCAACTGAATTATTGGCACTGCATATGAAAGTACGAGGACCCTCAATACTGGGAACCATGTCCAGTCTTAGAATACTCTTTACCCCTCTTTGCTTGATAGCCTCTTCATCTATCGTATCATTTTCATCCTTCAGAGACCACTCAAACTCAACCTGAAACATTTATTTGTCAATCTGTAAAATAAACCAAAATTAACATATACGAGTAGGTATTTCTGCTCTTCATAGAATCAACTTACCTCGGTTGGATTTGCATTTGATGTACAAATAAGAACTGAAGCATCGTCATTGGTATTATCTTCTGTTTGAATGATGGAACATTCGGGCTTATCTAAAATTATAAGATACAAATTTAATTTACTTGGAAAATTAACATTTTGATAGCAAACTTTTTAATTAAACATTTTGCAGCTTACACATAACATTAAGATATGTATTGATTTGCACGCTGCCATGTCGGTTAGAGGCTTCACACACAAGGTAGCCACTGTCCTCACGGGAAACACCCTTCTCAAGGACCAACGTATAACCGTGGCTCAATACTTCAGGGTTACCCAAGCTTGGGTTGGAGGAGTCCTCATCTTCCGCTGACTTGTTGTAACGAAGCCATGTGAAACTTGGCATCGGATGGGCCCTGAAACATTACAATCATATGAACAATATTATCACTTGTTCACATTTAATTTATTACTTAACATAATGTTGTAGATATTTCAGTGTAAAATCATTTTCTATAAATAATGATTAAAGTCCAAAAATAAATCAAAAGTATCTATATAACTTACTTTGCCATACAAGTAACTTTTTTGGGAACTTGATCCTCCTTGACAGATATTACTTTGTTGGAAACTGTTAGGTTTTCTGGTGGAACTATAATTAGAAGTAATACTTAGTGTTTGATTTATTAAAATTACATAAAATTTCAATTAAGTGGTATATTACATTCTACTCCAAAAGAAGTGGTCGAGTTGACAGAAGGACCAACTCCATTTTCCTGGGAGAAGCATGTGTAGGTTGCATTGTCACTCAGTCGATCCAAAACTTGGTTTGGCCAATTAGTTGTATTGAAGAACTGTAATCAAATTAAACATACAGCACGTTTTTTCAATAATAAAACATATTCTGATATTACAAAAACTTCTTACTAAATATTGTAAATCATTTTTGTGTAATATCATTCATTTTATTTTATTTCATGCAAGCAAGTTGCTCGTTCATTAACACTAGTGATACTTTATAAAGCTTAACGAATATAAAATAATATAGTATACCAATTCTGATTCCATTGATTTGAAGCGATTGGTATTCTGATCAGAATCTTTGGGTGTATTGACTATTGTATAAAAGTCTCTTTCATTTCCATTCACCACAATAGACTTTCCGTTTTTCAGCCAACTGACTTCGCATAACGGTGAACACTCCACTTGGCAAACAAGAGATATTTCCTAAAATGCATATCATCATTATTATCATTTCCCAAAAATACCAACGTCTTCATCTAATAGACTCTTTATGCCCACTAGCGAGCATCCGCACAATTTATTGAACCTCAGATAGCCCCAATGCTCACAAGCACAATATAGGATTGAAAACATTCAAATTAAAAATGAGTTTTTACTTACCGATGAATTGTACATAACTCCTGTATATGAAGTTAGATTATTGATGAAAGAAGGTGGAGCTACAAATATTTAAAATAGTGTTATTTAACTTCCATACATATTGATAGTTCTAAAGCGGTAATGTTTTAAATTATATAAAAGATATTATTATAAGTTTTACTACATAAAACCTCTCAGAGAGATTCATAAATATATTTCTACCTAGAACTTGAATGAACACAACGGCTGGTGGTCCAGCTCCTGCTTCATTGATAGCTCGGCAAGTGAAATTTGATTCAGTCTCCAGAGTCACATTTTCTATGAGCCATTCTGCAGTTATTATTTCAGAAATATGCTCTGTTCCACGATGCCATTGGAATCTAAAAATAAATTAGATAAATTGCTACAATTTAAACACTTTAGGCAAAACTAAATTTAACTTCCTAGGTACTAAAAATTAATTTTTCATTGTGACAAATACGAGAATGAAAGTTGGTTCAGTAAGAAATAATATGCATTTAATCTTACTTTGTAGCGTGAGGTCTTCCTTTGTCTTCTACAGAGCATGTTAGCTTGACAGCTTGTCCCTTAATAACTCTCTCAGGATAATAGACGAGCATGGCTGGACCAGGGTCATCTACAAGCGTTATCATAAATATATTACCTTTTAACATATAATATAACAGACAATAGTTATACACCTCTGTCTTTTAAATCATTGATTTTACTATACCAGATTGAATTTGAAAACAGAGGAAACACCAACAGATAAATTTTAAATTTAAATATATTTAAATTAGTAAAATACATAGCATTTGGTATTTATAGAACGGCTCATTGCAAATGTAAGCAAACAGCCAACGTTGGATACCAATGCAAATGCGGGCTCGCATAAATACAACTAGCAACAAAACACATACATGAAGTAGATAAGTATTGTCTATGAAGATATTTTCCCAAGAACAACAATGTGGCACTCTATGTATAAAAGTGAAGTACCCAACAGAATATTTTTTTATGGTAATTTAAGCGGACACTCTCAATACTTTGTTATATTTTACATCGCATGTGAACGCAAACTGTTTTGAAATGTAAACATTCAAATATATATTTTATTACTTGCTGCAACAACTTAACACCAGAGACAGTTTTTATATAATCAACCTGAAGAGATTTTAACTTGAATAAAATCTTTGCAATCATGTTGTGAGGTTGTGTTAATAGCATTGAATCAACTCACAGTATACAATAAGTTCAGTATCATTGCTGCGGTCTCCCCAACCAGCCTTGGTCTTGCCCTGACAGGAATAGTTTCCGTGAAACGATCGAGTCACCTCCTGAAGGAGCAGGCGGGATGGATCGATATCTGAACACATATCCTCTGAAATCACAATTGAAAATTGAAAGATTAATATTCACATAAATAAATTGATTAAATAAATATTATAGATTTAGCGATCATTTTATTCTATTCTTTTCAAGTTTTATAGTTCGACTGCTACTGACTGAAAACCATAAGTATATTGATATTTACCTTCAGAATCAGTAGTGTTACAATCGGGCAGTTGCTTTAGAAGTTCCTGGTCAAGGTACCAACGCACCGCCAGCAAGGTTGTAGGATTGCCTCTCAGCACATCGCACTCGAGGGTCACATTCTGGCGAGCACTTTCGACCACCTGAGTGTCGGGGTCCATGTCTAGCTGAACCTCTGGTCTGTCTGGAAGCAGTGAAGAAATATTATGGATATTATTAAATAATAAAAATACATAGTCAACACATTATATTATTATTTTTACTATTTTGTAAAGATAGGTTTAAATATCTTACAGTGGACATCAAGGTAAACGCTGTCTGGACTCATAGATGTACCAACGGGATTCTCCAGCTGGCACTGGTACTTTCCGATGTCAAATTCCGAGGTATTCTTGATAATCAAAGCTTGTTGCTTTGTATCTCCTCCATCGTAATGCTCTGGCTGAGACTCCATGTCCAATGGAGCGTCATTCAATATCCTAGAACAACGACATATCTTCATCGACACATTCATTCAAAACTTTGAAAAAACTAAAGGTAGATAGAGAACTTATTTGTCAACAGAGAGACCCATAGGTGCGGTTGTTGAAACTGAGAATTTTACTTATTTACTTATAGAATTTGACGTATAAAAACTTCAATCATGATTGATACAAAAAATATATACATTTGTTAAGTTATAAAATCTTTGATAAAATAGCATACCATGTTACGCTAAGAAGCTTTGCTGGGTTAGCTTCGTATTCACAGTGCATTATAACATCCATGGTCTCGTTCACGGTGATATTGTCAGGTCTCACGGACACAACAGGTGGAACTGAAAAATAAATATATATATATTTATATAATTGAAACGGCTTAGCACTTTTTGGATGAAACAACTACACGATGCTTTTGAAAACTTACAATGAACGTCCAACAGTTGGGACGCATTGAGCGGTGTCTCCCCTTGCAGTAGGGGTGCAGCGAGCTGGCGCGCCTCGCAGTTGAAGAAGTGCGAGTGCTCCCATTTGGTGGCCCAGAAAAATATCCGAGAAAGTGTGATGTATGTGCCATCCTCCTATGAAAACAACAGAATGATAAAATATAACAAATCACAGTTGTATTGATATAGCAGTGGCGGACCTCAATGGGCTATTCTCCTTGGAGAGGGGGGGGGTCTTTTCAAGCCATCAGAAAGATCCACACATCAAAATACCGGATACTAAATTAAGTACATTCGCATTTTTTTTGTAATAAAATTTTTCAGTAATTTCACAGGCAATAAATAATACATGGCAAAAATATTCGCAATTAATAATTATGACCTCGCATTTTTTAAACCTACTAGAAGAAGCAAACATGCACATTTTTCGCAATATAAAAATAGTGTAAAATAACATCAAATTACATAAATTAATCAAAGGAAATTAGAAGAAATAAAAACGCGTCATGTTTTATTTATTTATGGAACTTGTCGACAATGTTATAAATAAACATTAATTCATCAATATTTTTTTAATAACTCTAATATTTAAGGATTTATACAAAACCATCCATTATTAGATTATACATAATAATTTAGGCGAATATTCATCAATACGAAAATTCACACTTTATTTAAGCTCTACTTTTGACAGCAAGATAAAAAATAAAATAATAAATCTGGCTTCAGTTTATTGTCTTGAATATAGGAATATATATTATTCTGCTTGATTGATACGCCTCTGTTATCGTACCACACCCTGGGATCATATCTCTGCTGTATTAAGTTGTTGCACTTTTAAAAGCTCGCTTGCAATATCCACACACATATGAGAGTAAAGCCAAATCCTACCTGTTCCTCCGTAGACGTGTGGATATTCTCAGCTGGCAGGGGTTCGGTGTCGTTGGCCCACGAGATCACAGCCGGGGGTCGCGCACCTTTGGCCTGGCACTCTAACGTGACTTTACTGCCCTCCACAACATGGTGCTGCACCCCGGAGATCGTCAGCTCTATTGGGCGCACTGCGAATGATTACAAAGTTTATACCAAGTTACTGACAAGAAAAATAAATTGCTCCTGTGCGCCTGGGTTTTTTAAAATTATTTTACTTACAGATGAGGTCAAGCTGCATTTCATAAGTCATGGGACTCTCGAGTGCCTCTGAAGTGACAGCGCATTTGAGGGTCTGTCTTTGGAATTTCCGCTCCACCATGATGAGTAAGCGATTCGTGGTCATGGCGTCTTCTCCTTCCCCCACGGTGGAGACATCACCTGAAAGTTCAATATTCAATCAAATCACCGCAAATATTTTACCAACAAAAATAATGTACAGGTTATATTATAAAATAAATAAAGTACACCAAATATTTGAATTACGTTAATATTAAATATTGATTCATTTTTAATAATACTTTCACTTTCGTCTTCTGTTTGTTTTTACCTGAAACCTCCTTGTCTCCAATCGTCCAGGTGAGCGTCGGGTAGGGTTTTCCTCCCTTAGCGCGGCACTCCACAGTAGACTCGCTACCTTCAAGAAGCCCTCCGAGAGCCGAATCCTTTTTCAGCTCGTTCCCAGCTTGATCTACGACGGTCAGCGAGGATGGCTTGACTGAAAAAAGCAATTACAAGTTATACTAAGTATACAAAGTATAACTATTAAATAGTATAATTTGTGAACACGAAATTGTGCTGTGCAATGCATATACGTTATAAAAGTGGCGTGCTTCCGTTTTGCGGAAAAGCAATGACGAAATTATATCAAACAACGAATTATACTGATTTGACTTTATAGTATAGTGGATAAAACTGTGCAGTTGTAAGTTCTTCTTAGAGCTAGAGAATTGTATAGTTAATATTTTATATTTATAAAGTAGAAGTGGTCTATCGACCATATGTCCTTTTTGGGGGGATAGATTATTTAATGCTGCACTTGATGCATAGTTTGATATGTTATCATGGCGTGGTGACGATTTTACAAGTACGCAGTCTGGCAGAATTAAAAGTCCCTATCCTAACTAACAACAACAAAAAAATCGTTTTCAAACATAAGAAAAAAGGCTCTCACTTTACAGAAACTCTCAAGTCGACTGTTTACCTGTCAGCTAAAGCAGGTACGCGTGCTTTCGGGGAAAATATAATACAGCAAAAAATGCGAAAGGGGAAACCGGAGATTTGATATCACAATGAACGGGGGTGGCGCACAACGAGTATGGTAATAAGCGAAGACAATAAAGTGTTTTAATTTGGCTACGAACAATGCAGTCTTCGCTCCCAAAATTATTACGCAGAAGGCGATTGGGTCCCCTTGCAATTAAAACTTTAATTATAATATTGTTTAAAGCAAACGACTTTTCAAAATATTGTTTAAATTAAATCTACTAATTGTGCTTTGACCCATTGCAAGTTCGTTTGCCATGCGAGATGGCCTCGTTCATACTTTTAGAGAAACAACATCAGCTTTCCGTGAAAATAGTTGAGTTCTTTCATATCATGGAAAAGACATTTAATAAATTGTAAAATCGTGAATGTATATTTAATTAGAAAATAATTTAAAGCTTTCTACTTTATAGTTTATTATACGAATCTGTGCCGAGTAAATTGTTTAAATTGTCCATCAAGATTACTAAATACAGTACACCGATAGGCATTTATTATTTTACCCAATTAAAAAAAGAAAATCGGATTGTATTAGGAATGGATTGAAATGAAGGGATGGTCCGATTTTGAGTCTCATGAAACATTCATTTTTTTTCTAAAAAAATCTACCAGTTTGAGCTTTATACATTGAGAATACTTATTTTTTTTTTAATGTGGTTTTTTTAAACGAGTTTATTTGTATTGTAAAATAAAAAAATTGAAACAGTGCTAAACAAAATAAATGAAAATATTTAAATTACTCGTCGAAAAGAATTTCTTTATAAAAACTTGCATAACGTGATATTTATGTTTTTTTTTTTTTTTTTAGAATTACAACAAATCGAATGACATGAATATTGAATTGGGGTTTAAAACTTTTCAGCCACTTACTGAGAGTTCTTATGTTGACTTCATTGACGGTCTCGCAGTGGTCGGCAGGTTGAATGAAGGTCAGCTCGCAGCGGTAGGTGCCCTCATCATCCACCTGCACCGGGGATATCTTCATCTCTGTAGCCGCGGTGAGTGACAACTGGATCCTGGAATCAATATCATTGGCATATTAAAAAGTAACAAGGGCTCTTTGATTCTCCTCTCTGCTGACAACACCACTATTCTGTATTGATGAACTAATAACGGTTCCCATGCAGTTTTCTGTCACCAATCCCAGCTGTGGAATAATTTAATGGTAATGACTCGTGGATTGGATGTTTCGTTGCTTTCAAAAGGGCTATAATTACAGCAAAGTCGTAAAAATAACCAGTTTATCGCTTGACAGATGAAAGATTGAGTGTTATTGTATTGAAAATGTATACACTGTAAAATTATTTTTATTGCCTTTGATAAATTATACAAACATTTTCTCAGTAGGTACACTTTTTAAGTAATGTTAATATTAAAAGTAAAGATAATACAATTTTCATTGATTTTATGCCATGTATTATAAAAAAAGTGGCCTCGTATTATATCTTCGTAGTTTTGGGTTTTCGAAAGGATAGTAGACTGAACGTAAAGTTTTGTCATAACATTAAGCGTATTCATAAAGTGCGCAGCGTATACTTGAATATCATTTTTATTTTATTAAATTTTTTTTTTGCTTAACTGTATTTCTACTTTCAGGGTTCGAAATTAAACAAACCTGGAAGCCATTTCTCCCTCGGGGCGGGCGAGGTTCGCGGTCTCGGCCAGCAGGGCGATGCGCTTGCCCTGGCGGTACCACTTCACAGAGTGGAGGGGCCCGCAGTCTGTCCCCTGCGAGCATTTCAGGGAGGCCGTCTCTCCCACCACCACTGATATAGTCTCTGGAACAACAGGAAACAGTAATCAATAATCAGCCTCCAATTAAACTCCGATCTGAGGGCCAAAGTGACAGCCAACTGTCGATATACTTTTACGAAAAAATCATTAGAATTTATATGATATATTACAATTCAAACGCGTTTCAAAATTTTGTTTATTTCTGGGTCACTCAACTGCTAACAAACGATCAATATAAAATTATTTTGAATTACGCCTGCTTGTATCGCAGGCACAGTTGACTCACCCCACATCAAGATACCACTTTGCAAAAGATTCAATTGTTAAAATTTTATGCTGCAATAAATTCGTTTCATCCTCTTAAGAAAAATATTTTTATTTCGTGTACACTGGAGGCTTTCACGGTGTTGCGTTTTCAATAATAAAAAAAAATCCTTGTCGGAGTGGAGTCTTTGATTTCGTATGAATTATTAATTTCGCACATAAAAATAACAATTAGATCTTCAGCCGGACCGGTTTGTTAATAAAAATTAATAACATGAAACAGCGCCAGGTGGGAATGTACGATTGTATAAGGCCGCGCCGAGGCTGGTTCACACGGAGCGACCGCATTCTCCTACACGGGGGGCGCCGGAGCGAGACGCCGCGGCGCTCTGCCCTCATCACGGAGGCACCCTCGCACGCATCCTGCGATGCTAATTATTTACGGGAGGCGTACCTTTGTTTATTTTTTTTTTCCTACCTGAACACTAGCGTATGCATCATATTGACGGTGAAATTATCTTAAATCGGTTTGATGCGCAGAACTGTGAAATTCCCACGCTTCTTAATGTATATATATACACACACACAAATATATTTATTAATATATAGTAGGGTCTCCTTTTAGCTCGATACACTTGACGCTCCGACTGGATGCTCCGACTTCATTAACCCATCTGAAAAATGCGTTTTCTCGAGGTCTGCAAAGTAGGCCTCCGTGGCGGCGATGACCTCCTCATTCGACTTAAATTTCTGCCCGGCGAGTGACTTTTTCAAGTTTGGAAACAAAAAAAAAATCGCACGGTGCCGAATTTGGAAAATACGGTGGATGGGGGAGCAGTTCGTAGGGCAATTCGACCAATTTGGCCGTGGCGACGGCGGAGGTGTGAGCCGGTGCGTTGTCACTTTTTTTTTCTTCGCCAATTGAGGCCGTTTTTTCTGCAATTCGGCAATAATTCGGCATAGTAGAGCCCTGTGACCGTTTTGCCCTTCTCCAGGTAGTCAATGTAGATCACACCTTGTGAATCCCAGAAAACGGTGGCCATCACCTTTCCGGCCGATAGGACAGTCTTCGCCTTCTTCGGAGCACGTTCGCCGGGTGAAGTTCACTGTTTCGAGAAGAGTCACCGTACACAGCATCCAAGCGCTCTTTGATTTCGCTGCGTGATTTCCCTTCCAAAAACAAGAATCGAATCACCGACCATTTTTCATTTTTCTAAAATACGCGTACACGTCCGCTTTCACACGCGGTCAAAACAAAACTACGAGTCCGATTCGGCTGAAATTTAGACAGTAGCCATCTACAAGAATGTACTACACGATAGTAAATCTCTCTTGCGATACTAGCACCATCGGACGGTGAGGCTAAGTACTTAAGCCTTCGTATATATATATATATATATATATATATATATATATATATATATATATATCCCTCCTCGCTCTCCCTATTCTGTTGCTTGTGCAAGGCTGCCATTCTGTACCCTGAGAGTGTGTAAAGGATCGGTTATGGAGTAATGATTGTGCTCTACTCTGGAACAGAACAGAATCGTAAAGTGTAGGAATAGTTACATAACAGTTTCACAGCCACTGAGATAGGTCCATACGCAATAAAGCATTTGCAAATATTTGCTCCAAAATAATTTTTCATATGCTTGAAATGAGCACGTCTATCCCAGGTACATATATACAAATGGCTCCTCCCCGCTCTCCTCATTCGGTTTGTGCATGGCTGCCATTCTGTACCCTGAGTAAAGGATCGGTAATGGAATAGTGGACTTGGAATGATTGTTGAGGAATGCGCTCTGGAAATACCTTGACGAGGTGGGGGGGGGGGGGGCTGCTATTGTTTCTGTAGCCTGCTGCATCTTAAACGCCAGAGCTTTGTAAAGAAAGGATAATATAATAATGCTATTGGGCAGCAGATTTTTCCTTCCAATATAAAACTGCAGTGTAGAAGGATCTACTACACTATTTTCCCTCAGAAAATCATAATCACTGGTTCTGCATAAATTTACGATCAGTGAGATAATCGCCGACCTCCTCCGAGGAGAAGTACCCGAAAAAGAAGATTAATATATGTTTTTATAATAAAATATTGCAAGTTATGGGATTACAATTTTTTTATTCTTAGTGATTTTTTCTTCCTTTATTTTTAAGCACAGTATTGTTATACTCCCCGTTTCTGTCAAAGTAAAGAATGAAAACGTAGCAAGCTTGACTACATCTAATACATCACGCGATTGATAAAACCAAATTGAAAATTCCTGTAGCTAACCAGTGAAATAGATATTTGCGCAACCCGTCTAACTTATCTGCCAGCTTGTTAACTAATTCTCTCGTTGAGCAGACTCAGAGTAGGCATTTGTAACTGTGCTAAGCCTACATCTGTATACGGCTTTGCTTGATAAATAGATAGGCTATATTTTCTGCCTCAATAGCCTTTTTAAGTGATGTTTTTTTTGAGGGCGCGTAGTATAGAAGTTAATGGCACCGGAGTGAGCAGAGGATATACAATTGAATTAAAACAATTATTTATATTAAAGACATATTATAAATAATACTGATCGCAGATTTTCAAAAATATTTTACTTTCTGCCTCATTACATATAATAAGAACCTCAATTAAAACTAGGCAGCAAACAAATTTCGGGGTCTTTTGAGATTTTGTTATTCAATATTTGAAGGATATTTTTAGTTTATTTAGTGTATTGGGTAGTGAGCTTCTTGAAGCTTTATGAATCTGTGATGCAATCATTTTCAGAGATATTAAATATTAATCCCTGAAGGTGGTTCTGGCACGAGTACTGAAACGTCAAAAGACAGCATATTTGAACTTTTTATAGATCTGAACTTTTAAAAGTGTGATTGTTATATTGAAAAGGTTTCTAGGTAAAGTGTGCATTTCCTGTCTTTGAAAACCTTTGTTTTGAAAAAAAAAAAAAAAAAAAAACATCACCAAATAACCCCAAATATAAAGAAATTGAACTAAATAACAAGATTTGAAACATTGAGTAAAGCGAACAAGTCAAATTACACTTTAAATGCAGCTGAAACAATGATTTCAACCTAGATCTGAACCTGGAATAATGTCAAAACAAAATGATTTGACACTAAACAATTTAACCGTCACCATTTTGAAAATTAAAAAAAAACTTTCAAAATATCGCAACGCAATAATCGTGAGAAGAGATGGGAGACAGCATTGTTTACTTTTTTCTAGAGGAAAATATAACTGATTATCAAAAAGAACTTCAAACTTTAGAAGAAACTATAAACGACTCAGTGGCGGAATAACCTTACTTCGATATTTTTATTAAAAATAAATATTTAGCGATATTCACATTGTTTGTTTATAGACAGAATAAACTAGTCGCGTCAATACTAAAAAGTTTTTTTTCATAAATGTTTGAAAGTATGATTTTATAGGCCAATCGTTACGTGACTCCATTCATAATATATGTTGATAATTTTTTTTTTTTTTCATAAACGATGTTCATAACATTCAGTTAAATGGTTTCAAATGTGGTTATGGAGAGAGCTGCCGAAACTGATCCGCACCCTTTCAGTTTACCGCAGACATTTCATCGGAAAAGTTTTGTCGCATTTACTTGCTAATTCGATTCGTCGCAACTGTATAATAGTATATTCCTGCGACAAACTTTCAATACTACAAGAAGGTGACTTGTCGAAAAGTAAATTCGGTGATATAATCAGCGGAGTGCTTTTAGAACTGCGAGATTCTGCATCAAAATTTGCCGGTCTTTTGTGGTCGCGGAACTAAGGAAGGAAAATTATTACAATTAATCATACCAATACAACTCTCGTTAGTGAGTTATCGTCCATTGTGGCTGAAACCATGAGTAGAGAATGGATTTTTTGATAATTGTTAACATTATCTCGATCATATAATGCCCATTATTTATCGTCACTTAACCTTTTTAAATAGTATTGTTAAAGCGTGATATATATCTCGCGAGTAAACTTCTTGCACCATTAAAATGACGTCACCACAACTAAAGTACTTGTTCCACTCGGTTCTGTGATCTGGCGACATTTATTATTGTATCATTGCTGTCCCAGGATTCTTTTTGAAAGTGTTGTGTCTGTAATATATCCGAAATATACACAAAAGAATATCGCCACTACTGAAATTTATAATAAATCAGGTATGTTCGTAGCTTTTGGGAGCCGTTGTTATAAGTTTAATTGAGTTTGAGGGTGTTAGCTGTTTCTAGTTTTTGGCACTTTAACGTCTCGGGTCTCGTTCTGGGACCATCTTACTTTTCAA
This sequence comes from Atopsyche davidsoni, assembly GCA_022113835.1. Taxonomy (NCBI): domain Eukaryota; kingdom Metazoa; phylum Arthropoda; class Insecta; order Trichoptera; family Hydrobiosidae; genus Atopsyche; species Atopsyche davidsoni. The sequence goes on along the minus strand of JAILWY010000019.1, from coordinate 3,353,331 downwards.
ATCCGTAAATATGCTTCCAGCACGGGGACCGAAATGTCGGAGTATCAAAACTTGAAGCAGCTCAACACTGAAGAATCCAAATACTTGAAACAGTGTTTGGTCCTAAGGCAGTTTTGAAAAATAGTATTAATGTTATTACCATACTTTGTTATGTGAACAAATATATTAATTCGACAGAATTACGATGCGATGAATGGTTGAGTCATAATGCCCAGGGAGGGGCACCGCAGCCAATTAGCCTGCCGATGCTATTGACTTGGGTCATCTGAATTGTACCGGCAGTTCAAGTACCAATAGTATTAGTAATAGTAATAGTTCTACGTAGAATATCCCATAATGACGTTAGATAATAATTCGTTTCTAGTGTCCCTACCCTGATCAAATAATTTTATTTATAGTTAGTATTTGGTTAATTTCTGCTAATAAAACCTTATGATTCTAATAGAACAAATAATAACACTATTAGAAAAGACTAAGAAAAGGTATTCCAGTTGTTGAAATATTTTCATAATATAGAACTCACTTTATGAGATTTGGGTTACGTATGTTGTATGTATATGTGTATGATGATTGTCCAGGAAAAATCAAAGGAAACCCTGAAGGAAGATGGAATTTGCGCCAGTGGCTGGAAGTCGGGAGAGAATCACTAGGACTGGCTCTGGATATATATATATATGATATATGCTCAGTGAGATGGCCACCAAAATCCTTTGAAGTGAAGAAGACCTCATATGAAGAAAAAGATGTGTATATAGTTTACTTTAGTAAACAATAGTGTTAAAAAGCGTAAATAACATTGGTTTGCATTTAATTTTGATACAGTTGTCCCTACATCCATGGTTTTCATGCTTGATTGCATGAAAGTTCCCCGTCTGATGATGGTCAAATTATATCATAGCTTTGAATATAAAGGGTCTGTTTTAAAATAGGGGGTCATGGTCGATGGGCATAATATAAAGCGTTTTAAATTTACTGTAAAACATTGTATGCGCTTCGTCTTTTCCAAACTTCTCTCTGTTTTTTCTTTCGCTGTTTTCATATTAATAATATAAACCAAATTGAATACTGATTTACTTGTTTTTAAAAAGCGACCTAAAGACAATATGTGTAATGTAGTACATATCGTTTGTATTTATATCAGTCTTCAGGCCATGAAAATAATTGATTCATACATGTTATTTTCATATGACAATACTCCAAAGAAAAGACAGGGTGGGTCACCTTTTCCAGGTGGAAAATTCGTCTAATATATGCGACAAATATTTGGTAAGATTGGAAAATAGTTTCTATGGCCTGTTTAGAGAGTATATCGCGTCTCGGTGCGGGCGTCCCCGTGTGTAGTCCGCCGCAAGAAACGTAAAGAAGTGAGTATCCCACTACAGTGAGTATAACATCCGTCTTGCTTTTTTCTCCTTTGTGAGGCAATAATTTTCATTTGCAATTCGGTTCTCAGGCCAGCCGTGAGAAGCCTTCAAAACGCCCGCCCATTGTCCTCCGCTCTTCCCACAGTATTCCATCTGCATGACTTATGAACAGTCTCGTATTATGGAGGTCTTTGGTTTTATGTTCTGCTCCTATTAAAGTCTCTTCTTTGTTAGAAGATGCCGCTAGATGCAGTTTTTTTTTCGGTACGTAAATACCGGTCCAGACTGCCCCACGGGTGGACCGGGAAAATGTATACAATTTCCTATAAAGTATTCAAAATCAACTAAAACCAAATGAGTTTTCACAAGAACTAAGACTAATAAAATGATTTACTTTTGGTTTTTTTTAGATACAGGATTCGGAAGTATAGTACCTTTTACAAAAATCAACCAGAATTCTTTCCCCCACACTTTTTTTCGTTTCTTGTCTTAACCGCATGCGGTTTATCGTACAATAATGTGAATATCATTCAGAATTCACATTGTGTTGTTATACAAACTTGCGATATATTTTATAATATTTTGTATTGTTAGTGATTTTTTTGAGTCATTAATACTGAAAACAGAGCGCCAATTGCTAACAAAAAATGATCACATAGAAAAATGGACACCTACGCGGCTACATATTTTAATTGATTGAGAAACACATATCTTCCCTTGCACTGCTTGCTGAAACAACCGTAGACGTATACTCCCCATTGAGACTTTGCATAAATATAGTTTATTAGTTACCAAAAAATAGAGAGAAAATACACAAGTGGCTTAATATTCTAACCCAGAATGTAGCGTAATCATATTTTTATTAATGGTGTGCTGTGAGTAACTATGATGATGATGATTGAATGTAGTTCGCGGAGTATCAGTTTTATTTTTGTGTCCGTCTGTCGAGAACACGAGAGTGTTGTCCGGTGAGCGGATTCTCAAAGTAGGAATTGCAAAATTGTTTAAGATGAATACTGTGCATTGAATATAAATAAACTGAATAAGTGAATATAAATTGGTGAATATAAATTTATCGATAAATAACTACAAGTTGACATAAATCTAAACCAGTAGGTGTATATAAGTTGGATGCAAACCATTCTTTGTATCATGGTAACTAATGTAGATTTAAAACGATTTGTTTTAAGATGCATAAATGTAATTCAAACCTACACACCCATGGTCAAGTGTTGTATACAATTCAACCACTATAGTTTGGTAATTGAACGAAAATAAAACCCGTTATATGCCTGTAATCTCACCCAAAAAACGTATTGGATACACATTGGCATACAAAGCTAAAAATTTGGATTTGATAATTATTTAATATTGGTATATTTAACATTATCCATTAATTTAAACGTACGCCCGAAAAATCCATGCAAGTTTTTCAGGTTAAACGTATTCTAAAAGCATATTTATGGTCATAATCTTAGATATTTTTTCTCGGCTCGAGTCGTTTGTGAAGGTGATTTAATTTACATAGCGTTTTGGGTGTACATATGTACGAAGGAGCGTGTTCCCTATCGGGTTTCCATACATACTGCCTACAATCTACCCTTATAATAGGAAGAACCCTTTGAGGTGGGACAATATTATAACCTAGTTGGGGGCTCTAAGTGCCGGCTTGTATTTCACTTCCTGTCATAATTTTACATGACATTGCGTCTCATATGAACTCTCCAATTTCTGGGAAATTTTACAACTTTTTTAATAACATTTAATTATCAAACTTAACTCGCTAAAATGTACATTTTTATTCTCAACCGAATAGTAATAGAACTAAAATAATTTCTTGGTGTAAACATCTTTTGTAAACGTAACACGTATGTTTTGCTTGTGTAGCAAAATCTGTGTGTTTTTTTTTTGTTAAATTTTTAAGGGAACCCCCCTTACTGGGCACTGTAAGAAAACCACACTTCTCCCGCCCATTGCAACTGTGACATCTTGGATGCACTCGTGTGGCTTCGGAGTCGATTCGAGATTGCTTTCTTGGGCAGAGGAACGGCGCGGGGAAGACCCCGGCCGGGCGACACGCGATACGGGAAGCACCAATTTCATGCATCGCTGCGCCGGCAAGGACTGCAGCTCCGAGCCGGTGTCCCTTCAGGCGCGGTCTCCGAATCCACCAATTCATCGCCCGTACCAACGTAAATTTTTACTAGTATCTTCGTTTTATGAATAATGCAGGATAGCAATAATATTTTACAAGCTCAGTGTCCGTTTTCTGATTTGTGATTATTTAAAATCTCTAAAATCTCGATGGAGATTCACCATGTGTTATGTCTTTTTTTTTTTTTTTTTTTTAATAGATTTGGTACCTTGCTTGTTATGTACAAGGTTTGCCATCACAATTTGGGGAAATTTTCCAAACTAGTCAAGCGAAATTGTGCTATACATGGTTCTGATGACACGCTTCAAGAAGCCATCCAGTGACTTCATCATCTGTGGGTGTCTCGCCACTGACTTCAGGTCATCCAGGCACAGGCCCTCCTGTCGGCATTGTCTCTCCAGTTGGTGTCTCTGAAGGCTAAAGATGGGGCATGAACTTACAAGGTGGATCACTGTTTGTGGAGTAATATCATCACAAAGGCATGTGTCAAGTGGAACCTACGGAGATAACTTCTCATCACTCCATGAACCATGTTAAGAGCTGGGTTGATTCAACGCTAATGTGTTATGTGTTATGTCGCCTCAGTTCTCCTTTATGGACTCGAAGCTTGGACACTCAATACAGCTACTATGCGAAGAATTTGAGGCGGCAGAAATGTGGCCTTATAGGAGAATCCTGGGTTGACCGCGTCACAAATGAAAGAGTCTTGAACAGAATGCGCAAATTAGAGAGGTCTCCTATTTTAGCTACATTTTTCGCAATAATAAGTATGGCATCCTCCAGCTGATTGCCCAAGGAAAAAGGGGCATTGTAAGAAGGAAGTTCACGTAGATGCGGAATTTTTGCCAGTGACTGGAGATCGGAAGTGCAGCCGGATTGGTGAGAATGGCCCAGGATAGAGACATATTCGAGGAAATGGTCACCAACCTCCTATGAGGAGAGGCAACAGAAGAAGAAGATTATTTAAATATTACTCTTAAACCCACTTTAAACAATTAGTGTGAATTATAGGTTTGACGGTACTGGGGTTTAAAACACGATTGACCAAATAACTAAAGAGCACTGGAAGAAGTATTATATTATATAGCAGTAATCTCTCCGATCAAGTGAAAAATACTATTTTTCTGTTAACATATTGTTAAAAAAGCCACATCATTATAAGTTTTATTGGTACTATTCATGGTGATGTATAAATAGCACTTCACTCTCAAATACATATTTCATAAAAAAAATTGATCGTGTGACTTTAAATTTGATACTATAAAGTATTACACCACTATTGTGAAGTTATAGCTGCTATCGTGTTCATTAAGATGTTTAATTACATATGTTATCAATAGCTAAGTAGAACAATACAATTGTATGTGAATGTGATTTGGGGTACTCGCGGACTTGCGCTGAACGCCACGTTTTCAAACAATCAGGTATTATGTGAAATCGACAACTTGAACATAAGATTGTCGCTGCATGTTGTGCCACATTTAACAGTATAGTTATTATTGTTACCTACATGGCTAGGAGAAATAATAATGACTCAATAATGGATTTGCTAAGTCTCCCATGACAACCAGACTGGGAAACCCAATAACTCGATAAATATAACAAAAATTGTTATTATTGTTGCCAACATCACAAACAGACAACATTACATGACTTCGTATTTAATTTAATATTTTTTTAAGAAAGCCTAACATTATTAATGAGATAATATGAATCGATTATATTTCAATTAAAGTATATTATTATTAAAATAACATCAACCCTTAATATCAGCATTAAAAAAAATTATACGATACTTGAACAAATAAAGCTTGACAGCTAAACACAAGGCACGCTGAAAAAAAAGCTCCTTTATGTTTATATGTATGCATTGTATAAAGGTTTTAAGATAACATAAGAAAACTAAGTTATTACTTTTCTAGAATACGTATAAAATTATTATTATTATACTATGTGCCAAATATTACATAATTTTATCATTATTCGTAAGGCAAAATGTCAACTTTCTTCACCAACATCAATGCTATGCAACTTTCAAAACTTTGATGAGCATGAATAAAAAAGTAACTTTTTTCAACTTAGTTTTCTTTGATTTTAATTTAAAAAATATTTTTAAAAATTCACTTAAATAAAAGCAATCGAAAATTTAGTTACGGTTTAAAATTGCGCTTCCTGAATCCGTAGATCTGATTTATTATTTCAAAACATAATGTAAAGGTTTTGGTAATTGAAACGTAACAAAGATATTGCTTTGTGGAATTGAGGCATGAACCCCCGGCCTGAGAGACAGGAAGTGCGACTGGAAGAACACGGTCCTCTGACGTCCTTTGTGAGACCCCAGGATATTGGAAGACTTTCATGTTTGATTATGGACGGAGCGAACGCTGCCACGCGAGAATATCATTCAATATACATAAAAAACAGTATATAATCGTTTAATTTTTTGAAACAATATAGCCTTTTTAAATTATCGTACCTCAGAATTAAAGTGTGCTACACAGTAATAAATATAAAGAAAGATTTAAATATTTATCTTTTGAAATCAAATTTTTAATAAATCGTAAATACTTTTATATATATATTATTCACCAAACAAATATATCAATGTATTTTGGTCAGAAAATTTCAATCACGTACACAGAGTGTGTTTTCGCCTATTTTTTCTTATTCTGTGACCTACAGATTATTTAATTCTTTCATAACGCACTCTGTATATATTCATTTTGCAAATTGTAATGTTTTTTTTAAGTCTTTGAATCAAAGTTACTTTTAGATTCAACATTAGATTTACTTATCAAATATACACCATTATATATTTAATACTGTCTTCTGTTTTTACAGGAAAAAATCGTTGGTTTTTCACGGTCTTGGGTTCTAAACAGCGTGATAGTTGACATGATATGGTTTTTAATAATATCTATTACATCATACTCATTAACATTGTTTTATTTGCAAGGAAAATTTATATCTTTATTTATAGTAAATACGTTTTCTAAATACGTCACATGTCGATCTATATTGTGTAGCAAAAATTACTGCTTCGAGTAATCTTCGCATCTTCTTATTATATTCTGATTCCTAGGAATTCATAGGAAGTTGGTGACCATTTCATCGAACATATTTCTATCCTGAGCCACCATCACTAACAGACTTGTTTATAGATAAAAGTTATAATTGTGAGACAAAGCTTCTTTGTTTAATAAGTCAGATTGATTTTTTGTTGATGGAGACAATTTGCTGGTCTTGCTCAGCTATAGCAAATAACGACAGCCTGGTTTATCGATTTTTTAGAAAATTATTTTAAAAGGTGTAGTTTTTTTCGCAAATATATCGTGGACTCAAAGGTTTATTTATTCTTAAATTCTGATACTCATATATCCTGAACAATTGTTGCTGCTAACACTAAAAAAAAAGCTCATGGATACCGAAAAATTTTAGACAACATATGTTTTAAGTTGGTCCCATGACTGTTGTTTCCATCGCGTTTTAGATGTTTGAGTCACTGATTTTTTGGTTGTTGAGAGTTAAGCAAATTAGCTGATCTAAACGGATTTAAAGTAAAGTAGATGCGAATGTATTCTAACTGAGAGAGGTTAATTGAGCGATTTGCATAGGTTTTGATGGTTACGCAATACAGGCAGGGTATCAGTGTCTGAGATCGCACCGGGAACCTGAAGCAAAGGGGTTCGAACGCCAGATTCACATCTTCACGGTCACTGCTCCAACTGTGCATGAGACGGTCTACCTGGTCATGTACCTACTTGAATCATGGATAAAATTTCATTAGACTATTTTAAGAAACTGCCAGATAATCCCATCATTAAAGTTACTGAATGAGGGATGTTAGCAATAATCTGCCACGCTTACCAAAAGGGTTGGTAATTAAACCCCTATACACACGCTGCGACAAAACTGACGAAAAAAACAATAGCGTCCTCTTTTGCGTATATACTTGGGTTAATACATAAAAAATACCCTAAATAAAGGGACGCTATTCTATAGTTGCAAAATGATTACAAGTCATTAATAAGTTCACATAGTAAATCTAATTTTAGAATATTAGTATGAAGCTGATCCCAATACGCTATACTCACAAAAACACAAAAAGAAAAATTTCTCGACGATTCTTTCCTTATTTTAATTAAAAGTTGATTTCAAACCATTTTTTGACAGCATTGAATCAACTCATTAATTATGCACTGACATCGATCTTGCTGACAAGAAAATGTGTGGAAAAATTTATCTATAACCCAATCGAACTTAAAACAGAATAAACGTTTACAGTATATGCTAAACAAACATCTCCTAGTCGGGGACATTTTGCCACTAAACCTCAATCTAATTTACAATTCGAGATTTATCACTGAAAATCCAGTACATTGGTAAAGGCGGCTGATTCCATCGATAACTTGATTGAGGCGTCCATATTGAACTCTGTGGGCTGGTGTATTCCAATTTGCCACGTTGACTGATTGGGGTGGGTCGATAAGAATAAACAACACCTGACAAGCGAGAAACACACATATATACAGACTCAATTTTCTTGTCTTTATGGCAAAAATTGCTATAAAAAATAATTTCCTAATTCGTTTTTACTTGTGCTAACTTTTCGTGAAAACGCTATTTTTAAAACGTATATTTTTAATTATATATTTTATCTGAGTTATTCCGCAATTGTATTTTTTTTACGTATAAAATATTGTCACTTAAATAGAAACGATAACGCTCCGAAAACAGAATATGTGTGTGTGTGTGTAATAAAAACGTTAAATAGATAAAGATTATTCAGTATGTTCTAGTGCCTTCTAGTGCCTGTACTCATGGGAGATAGGTGATCTTTTCCTGGTTCAGTCTCACTAATGCGGCGCCGTGCTTTCGACTTTCAGCCACTGGCGTAAATTCCGCATCCACGTAAATTTCCTCCTTCAGGGGGCCCTTTTCCCTTCGATCTTTCCTTCTGTGTTGAAGTGCATAAATCGGCTAGTTCCAATACAACGTCACCAGCTATAATTCAAACAAGTGTATTGCGTCCCTTGGTCGGGTGTCGCGGGGTTTCTCCCACGCCGCGGGCGGGCGCGCCGACCGCACTTCCGGTCAGGCGTTGCCTCCAGCCCGGCCCCTTCCCGTCGCGCACAGTTTCGGCACGCCCGATATTAAAATAATTCAAATACTAAGGGATAGTCTTCGAAATGTGCCCCCTTTAAACAAATGCCAACAAAAGCGACAACGCACTGTTTGCGCCACTATTTTTTTGAGTGTTACATGCAACGTTGAATTTTTAAGAATGCCAAAAAATATGTACATATTTGAGAATCTACTATAATCTACTATAATAATAGCCATTGTGTGTGTGTATGTTTCATTTTTTGGTTCTCTATAGAATATCTTAAAAGATACAACGCTGATTTTTTGCACGTAAGTTCAGTAAGTTTTTCCGCAGTTATGTGCCGAATTTCAAGACGATAAGATAATATTTTCATTCATAAACTAATTTAATAAAACTATCAAATATGCTTTATGTACGAATTATATGATTCTGTTGTTCACAGCGAGTACAAAATATGATGCTTCTAAGAAATTTCCAGTTAATGTCAACATGACACAAGTACAAGTACATTAGAAATTATTAATCACATCATTAATAACTTAAAATGCCTCCTAAAAAAATAACACCGTCTAAGCACAGCAAACGTAATTAAAAAAGAATAGCACAATTGAACGTGATAAAGACTGCATCTAATATAGAACAGTGCAGTGAAAGTGATTCGTTGTTTGTGACACGAATGTGATATTTCCTAGAATGGCTTTGCTTTCGAAATTAATATCCGGTTATTCAAAATATATGTGTACAAAATGAAATCAAATATTCAAATTATGTTCAAACACTATTGCATCGTTCATCGAATACGTCATTTTATGACGGGCTACGTTTCTAGTTTTAGATAATATGCATATGAACTAAAAAATATTTTTATGCAACTAAGCGTTTAAGTAGTAATGTTTAATGGGTCTTCTTTATTGAGTGCATCTCACTGAACACATATTTATCCAGTAGTCTTACTAATTCGACTGTACGTGGCGTAAAATTCTCTTTTTTTCCTTCAATTTTTCCCTGGACATTTAGCTATAGTAGGCTGTATTTTTTTTTAATATAGCCCAAATATGATAGCTTACGGCTTTTTTTTATTTTAGCATTCTATGCAAGACTCTCATTTAGGACGCGGCAAACCTCTTGGTATTTAAAGGATTCTCTTATAATGCCACGTTTCAAGCGTCTCGGTTTTTTGCATTGTACCTGTTTTAAGTGTTAGTGCAAAAAACTGTACATTCCAAATTATTTCATGATATATATATAAAATTCCCTGTGGTATGAGCCATGGTCATACTAGGGCAAAGCCGCACGTAGCGAGCATAGCCCGACAATCTCGGGAATCCTAGCTATGGCTAGAGGTGGGCGAGTGGTCTGCGCCTACAAGCAGGCTTAGCTACATGCACATAGCTATAGAGCGCTAATTCATAGCTGCCTCAACTTATATAAATATAATATTAAATTTAAATATTTGTGCCCATCATTTTAATGTAATTTTTGTACATATGTTAACAATCAAATCGTAACATGTAAATCGGTGTTTGCGTTGTTCAAGGCGGGCGCACTAGACCGGCGGTGGAGTGGAGACCACAACGCGGCCGACTGTGACAGACAAGGGTTGCCTGCATTGGATTACCATCATTAGACGACAGTGCTCATGCAGAACACTGCGGGAATCTTCAGGCTTCTGATAATGCACCGCCAAGACAATATCTCTGAGGCAAAATCTTACACTGAGCGTATATAAATGCAATTAGCATATTACTTAAATTATACCGGTCAATGTTTTTTTAAGTATTTTCTTTTTGAAACCCTAACAAATATAAACATTGAAAACCACGAATATATAAAAAAAATTATTGCAAATAAATACACAGAACTACATCATCAAAGTTTTATTGATCTAAAAAAAACATCGATACTTTAATATTATATTATAATACAAGAAGGATCATCAATATTATAGATGTGATTTTAATAAATTTTAAAGATACGTCGTAGTCTATTTTTGTATATAGGAGAGATCAAATTGGAATTGGGTAGCTTTTAAAATATATCTATGTTTATCTAAAATGTTGTAATGATAAAAATATGTAATACTTCATAAGATATTTTATTACCAGCTTTTCAAACGCATATGCGTGTTAATAATATATTGTCTATGAGTTTGGTTTTTTTCGTGAGACTTACGATTACTGAGCTCAAGATTTAACATTCCAGAATGTATCGAGTCAAAAAGCTGTTGAGTGCTTGTCGGTAGCTTGTTACGATTATTAATACACTAAGTGCTTCGATGGGTGCCATGTGGATTTGAGATTCATTCGTTTCAATAATTATTAAACTGAATTTACAGCAGTCTTATTATTGGTTTGATCATAAGGTTTTAAAGGACCGGCGGTTATTTATTAAACCACTCTCCGAATAATCTCTTTGTTTATCATGACAATGCCACCCCTCCTATTCACATTTTGTTAAATGTCAGTAGATATGCACCATTAAATAAGACGGAGCAATAGAGATAATGTCATTAAGCAAACTGCTGCGGTTAATACAAGAGGTAATAAACAAAAAGTATCTTGCTACCTAAAATAATACTTTTCGGTGTGATAATGTGAATAATTTAATATTGTGTAGAACATTTCGTGTCCTATAATTTAAACCAACCCCAAAGCCGTTAATTAATTTATCATTAATCAAATAACCCTTCAATTATCTGTGGCTTAGCTATCCCCGACATATCGTCACAACCTGTGGATATCCATGCAATACAGAACATGCAATCAACCGGTCGATAACGACGACGTGTTCACACGACACGGTTTTCCCTTAACGTTCACACGACACGACTACCCGTATGTGTCAATCTATATAATATCCAGCTCCCCCCGAAGATCACTCCGTCGCAGGTCTCATCAGGCATTCAACGGACACAATGCGAAGTGATAGCTTCGGCATCCAGACGAGAACCCAAAAAGTGTTTGAGATTAATAGATTAGGACTTGGCGTAGATTGGGAACGACATTGTTATGAAAGATCTGAAATATTAGGTTACCATTCAGACCGGAATTCACGCGAAGCTTCCAATAAAGCCTCGCGGTAAAAAATCCGGATTCGATTACATCTATCAATTTAAATATACTTTATTTATAGCAGAATAATAAAGATGTCCTTTTTGTTGCTGCTATACTATACTATAGGTACGCTATTAACTGCAATAGGCATTAAGCTTTATAGGGTATAAAGTGCTTACAAATAAACGGATTCTCTACAAATTTAGTGAAATGAGTTTAAAATAGCACATTGTGGAATTATCAGTAAGGTTTTCTAAAATAACGAAGTTGCCTGCAAGAGGCAATTTCTCGACTTATCTTAAAGAATAATCTACCCGTGAAGTGGAAGTACACGACACTGTCCTCTCACCGACGAAAGCCTTATCTATCGAAAATGGTCACATATACGTAAGGATGTGGTTACAATATATTTATAGACATAAATCTACGAGTATATACATATACATGAAGGTGTGGTTTCAAAGCTGCCAGATTGGTTTATGATATTATAATAACTTAATGTTTTTATAGACAGTTCTATAACTACCACCCATAGATTGTGTCTCTATTACTTGACAGCACCATCTTACAATTCTGTCTTAAAATATAATACTAAATTAAATTAAATTTCATTTTTAATGCATTTTTATGTTTTTCTCTAATTTATCCGAACACAGTCACATGGTTTTTAATAAAATTCAAGCATATACTTTCCTTATCAGAGTTCGCCTGGAAATAGACTATTCTAATATTGTTTAATTAGACTCCTTGTCTGTCGTTTGAAGAGTTGATACAAAAAAATATGAAAACGTATCTTTTGTATATAACACCGCAGTTGTATAGGATCAGCTAATGTGATATAACGTATCTACGAATTATTTCTCTGGAGTGTGACAATAACGCGTCATTTCCGGTAGTTACAGTGCCGACAGGATATTTTCAGTCCCGCTTCGCCTTCAGCACTGGCCTCACCTTTACAGCTCCACATGCGATGTCGTTCCGTTCATTTCGTTCGGGAAAATTAGATTTGGGGGTGTGAGGAGGCGGCGCGTCCCCAGGCACCGGGGGAAGCGAGAGGGCGACTGAAATCTTAGAAGCTCCGGACCGAGCGAGGAAGCTGCCCGACCCGAGGGATATATGGGATTAAAATCAACTTTAAATCGGACAAATTGAATAAAAGGTTATTGAGAAGATATGTGTATGCTCTTCGCGTCTCTTTTCTGCTACCCCGGGGTGGCTTTGCAATTTTACAAGCCTTTAACCTGATTGGTAATATCTCTTCGCTGAGTGGTTAACTAATACGTACCTGCAAATATATTTTCTTTAGCCCAATTGTATGCATGCTTTATTACTCGAGGAACTTTTTTTAATAGTAATTTTTCAAATCGCAGCCATTATCATGCTATTATTTTGGGGTTCGTAAAGTTTTTTTTTTTTTTTGTTACTTTGAAAGCACATGGGACAATTACATTTACTTCTACTCTTATAGCTACCCCTCAGAATTTCAGGTCAATAATGATTTATTTTGCAAGCACTGTCCAATCGACTCTGCGGTCGATGCCGGAGATTAGAATTTGCTCTGTTGTGATGGTCACCAGCCTCAACTTGAACGACCAAGTACTTTTCCCAGTGAATCTAAAATTGTTAAATCAAACTTTTTTAAAGTCTACTTTTAAAGCTCACAATAAATTTGCGTAACGAATTCTAGCCACCGAATACCTTTTTCATCTTTACACCATTACTTAACTTAATGTAATAGTAATAACAAAATAAGGCAGTTTCTTTAAGAGTGTGCATGTTAATTTTAAAATGTATCAATTGCAAGATAAATGATCATAATAGAAGAAGTGGGAGAATTAACTTGATAAATATTTTTGACAATAAACATTAAAAAGTGTTTTACGTTCATATTTTTTTAAGTTTCTCTCATATATTTTTTTAGTTTTTATGGGACGTAATATCAATCACAATCGTTGCGAAATATAAAATTTTGTCGGGTTTTATTTTAAAATCAATTTATGATAACTTTTTTTAAAAATACAGGTGCAAGTACCATTCTTAGTAAGTATTCAATTTGCACGTGCTCTGCTAGGTCTTACTGCACCTCACAGGACTAACCCTTTTGAGGCAGAAGGGGTGTCAACGTGACACTATGCAACGTGACTGAAGACAATATTTATTTCTAGATAATATTTCTGGTCTATTCTTAGCTAGTTCATGATTAAACGCTTTTAAGTATATTTGGCAACGTTATTATTTATTCTAATATATTGATTATTGAATCTTGATAATGTTTTTATAAACTGGTCAAGATTAATATAATTTAAAAACTCGTGGCATCACTTTAAAATATAGTTGTCTCAAAAGTAAAGACATCGTTCAAAAGTGGAGAATATGTGTATTTTTGCATTACACTATGCATATGAAAACTACAGATACGAATGTTGAAGCCATTGGGCCCGTACGAAACTGCGACCCCAGCGAGCTTGTATATAACTAGCAAATATACGCACATAGTGCACGGCACGTTTACGGCGTAATTATTATAATAAATAAATCAGATGCGGCATTTAAAGCTACCTACGTCACGCCATTTCTTACCAGTTACTGTACTAAACAGAACCTACTAAATCTAAAACTTCATTCCCGTCAGTTAAGGCAGTCACACGCAGACTACACCACTTCTTATATAGTATTTTATTATCAACAAGTATTTTGAATAAACTGCTTTAAAAGTTAAATTTATTTTAGTAACAAAAAATTTACCGAACTCACGTGAGATCTTAGAATAATAAATGGTAACGAGCTTCCTCAAAACTCAGTTTATCATTGCTTTGACACTGAATATACTAAGCTTATTAGAAATAACATAAAAAATGAACAAAAGGTATTCAAATTTTTATAATCAATAACTTAAAGTAATACCTTTAGAGTGCTTTTGAGTGAATTGGACCACTTGGGTATTAATGTAATAAAATTGGATGAATTTATTACTCTGCTATATGCTCGCAGTGCATTTGAGGCCAAAATTGTTGCTTGACTCTTTCTTTCAAAATTATCACTTATAATTTTAAATTTTCCAGACGTAGAAGATTGATTATAATATTACCTCGACTAATTGAATAGGTATATATTTAATGTCGGTGGGTTTAGTTTTAATAAAATGAAACAGTTTTGTCAAGTTAATGAAAACGTATATATAATACAGTCTGAGAGTATCTGATTATACGAATCAGCACGAGGAAAAAGAGAGAAGAAGATATCCATAACGAACACGTAATTGACTTAGTTTGCAAAATGAAGGTCAGATCATTGATTCCTTGTACATTGATAAGAGTGAAGGCGTCATAATATCACTACCGAATAAAAAGAACCAAGAGACTGGGCTTTGACGGTATCGATGGAAAACTCTTTTTTGTTACGTATACAATCATTACTTGATATTTCTGTATTGCTTGCTGAGAAATTGATTGAGACTTAATATGGGTTAATATCAATGTATGGGGAACATACAATGTGTGAAATTCAATAAAACCCACTTTCAGAATGTATTCACACGAAATATGGTTGAAATATAACAAATACAATCTTGAATCTTGATACGTTGTAGAATTAAGTTTCATGGAATAATTAAAATTATTACAAGGGTGGATTTTCACGCGACAGGGATATTACTCTATTATGAAACAACCTTTGACATCAGGATAAAGCCACATTAACGGACGAAATCATGTTATTCTTAAATATATTCTAAATCAATTATTTATCGTATTCTTACAGTCAAAAATAATATCTCTTGCATAAAAAGGAAATTGTTCTTATGAAAAATTAATATAAAATTAAAGCCTAAATAGCATTGCATATGTATAATTAATTTATTAGTTAGTGCTATTATGGTTTCCTTGTGAGGGTCAAATTATTATTTGTTCAATAACAATTTTAACTTAAAACGAAAAATATATATTGATCCATAACAAAAAATTGACAAAAGATTGTAAAAAATCTTATAAAACATCATTAAAAAATCCAAATAATAATTAAAAACAGGAATCTAAATTTACAAGTATTGAATTTACAGTAGAATATATACACACTTTTCTCTAGATATAATAATAAAACTTCTAGATACATTAAATTTATTTTTTCTGAAACAATATAGTAATTGGCTATTTGTGATAGTCTGAACCAATTCGGCAACTATCTGACATTGAGTGGCGTGCTTTTCTTATTCAATTTTTCGATAAAATTCTGTACAACCACTATGAGTAAGTTCCTTCCAACTAGTGAGACTCCCTGAGTAATAATGTTCCAAGAAAACGTTACGCAAGTTTGTCGAGTCTTGCGCCTGAATATCTGGATAACTTATGATTCACTATTAAATACACTCCTATGTGCACTAATTTTGTATTCTTTATAATGTAATATTTAAAGCCAAATTTAAGTCTCTCTTAAAATTTTAATCATCTTAAATCGATTGCCTGGAGGGTGTATTCTTATTATATATTAATTATCCACGTCAATATTTTGAGATATCCAAGGCTATGGTTTTGCTTACAATTATAAACCTTTATGGACATTTTATGTGATAAAATAGAAAAACTGATTTATATGATGGCTGTTTTTAACTAAATTGTATTCTTAATACGTTTAATTATAAATATAAAAATACATGCATTCTTTACAATTTGAGTTTACAGTTCTAATACACATACCAAAATCAATATTTTACTTTACAATATTTCGATTGTACTGTTATTCACTGTGAAAATTTACTTTTTGAATTATAAATTCAAAAATTCGAGTAATTTAAGATAAAAATATTATTAGAGTTTGCTCAATTGAATTGTATTATCTACTCAAATTAATTAATAAAATGTCACATTATAAAAGGACAATAAAAATTTGTATCTCACGCATGATATAATATAAAATATATATCCCTTGCAGCTCTCCTCATTATTTTACTTGTGCATGGCTGCCATTCTGTGCCCTGAGCATATGTCGAGGATTTGTAATGTATTTAGAATGATTGTAGGAAGGTGTGTTCTGGATGTAGCTTGTTAAGAAGAGGGGGTTCCGGATATTGTTTCTGCTGCCTGTTGCATAAGGAATATCCCATCTAAATTCCAAAGCCTTATAAGGAATGGATTGTATAATTTTATTGGGTAGCAGCAAAACGCAGACCTTTTCTTCTAATATAGAACTCCAGGATAGAAGCGGGGACCTCCTATACTATTTAACCTAAGAAAACCATCAACATTAACACGTTCTGTGAGACGGTCACCAACCTCGACATATTTAGATACTATATAAATACGTGGGAAATATAAACTCACCATCACCGAGGACCGCAAGGCTGCCCCCTCCGATGATCAGGAAAAATAGCGTGATGATCTTCATGTTGACTGCACTGAGCTCACCGAATGCCTTCGATGCCACTCTTGTATATCAAAATATTACTTTTTACTTCATTTGAATCATTTTAGTATGAGTCTATACTCTAAAGCTAGTAATGTTGTACCATCTGAAACAAATAAACTTTTATTAAAATGTACACAACGATACAATAACAATTAAATGATGATCGCAAATACAGATACATGAAATAGACAAAATTGGATTAATGTGCGTCAAAGCAAGTAGTAAGAAAAACACTGTGTGCAAAATTCGCTATAAATTGTAACTAGAGTTAATTTTGTGTGTTATTCCATTGTACAATAAACATTAAAATTAAATATTTTTAAGTGACCAGTTTTTTTAACAAGTTGAAACCAACAAGTTCAATAAATTAAAATTTTTATGATAATACAATTTAATTAAGATGGAAATATACGACTGTCAAGAGCAGAACAATGATAAGAGAAATTATTAATCTAAATTTGTTTTATACAAGAACGCACGTGAGTTTATTATTACAAAATATTTTATAGCTTAATTCTTATAAAATAATACTTTTTAGGTTTGACTAATAAAAACGAATAATTTTGGAAAATCTAATCTATCCGATATTAAATCTGTAATAGCTTTTAAAAACATTGAAATAACTTTCTGAGCTAGAACAAGTTATGTTTACTCTTTGAAAATAAATACGTGGGTATTTTCAGGAAGCTGGACGCTTGTTTATACGTAGTAAAACCAAAAATGCAAAAAAAAATTTAATATTCATATTTGATTCATTTTAAATAATATACACATTTTAATAAACAGAAACCAAATTAAGTTAAGCTTGGGATGGTACATATGTAAAATAACACATATCCTTAAAATCTAAATTAATGGGTGACTCATCATGATGTATTTATCTATAAATCTCATGATGTCAAGCTATGTTTCCCTAATGATATCAGTGTGTTTGATTTTATTCACATAGTCTTAAAATATATACCAATAATTTCCGAGCTTTAAAGGACCAATAAACTTAAATAATGATAAACAAGTTGTTAAATACGTCATTCAGGTTTATGAAAGCGCTGAAATAAATAACCTAACATTAAAATTATACTATTAAAAATATAAATATATATTGCCAAGGTCAATGAAATCACTAGTAATTTATTTTAAAAAATACGTTATATTTAATCATGTGAAGTAATCTTAAATTACTGCTTAATTAAATAAATATATTTGTTAAGAACTTGAGGTGTATTTTTTCTTGCTAGTTATCTGTCATGGAACAATTATAAGCAAAATTATAATGCATTTTCACGAATAAATTAACAATCTAGATTATAAATGCTTTTCTCATGCCAGTTTGAAGTAATTTTCAGGATTCTGCCATTAAAAAAATACAAGTGCTTTAGAGTGGACTAGTTAAGCGTTGAGGTCTAGACTTTTTACCACATGCTCGAGTTCTGGGAAAGAAAAAAAAATAAAACTCCAAGTTCTAAACAATGGATAGCCACTAATCCTTTTCAATGAACGAAACTGTTTTTTTTTTAAACTGCTTATCTAAGAAACAGAGTAACTCTAGGTACAAGTAAAAAGCTGCCTTTTGAAAGCTTGCAAGTATCTATCAGTATATTCGATGTTATTAAAAAGTTTAACCATTTGCTGGATTAATTGAAGTACAATACTCACTGACTCTACGTAAGATAATATGTATATAATTATTTTAAAAAAAATTGTTTAATACATAGACGACATAAAATAAAATAAAACACACAAAGACCTGTTGACAGAAAATAGCATGGAGTTTATTTTTTGATATATGTATTTTAGCGTAAGTTTCATTAAATCAGACACGCACCCTAAAAAACCTTAAAAAAATTGGTTATGGGTTAATATATTTGTACCTAACTGCTATATTATCACGGGAATTTAAAAAAAAGGGTAAAATTCTTGCCACAATCTTTATAAGCACATCAGCGTGTACCTTGCCTATATACAAAACGTACTATGACCATACATCAGGTATTTATATTTATAAATAAATATTTACATATATGGTATATATATTTATATGCATTTTTTTATACTTTTGCAGAAAATTTATATATGCATATTTTAATACTATTTATATTAAATACAGCTTTTCACGAAACAGGAATGATTTTTATTATTCTAACGAATGTTTGTAAGAAGAAGAAGTATTCTTTAATGATTTCAATATAAAGTGAACTGCATTCAAAGTGAATTGTACTTAAAACTCTCAAATCGCCCCTAGCCGTAACCCTTCATGTGGTCGCTGTAAACCAGCAGGGTGAAATCGTGACGTGCAATGAAATATCTATAAAAAGTGTTTAATAATACCTCTTCAACATGCGATCTGTATACACCCTTGTTTTTTTGTTTTATTACAATGTAATATTACTATAACTTTTTTTGAATTAGTTACTGAGCCCATTCAAGAAAATTTTACATAAGCTTTGAAAAAAATCTGAACAGCATCAGAATAATTCATAATCTAACTAACACACCAATCCGTATATCGAATGTGAAAAACTGAGTAATCTATTAATTGCTTGAAAAGTGTTTCACATGCGAAAGGTGGGTCTATTTTTTTTTTAATTTAGTTTTTATATTCACAATTATCCATTAACATATTTTCAAAAAAATATTATGAAAAGGAAAAGTTATGAAATAATTTTTCACGATATGATTTTTTGTGTTAACACAAAAAAGTTCTTATAGTAGACGCTAAAGTGAACGAAGAAATATATGAAGTTATTTCATATAAAATTTGGAAAAAACACTTAA
The DNA here is from genome assembly GCA_022113835.1 of Atopsyche davidsoni. Classification (NCBI taxonomy): domain Eukaryota; kingdom Metazoa; phylum Arthropoda; class Insecta; order Trichoptera; family Hydrobiosidae; genus Atopsyche; species Atopsyche davidsoni. The sequence continues at coordinate 3,333,477 of JAILWY010000019.1, read as the reverse complement.
ACCTTTATGTTAAAAAGTCTGATCATCAATTTAAATATATATATTTACTGAAAGTGTTTGAATTTTTAAGTTTATATTTTAAGGTTGAATTTCCATATAAATTTTTTAAAGTGTATACATGAGTTAGCTTTTGGTGAAATTGTTGATATGAATGAAATTAACACGTTGCAAATGTGATCTCTTTTATCAAGTCTTTACATTGTATGATGTCATATTAATAGCACATAGCATTGAATAAAGAATCAGACAGTTGGCTTCAAACTCATTAAAGCAATTAAGTTATCAATATAGATGTCAGTGTTAATTGAGTAAAATGACGCTTCTAAAAGGTTTCATTAATTCGAAACAATTCCAAACACGTTAAGAGCAGAAATCTTACTATTTTTTTTTAACAAGTGATCAATAAATACTCAAGTGAGCTATTTTTGAAAATGTGACTAGATATAAAAATGAACTGTGAGCAGAATTTAAGTCATAGCATTGTTGAATACGTTCGGTAAGTTTTACTTTTCTTTGAAAAATTTCGTCTATTATGACTCAAATTAAAAAATCTATTTGGAAAAGATATCTTTATATTCATAGTCTCTGTAGAAAAAGATATTGAGTTGCAGCTTGAAAACAGCAACGTAACTTGAATAAAAAAATAATTTCAACGTATATATACAAAGAAAATTGTGTACAGCCTGCAATAGCCTATTGACTTTATTACATTTTCAAGAGTTTTCTGTTTTACAATTACTTCAGTCTGAAACAGAAACTGTGAATTTCCACCCTTTCAGCTTAAACACACCACGTTGTTGTTTTATATCGGCTCTACTATGCAGCTTTGGTGGTAATTGCAATGTTTATAGTTCAGATTTATTTAGGTTAAGTATTTCATGTTCAGCGATAGAATTGATGATAGTAAATAGTTTATGATGGCAAACTTTTTTAAACCGTTAATCATCGCGTGTGTATATTTAGGAGTTGCAATTGTATAAAACTGGTAAAACCAGATATATCATCGAGAACTCATTTGATTTTAATCAAATATTTTAAAAGTAAAAACCTAATATTTTAACATAATCTAACCTGACCCTCCAAGGCTAAAGTAAAATCTGATTTTATTGCTTAGAAGACAAGATTATATTGTATAATACATCTAGCCAATCGTAGATTTCATTTCATCATTTGCCGTCAACGGTGTTTGAAATATTCTGAAACCAATGAACACAAAATACGCATAAATTAACAAGGTTATATATTTTGCATCCATCCATAAAAGCTAGGCGATACTTAATGTCAACAACTGCATACCGTTGCAAGTTATGTCCAGTACTTAAAAGAGGGTAAATGGTTTCGCGTGAACGAATTGTGTAATAACGATAATCCGTTATATTTGAATATCAAAGAAAGACCTTCGTCCTGTATCGCTTGGAAGTTCAACGAATATGAAACAACTGCACTAAATAATGGCCGAGAATAAATCGCGTTGGAAATTGCGTATTAACTAAATTAAAGTTATCTCTGTGCAAAAACATTAAAGAAACGGTGCCAATATCAACATCAATCATTGATGATTGTTTGATATTTAATAGATTCACATTTATACTAATACCAGCTTTTTTATTTTGACAATGCGTTTTAGGTAATGATTCATACATGAAATGCCAGGAACAATCTACAATTAACACAGGAAAGCTTCGAACAGACACAGCCTTTTACTGTTTTATACTTTCAACCAGCGTTTCTTTCAAACCGAACCGTTTATTTTAAAACATGTTGCTAAATATCAATCAAATAATGACACTTCTATGCAGACACGCGTTTCTTGTAATCGTTTTTCATGTTATCGTGCAATTAGTCACAGCATTCCTCAAATACTGAAGCGCTTATTAACTATATATTTTAAGTCGAATGTGAGCTTTCGTTTCAGGGGTCTGAATTGGCGGCACCAGTATTGCGTCCGTGGAGATTTAATTCATAAAAAAATGGCAACTTTAATGACCATTAAAACTTTTATCTGTTTGAACTTTTTTTCCTACAAACACATGTCCCAAATACAAGTCAGCTGTCGACAAAAAACCGAGAGATTTTAGGACATGTGCTGTTTTTTTTTTTACTCCCATTGTGTTTGGTGTCTTGATGAACATTTAGTGTGATTCACTGTGAACTTGGGACCCTAGGGGGACTGACCTCTGGATATCTTAATTTGAAGGTCGACATGGAATAAGACTGTCGAGTCTATTTTCCCACATAATTTTAAAAACATGGCTTCTGTCTGAGCCTCGAACAAAGAACAAATGTAAAAAAATATTTACTCTAAATTTAATTCATAATACATCGCGAGGCATCTTGTAAGATTTTTTGTCAGTGTCGTTTTTACTGATTTCAAATAAATTTTATTAGGCTTATTTCTACGGTTGGTTTATTCATGTCAGATTTTAACCTTTGGATAAGTTAATTTTAGAGTGTAATTGAATACGTAGTCATAAATATAAAAGAAAAACATTTAATTAATGTTATAAGTAGGCCAAATCAAGTGGCGATACAACCGCGTCAGGGACTGGTACAATGACGTATCTAAATGCTACATAGCCGATAGAAAAGCTTTGTTTCAAATGGACTATTAAAAATACTTTCAAGTGTGCAATTTGTATCAACATGTAGACTTAATTATTATTTTATTCAATGTTTAGATCTTGTATTCTTTTTGCTTTGTGTCAATTTAATAACAAATATAGATCTGTTTTCAGACGGATAGGTTTTATTTCTTATGCACGAAGAACGTAGACTTCAGTGTATAATATATCGTAACTCTCAAGGAAAGCTCGCCACACCCCAAACCATTAATTTCAAAAGATTATGAAACTAACAGCGAATCGGTTTCATCAAATCCTTGAGTTTTAAAATAAGCTTATGAATTTATCAATTACATTAAATCAATCAATAATAAACATTGCGAAAGGCCGTATTGTTATAAGTTATTACGTAATTTAAGTTTTTATTTAAATAATCAACGAAAATATTTTTAATAGATGACACTGTTATAATGATGCAATAAATTTTATTTATTTCTTTTAAATTTTGAAATAATTTTACTGAGAATATTTGTTTTTTAAAATAAGGTTGAAGCTATCGCCATTAATGCGTACATTCATCAGCATATTACTGGCCAGTTCAAAGATAATGTTGTGAGAGATTTATCTAAAACTGATGGACTTTTTTTCTGGAACGAATAAATCCGACTCAAGAGCGCCTCAATTGCGACAGGATAGCAAACGGTTTCGCCGCCGAGGTAGATGGCTATGCCAACAAAATTCATTTACCAGGGATGATTGAAAAGTTCACACCATTAATAAAAAATAAAATAAAAATTAGAATATTTTATATTTAAATATAAAAAGTTACTTTTTTTAGAATATTAAGAAGCATATTAAACTGTGATATTTATGCTTATGTAGAGTAACTGTTGCTTTTTCTACAAATAAAAAATGATAAATTAATTTTAATGAAATGCTTTTACAGAAAGAAAAAAAAAACGCTACGCCTGAATAAATTATTTTGCGATTTGATCATTTGTAAATAGTCCCTCACTCTACTTGAGGATGATTGTTCGCATGGCAAGAGTCGCGTACATATATATATATATATATATATATATATATATATATATATATATATATATATATATATATATATATATTACTAAATATTTTATTTTTAGTGTAGCGCTTACGAAATGACTGAGATCTAGATTTAAATCCGATTTTTTGAGAGCCGTAATGCAGCTGTATGTGAATGAGATGATGCGTCAAAAATAATACGTAAACATTAGGTAACGCCAAAGTTACGCAAATGATTGACAATCATTAAAATAAAGTTAAATATTCTCGACGCTGAAAGGCAAGTAAATGTCGGGTGCCTTTGCACTCTGGAAGGAAGACTCGGTGCAGCGACTTGAAATAGCACGGAAAATATACATGTGGCGTTGCCGGCGGGTTTTCATTTTCTAAATATTATTGTGAAATAACGAATGCCGTAAGACCACCGACAGTATTTGATAAATATTAAAATGCAAAATTTAAAAATATCCTCGTGTTTTGCTTTAAAAACAGCGAGTACCGACATGTCTACAGACTGCTCGCAGATTATCGAGTAATTCTCTAAAATGTTTTTCTCAGGGATGAAATGAAAGCTTGGAGCTTTGGCAATGGTTATTTCTCTAGTAGTGTTGTAAAACTTAGCCAATATCATTAAAAACATGGTATTGCACGACTTCTTCACTTCCGTGGGTTTACCTTGTTTCTAACTTCCAGACACGAAGACTCTGATAAATAATCCAATCACGTATCCCCTAGTCACTTCCTTTTTTCCAACAGGTGGCCAAATGCGGGAGTTTACTAAAGTGGACATTTTAAACATTTTGACATAAACACAACAAAATCATGATAAGCAGTAGCTGACCTCCCAATACAATACAATATAAATAAATCATTAATTATAGTATATATTGTAACTCCAGGGGAATATATAAAATTAAATAATATATGCTTAAGCAATCGAAAAATATGAAAATTAACAAACTATTAACCTTTTAAAAAGAACTCCGGTAGAAAAAATCTGGTAAAAATTTCATCAGAGAGTAACTAATTCCTTAAACTTTATAATATTTTTGGGATTTTTAGATTCTCATGGGGTAATTTCGCAATTTTAATTTGAAAATCGACACACAGGGTTGAAATATAAAATATTTAAGACTATTACTTTATTAAAATCTTAGTGCGTTCTTGTATTTGATTATACATGTACTTCAGCCGATATCGACGCCACGATTTCTAGACCGGTAGCCGTGCTAAGCCCTAGACTACAAGATGGTTGTTCAGAAATGCATTTAAAAGAATGTTTTAGTTGAAGTGCATAATTCAGCGCAGTTTGCAACTTTTCTGTTTTGAAATTGCGTAAGTGCAGTGAAAATATGTCAAGAGAACTGCATTCTCGAAACCCTCTCTCCCAGCAGCGCAGCGCCTTGCGGGCCACTCAGTGCCGAGCTATTTTTAATTGCGTGTAGTAACAATGCACTGCAGTTTACCCCTCGCTGCAGCTATACCTAAAATGTATTTACATATTTTTGCATTCTTTTTTTGTTTTCTATACAAAAAAAATATTTTTTATAATTAAAAATACGGTTTCTTTTGATACACTTGTACGTTGCGTGTACTATTGCATTTGAAAGAACATATTCAAAGAACCTGCTTTCATTACTATATTAGTATTTTTTTTACTCAAAAACGATATACTATTTGCATTTATTATTTTCAAGCTTCCTTGAGCTTATTAGGTCAGCTGTTTATTTTTGAGTACCAGATTGGTAATAATCATAAAATCATAAATTCTACCAACTGGTTTTCAGTAATATTTCTGTCATATTGGTTTACAAAGCTTGGTAACACGATGAGCGGAAGATACGCTAACTCTTTTAATCTGAATGAAGAATTTGGTAGTAACATTTTTTTTAATGGCAGAACATATTAGACAAGATGTTTTCATCTCTTGAATTTCGATATGTTCACATTTTATAATCGGTGTACAACTTTCACAGCAACGTCTCGAGTACGATTGTGCGCCCTTAGTCCAGCAGTGGATCCAGAGCAGCTGACGCCGGCTTAGTGTGCTTGTGACATTGGCGATGACAGCTCGATACAGCGTTGGTCCAGGCGCCAGCCGGCACAGCAGATCCCTGACCGAGCAGGTGGTTACGCCAAATGTCGCCTCCAAAATAGACCAGAACTCGGCCGCGAGACGGAGACTCGACTATGCGGATGAGCCGTAAACGAGGAGCACCTCGTCAAATCTTCGTATTATATTATAGAACAGTCTAACACCACGAATCACTTGGAAATTCAATGCATAATTAATACGTATTCTTTCAAATAAAATATTTGAGCGATGAGGCTTTTTACTGGACTGAGGAAAGCTCGAACGCGATGGAATAAATAATCTCCAGTATGAGATCGATCTTTTCCAGCAGTGCTTCGATTTTTCGGTCTTAGGAGGCTAGCCGTGGCATTTGGGAAATCCCCGAGAATAGAGTCCGATTTGGTCACCCAAGCACTTGTCCTGCTTCTTGAATGAAGATCCCAACTTGGCAGGGAGCCGCGCGTCGTGGAGATGCCGTCGAGCTCGAAGCCAGTCTCTCCGTTTCGAAGCGTCTTCCAAGCCGGAGTTCACGGATCGAGCCGCGCCAACAACAGACGCTTTATCCGTATTAGAACTCTGTCGCATTCGGCCCGCGGTATATTTCCATCCCGTTTGGATATTTCTAATAATAATTATTACGGCACAAGCCTACTGCGAGATTGATCGCGCGGAGTGACACTATCAGTTGTTTTGTACAGAATTTTGCACAATAGGCGAATTTTCACACGGATTGAATATTATCCGCGTTTTATTTATTTCTCAAATTATATCTGTCTTTTTAGTGGCAAGATCTGATAGTTTATCTTTGAACGTTCTCTCCCACGACGATAAACGAAATAGTACGATTGTCTCAAATTGCTCCTATAAAATATTGCTGGTATATTTATTGCGGGCTCCGCACTTTGTTTTAATAGAGGCCGAAGCGAAAAGTATAAAATATAAATAAAAGTGCACTTTTATATAAACATGCAATACTAGTTGTAAATTAATAATATATGATGAGACACGCGTTGATCTTGTTAATTTTTTTATGTGCTTATTTAATTGTAAGACAATATATTTTAAAGAAACAGTCAACTACCTATCAAAAAAATAGTATAAAAAAATATGCGATACATCGAACATGAATCTCGTTATTTTTATTTTTGTAGGACGTTTTCATTAGTGAAGTTTTTTCAGCTTCGGTTGACATTTTCCAATTTTTCCAGTATGAACTCTTGTGGTTTCGTTGCTTCCCGGGAGAGCAAAAACAAAAAGTTGTGAATACTAACAATGAAACGATATTGACTTCTCTGCAGAGCTGCAAATGTGTGACGGATATCCTGAACTGCACGTCGAACGTACGTACATGTCTCGCAATATCCGGTAGTGAATAAGAAAAGTTCAGTCTCTGTTTCCTGCAACCCCTTTCTCGCCATATTACAGAGGGGCGGAAATAAAAATATTTCAGTGAAGTAAAACTGATATATATATATGGGAATTCATATGTGCGGCCTTTGTTTTATGGCTATCCTCAGTCACGCCCTTCCATTTAACATGCGACATGCTACAGACGCTTTATGCTATTTATGCATTATTTTAACGTTGCACATAATTTAAAACATTAAAAATCCAAATCCAGATCTTCTATTTCTCATGTGAATCAAATTGAATCGATTCATAGTTATTAATAACTATTGTTTGTTACAAATTGGTTCCATTGTGTAACAAATTTTATCACAACTGGCCCTGTTTCAAGAGCGACGACTGAAATTCTCGGAATACAGCTAATCGCATTCGCAATGTCATACGCTCAGAGCAACTTTAATTAGTGGCAATGAGCAATCTTCACCGTGCAACTGTGCATCCCACGTGACTCTGACAGACACTTGCCGAAGATCGAAGTCACACGACCATCATCCGCAAATCCATACCATGACACTCATAGCTAAAACGTTAACGAAAAAATCTGTTTTGCTTGCTTGTTTGCTTAGAATATAAAATATTTTCTTTAGGCCTCCTCCAAGTTTCATTATTGTTGAAAGTAATAAGTGGAGTTTCATTATAATGAAGTTTCTTTCTTTGCCTTCTCTGCCTGAGGATGTCAACCAAGCACGTTGGCAAAACCGATAGTATGAAATCATCATGGAATAACACTGAAAGAAAATTATCTGTAATATTTCTATCTTATCGAGGTAAAGTTATGAGTATTGCTGGTTTTCAAACTGCTATTTTTGCTTAAATTTTCATAATCGAGGCTCGAGGATGATAGCTTCATTGAATCCATAAGTAAATTTACAATAGGTTGATATACTGTTTTTAGTCGCTTTAAATTGCTTGCTTGATAGCACAGGTAAAAAAACAGTGACTTAGGTGAATCACTTTCAGGGGCAACAAAAAAACTGTTTCAAAATTATAAAATAATGTATAATTTTTTTTCTATCGTGAGCTGTTGTACGCGTTCGTGTGTATTTATATATTGGAAGCTAGGTTTACGATTCTGTGGGTGTGTGACGATTCACCAATAATAATATATCTCTGGAGCATTGGGACTGTATAAATAGAGAGTGACCACCCGCTGGATGGAGTTTCAAGTTCTGCGGCATTTGGGATTCGTCAAACTTTAAAACGAGTTACATTTTCGCGACGAGCGAGTGAAAATTTCTTTATTTTTTAGTGCTTTCAGTGAAGTCTATGTTTGTAAATAAAACATCAATTGATTGTTACAATAAACGTTGGTTACTTCAATATTTCACAGATTTTTTTTTATTACATTTCAAACACATGAATCTAAGTAAATACAATATGTTTTAGAATTTCGTACGTGAGTATTTATAATCTCTTGACCCAACCTCACTTTCATTATCTTCTGTATCATTCTATACTCGATACAGTGTTTTAACATTCGATAGTTAATATTAAATAGATCTTAGTTAATTTAGAGAAAAACTCTATTCTAGACGTTATCAAATTACCGCATTGTATTTTTGGTTACTAGTTTTTTCGTATTGAACCCCGTTTTTATACATGACATCTTAAAAAGCATGACATCATCCATAACTCACGAAGAAGATCATGTATTAAATTATATGTTTTTGTAATAAATTAATTAGCTCGCTATTGTCATTTTACTATGCTATAAATACAAAAAAAATGATATGATTACAACTTAAAAAATGTTTTAGAACGAATAAAAGTTGTACATTTTTTCTCTCTACTTTTTAAAATAAACGACGCATTTTGAAGCGTTGAGTCTTGACATTTGACGCGAGTTGGTGTTTTTTTTTTCTTCTTTTTATTGATTATTATATGTTCATTTTTTCAACGCAATATCAATGTCATTTAATTAACCTATAATATTAAAATCCTCTCAACCCGACATGACCTAACCTAACCCAGCTTGACGGTATAACATTCCAATTTAAATAAATTCACAAGTTATATTATACAATCCGGACGCGCCCGTATTATTACCTTTCTATTTTCGTAATTTTTCTCACACAATTGGGGTAATTTCGCGCGTGGCATAAACAATGTTTAAATTTAGCAGGTTGTCCGCCATGTTGTCCGCCATGTTGCCCGCCATGAATGTAATTCCCGAAGGAGATGGCCTCACCGCCGGAATGCTCACACTTGCCCGTCGCGGGGACATTGCGAATCCATTCGAAATAGAATGGGATACAGCGCGATCAGGGTTGATGAAGATGGAGAATTAATCTCTTTCACGCTACCCACAATTTTTTTTAATTTTTGTAAGGCTAATCTTTTTGGAATTAATGATTACCGCATCCAAAATAAAATTACCTTTAAAAAAATTGTTAATCAATACGATATGGCTCCTTAAGAGATAGCTGGAATCACGTAGAGACGCCAATGCAAAATATAAACCAATTTTTTTTTTACAATTATAAAAGACAGATTTTAAAATGCATAGTGAAATATTAATATTATTTTTAATATATAAAATAAACGTCACAAAGAAACAATATCAAATCTCGAAAACATCCATTATTTAGTTTAGTCAGTTTAGATAAAATTTCGAATTAAAAAATAAACATATTTGAAATAATTTAAATATTAATTTACAGACATCTATCAAACTAGAATGATGTATCAATAAAGGCTATAGAATTATGCTGGTTAATATATTTAATTATTTAAAAAAATCTTGTTATATTCCCAAACTTATAAATTATATCAAAAAAAAATTTTTTTAATCTTTTCATAAATATAAGACAAAACAGGGGGCCTGTACTTTGCATGAAGTTCTGGACTTTATTGAGTTTAGAGACCCTAACTGCAGCGTCGAAATATCCTCATCGCTTTTAATATTATTTTATACGAGAGATAAATTATTGCGTGCGGATGGACTGAAGCGTGGAAAGTTCAATAGGAAAAGTTTAAAAATATTAATTACTTCCTACGCTAAATCTGTGTAATTCTCCAAGATCTATCAAAAACTAGCCCAGGAAATTTCGAAATCGAATTGAATATTCAAGTTTTAAAAAAAACGTATCTATCATGTCAACTGCCATCAATATTTTACCATCGCAAAGATATGAGAATTTTCTTCACTACTGGTATCATATTTCACACATATGCTCCAATTTGGGAAAAAGTTATTTAGTTCACAGTCGACCCACAACATCTCTATTTTAGACTCGGACAATTAGTAGAAGAGTTACAAGCAAATAAGGATAGGATATTTATTTGTATCAAATTTCAAATTATGTAAAAAATTGTGCTCTCTGATTGTCGATACTTTGAATGATTCGTCAAATTAGTTAAAACTTCTAAAGCCTAAAAGCATAAAAAGAATATGAAATGGTTGCATCTGATAGTGAATGGGAGAGATTGCTGGCTGTAGTCTTGAGTCAAGTTATCGAAGAAAATTTTACCGTTAAAAAAATTTACGTAAGCAAAAAACAACGCACTTAATTCTTCATGCAAATGCTGGGTAAATAAACGTGATACAGTACTGCTGTATTGCTTAATTAGATTTCATATAGGCCACATTTCTGTTTTACTCTTCAAAGCCACATTTTAGCACATTAGCAGATTTTATTTAAAAAATTATTATTTGATTGAATTCTATTGTAGTTTTGGGTTTGAGTATAGTGAGAATGATGTCATGTGCACCCACGCCGAGTGGATTGCAGCGGCGCCTGTCAAACACCAACCTCGAGGAAAAGCACGCACGGCTCCAAGGCCGGCCCGATTTATTGCTTCTACGAAAGCTTGCACTGCTTACAATATAAACGACTATTAAACAACAACTAATAGATCCAGCTATAACCATCCGTTCAAAATTAAGTAGAAAAACGCAAGTAGAAAAATTACAATAAACTTTTTACATGTGACTTAGCAAGTCCAGAAGTATCAAAAGTCGATTTTCCGCTTTTAAGAAAGCTTTTACTTTTACTTATATGATTAGGCACATAAGTTCATACATAAAAGATGATTTAAAAAAACTCAGAAAAATATCATCGTGATTTGTGTGGGATTTGAACCGACATCCCATCCGGTGTACTAACCCTTGTACTAACGAATCACTTCCGTTTATCATTATCATATTTTTCTGAGAAAATCATCATTTATCTGAGAGTTTCTTTAAATCATCTTCTATGTATGAACTAATGTGCCTAATCATATTAGTAATAATATAATAAACCCGTAATGGGTAATAAATACGCATCTGATTGACGTTAATCAAAAAATCGACAAAGCTTTTACTACTTACAATATAACTATTAAATAACAACTATACATCCAGCTTTACATCATTCGTTTAAAAATAAAATCGCGTATGGTATAATAAGCTTTTTCTGCTGAACTTACTTTTTTTTTTTTTTAAATAACACCGATAGGCCTTAAAGTTTGCATCAAATTGCATTAGCAATAAACTGGCAAGAAATTACAAAATTATAATTTAGAAGTAAATCACAAAAATATGCAGTGCCTTTATGACTAAACAGTTAGTGACAAATTTTTAAAATATAATATTTCGTACCTTTAAAACTAAAATAAATATCTTTTGTTAGGGAAAATGGTAAATACAGAGACATTTCAAGATTGCTTTGATATAAATATGCACAACTGTCCTGTAGCCATAAATTTTAATATTTTGTCTTGAAAAAAAACTTCTATCAAAATGTTTAATAACTTTTATGCTTATTTATAACTATGAGTGGAACATCACCCTTATTTAATTAACCCTAAAAGCTTTTCAGGCACTCGTTTACGTGTATCGCCGAGTTTTCATTTAAACTTTACTGTTATTCCGAATTTAACGAATAGTGGAGCTTACTTTATCCAGTGACGTGTAATGAAAGCGTGAATGCAGCGTAAAAATAAATACAAAATATTTTTTTACAAACTATCTGTACCAAAAAATGCAATATCAATTATGCAAATGGATAAATACAACATGTTTTTGGGTAACTGATTTGCACGAAATTTTTTTTATTTTTTTTAATATCCCTTCTTCGATCCCACACCTCCACCATCCAGTGCTCTCGTCAATTGAACTACTATGACACTATATGCCAAATATAATTTGAATCGTTATTTGCAAGTGTGGAAAAAGTCTACTTCAAACCGAATCCCACCTCGGTCTAAAAATATTTTGACAGAATTTTTCTCGTTGTTTCTTGTGTGCATCAATTACCTGAAAATATAATATGTATCCAATTTACCTGTATGGGTGAAAAATAATAAACATTAACAAATTGCAGAAGCTTAATGGTATAAATTTGAGTTTGATATGCCATGACAAAAGTCATTCTGGGAGTTGTAATATTCAAGTCCGCTATTTCAATATTTTGTTAACACTCGCTCGCAAATACCATCACTCATTGAAATCTTTCAAATAATATAGAAGCTATATACCAATCGTTTTCTGCTGCAATGCTCGATGAATTTCCGCTCGGGTTGTCGGTAGCACCAGCTGGTGTTTATACTCTAGTTTTAATTGTATTATGATTCCTGAAACTTCCTAAATATATTTTTAATTGTCGCATTCCGTGACTGGGGGTTGTTAAATGTTAATAATGAATTGCACGAACAGAAAAACAAAATCGATTACGCTTAGGTTCATAATGCAGTACTTTTCTATGAGACAGTTAAACTTAGCATTATCATATTGAATATAAATACATATTAACAAATAACAAAGAAAATATTATGTAACAAATTGTAGAAAGACGAAATCTTTTATTTGTATTTGAATCAGAATACAGACTGCGATAAAAAAGAACCTACAAAGAAGGTTGTATTAATATTAAATATGTTTCGAAAAAATAGTCGCTTATTCGAAAAATAAGCGACTATTTTTTTAAATAACCTGAAAATTATTTGCTAACCACCCCACGCCTGAAAATTGGAAAGCAGTAACGAAAAACATAGATATAGAAGCTGTCAGAAGTTATTTGAGTATTTACAGAGGGTAATGTTTTCAACATCTAAATTTAAAAATAATATTTTTTCCTATGTATTCGTATCCATGACCTATAGATGTTAAACAACGCGAAGTAATTTGATTATATTATCACAAAAAGAGTGCTTACCGAGAACAATGTGAGTAAATGCGTACGTCGCAGCAATTTTACAATATCATAAATAGCTGATCGCTTAAGATCCATTAGTAACTTATAAAAATTCTCCAGAACAGTTGTTCTTCAATTCCAAGCATAAATAATACCACAAAATATTTTTAAGCGTACGAATTTCATACAAGCGTCTATTTTTAATTGACGGAAAGACCGTCATCCAATAGTGGATTGACGCAGGTTAAGGACTACCACAAAGCATAGTGAGTAGGTACTTAACGGGACCTGCGCTTAATTGGGCTTTAATCGATATGCGGATTCGGCACTTAATACCTCTCTTTTAAAAACCACAATAAGAATGACAGGTGGAGTGAGCCCTCGACCCATCTCCTCATTACGATGAAAATCCTATGGGAAAAATCCAAACGACATGTACTCTCTTAATCGAGCTAAAAAAAAGTTTATAAATATTATAAAAAAATAAAAGCATTTCCGTTAATTATTATGTTTTTTAAATATACTAATATAAATTCACATTTGTCAATTTTTTTATCATTTTGAACCACTGTATTGTCTCTTCTCTAACAAGCCCTTGGTTGAAAACCAGTGCACAGTGCTCCAAAACAACGTGACATGGAGACACTCCTGCACTGACAGCTGAAGTGCTCCTTAAAACTCGCTAACTTCAAGTGGATGTATTTGTTTCCCAAACATCGAGCTTCAACAATAGAATTAGAATTTTTTTACAAAAAAAAAAACAACAATCGCATGCTATAAAAATATAAAATATGCAATTTTGTTACAACACTTCGCAAGCTATTATGTTAAAGTATATGATTGACTTAAACTATTTAATATTTCATTAGAAAAAACCAGAGGCAAGTCATGAGTTTTCTGCAGGAAAATACTAAAATAAGTGCAGTAATCTTACTTAAATGAAATACTTGCAGTAAAAATTTAAGTGCTTTTAGAGACTGCTTACTTTTAGTACTAAGCGCAATGCTGACTCATATAAAACTTTTAATAAGTTTTGTAGGTTTAGATGTGATAAATAAATATTCTCCGATACTATTTAAAAAAAGGTTTAAAAATTACTGAGCGTCAGTTATTTTTGGATTTTTAAAGGTGCATCTTATACAAATTGGGCGTTTTAGCCATAAAATATCAAAACACGTGTTAAATTCACATACGTTTGAAAATACTACAATAAACATTCAAATTATATATGTGAAAATAAACTGCAAGTAAAATTTTTATTCTAAAGCTTTTTTTTGAGTCATTTAAAAGTAATGTTTTATGACTTAATAATGTTTATTTGAGAGGTGAATATTGTTAATAAAACATTTTTAAACATTTCAACTACCATAATGACACGGCCTCAAAGACTTCCACCAACAATTGAAATATCGGTGTCACCTTTTACAATACGACCTTTATTCTTTGTTAATAATTCTATAACATAGCTCTCATGTGTTTTCAATTATTTCAACGATATTTGACAGTTCTTTTAAATTAATATAATTAAAAACTTGATACTCAGAGCTTCAAATAGAGTTTGGGTGAGTTCTTGTTATTTATTGTATGCAATGCATAGTTGGATACCTCCACTATCGGTGTACCTGTATAACAGGTGTTTGGGTTTGTGCCGTCACTGGAACGCGAACCCGGACCCCCGGTCACACGCGAGTGCGCAGGCGAGGTCTGACATCTGTCTCACTTCCCTTCTCGATAAGAGGAAACGGTTTAAACTCGGCCAATTTCAGAGGTACGGGGTCCGATGACCAGTGTTTACTTTAAATTAGCCATTGTTATCGGCTGAAGTCCAATTGGCGTAAAAACATATTATAATTGTCTTTTCGTTGAAGCCAGGTATTAACAGTTTTCGGTAAACGGTTCACACGTCAAACGACACGGAGAGTTTTTATAAAAAATATATAAAACTAATTGAATTCAATTATTATAATTTTGGCTTCCGCAATCGAGCACCTTTGTTGCTTCTACAACCCTGTAACTAAGAGATAATTCAGTCCGTTACGTGCAAGGGTGCAATATATACACCTTATGCCAGATTGATGACTTGCGCACATTCATGACAATGCAAAACGTATGATTATTTCTTTAGGTAACTGTTGATCATCGGGTCTAAAATAGACTGTATTTGAATTATCCCAATTGATAATAATATATATGCATGATTTTGCTATTCACTTATTTTTCTGTGACACCAATCGAGTTGTGACATGTGGAATGGCGAGAATAGCAGGAGCTGTGTGGGTGCATACATTTTAGTTTATCAAAAGAATATAACTCAGAATCAAGGCTATTAAATTATATAAATACACATTTCTGTTCACAGTTTTAGCGTCCCAGTGTTTCAAGAATACTATCATCTTTTACAGCATCCACGTGCTGCGAAAGAATTATATCCAAAATATGTTTCAAACATATCAGTGAAAATTTAAATTGTAATTTTTAAAAAGGTACATGTGAAACAAATGTATTCAATTGAATAGGCCCTCTAAGAAAAACAAGAAAATTAAATGAATGATATCATTTTATTCTGCAGGTAGTTTTGACTACAAAGAAAATATACAAACTTAAAAACGTTAACTTTAAAACGTTAGCTTTCAAAGATTGAACTGTAAAAAAGTATGGAAAAGCATGCTTGAAACATATTTTAGAGAAAATTTAGAAAATAAAAAAACGAAATTATTGTAATGGTGTGTAGAATTTTTACCTTCTCTTGTAGAATTATACAAATGATCCCTAAAAAAAACAAGTCTTTTTTAAAATATAAATAATGACTGAATAAATTGATTTCGTATCCGTTGTTTTCAGAAGCTGTCTTTTAAACGCTGCGAATGTCTTATATTACAAGTTATGTTCATACGAACACAATTATATATAAATACTTTGAGTGGTTTATAACTTTAAAAATTGAGAATTAATTTAGTTCAATTGATTTTGTAATTTTAGTTCTAACTTCTAAAAAACCTATTTCAAAGTTCGTACTAAAGGACATCTAAATCCATTTAAGTCGTAAGTCTTGACTCAATAAGGTACTTGAGTCTATGAAAACAATGGTAATGTCGTTGAATTTCTGACATTTATTTAATAATGAACGCATCATAGCTAAGTATATGTGTTTTTTGTAAAATATACTTTTGTACGAACATACAGAATTGAATGATATACGGAAAATCTACTTTTGGCTGAAATCCAAATAACAACCATTTATAATACATGAACCTAGACATTACAAAAACGTATGAAAAAAACATTTACTGGTGCACACATAAATGTATTTAAATTACTATAAAAAATACAAGTTTGTCTATAAATAATGTATTGTATTGGATCTTTTGTTTACATATCTATTTATTGATTTCAAGTTCAAGAACAGTAATTCCTGAAACACTGACTATTGTCGAGATGTTTTCTATATTCATATAAATTCGAAAGTTCATCGTACTTAAATAATATGTATATTTATAAAAATCAAAAAAAATACTTGAATGTTCTTTTCTGGTCGATTAACATACTTGGCAAGGTTTGTGGTGCATACAAAAAATAAATATTACGTAATCTCTTCACTAATAAAAAATAGCATTTACTTCCTCAACGACATATTTTATAAATCAGGATAGTAAAAGTCATTAAATATGGTATAAAGAAAATCAATTAAAATAAGAGCTTAATCTACAGACATGTACTAGTATGTGTATAAAAATAAAATAATCATAAATTAACCGCTAAAATATTTTTATGTTCTTTTACAGTTTGTTTTAGAAAAATAGTATGTGTAATGCAAGTATGAACTTTTATTAAAAATACTATTCATTAATTTACCAATACATAATAATTTGTGTATTGGTATCGAGTAATAGTTAAATTTCAAATCTCAAGAATTCATATGCAAAATATTCAAATTTATTGAAATTAATTATAATTACAAGATTATTAACAACATTTGATGGACAAGAGTTAGTTAAATATATGCTTAGAACAATGCCTAAACATAAATAAATATATCAAAAAGAGTCAAAAAACCAAGATATATTTTTGCTATCGCTACAAATTAACCGCCAACAATAAAGTTACCAGCAAGTTAGTGAAACATAAAGAAAAGTATATTATAAGTATACAAAAAATAAAAACCTTTTTGTTTCGGGTACAGATGAAAAACCACAACAGCAAGGGCTGAGTATTATTTATAAAACAAATAAGCTTCTGGTGACACACAGAAAAAGTTTTCGAAATTCACTGCAACAGCACTGGCGGAGAGTAGTCCTCGCGCTGTGATCGACAGTCTCACGGGAAAAAATCTGGATTATTCACACACACGCGGGTATTTCTAAGTTCGTTTATATTGCTAATGTTTGGTCGGGGCTATTTTAGGTCGTTTCGCAAGCGTTCTATGTCTGTAGTCCGTCGGGAGGCGCCGCTGGCCGCACGTCCGCACTCCGCGCTCGCTGAGGTCGGACTGCAGCTCTCCCGCCGAGCGCCACCCTCGCCGCCTTCGGCCCACTCCACCACGCCGACGCTGCAAAGCTGAAATGAATTCACCGCCGTTTCAGGCGCAAACGGTCATCGAATCGCACTTTTTATTATTATTATTCTCGACTAGTTTCGCCATTACGCCGGGCCCGCCATCATCAAGCAGGGCGAAACACAACTTGCAATCACCCCACAGCGCAGTTTATTTGAAAACTAGAAATGTAGCCCGTCATAAAATGACGTATTCGATGAACGATGCAATAGTGCTTGGACATATGTTTGGCTGACAATTAGATGAACATTTTGAATAACCGGATATTAATTTCGAAAGCAAAGCCATTCTAGGAAATATCACATTTCGTGTCACAAACAACGAATCACTTTCACTGCACTGTTCTGTATTAGATGCAGTCTTTATCACGTTCAATTGTGCTATTCTTTTTTAATTACGTTTGCTGTGCTTAGACGGTGTTATTTTTTTAGGAGGCATTTTGAGTTATTAATGATGTGATTAATAATTTCTAACGCACTAAAAAATAAAATTGGTACTTGTGTCATGTTGACATTAACTGGAAATTTCTTAGAAGCATCATATTTTGTTTTTTTGTAAAAATTCTAAATTTGAAATTCTCGCTGTGAACAACAGAATCATATAATTCGTACATAAAGCATATTTGATAGTTTTATTAAATTAGTTTATGAATGAAAATATTATCCTATCGTCTTGAAATTCGGCACATAACTGCGGAAAAACTTACTAAACTTATCTTTTAAGATATTCTATAGAGAACTAAAAAATGAAACATACACACACACAATGGATATTATTATAGTAGATATGCAAAGGTGACGTATGTAGAAGGTTTTGTCCGTTGACAAATGAGCAAATTTTGAAATGATCATCGCACCGTTTGAAGGCTATGCAGCGCTATCGCCCAAAGTCCAAACATGCTAAGCGGCGCTATCGCGCTGTCATTTCAGTACGAGTCTGTATCTCTGCGCGTGAGCAAATATTTTGCCGCTCTTGAGTTTTCGTAACGAAAGTGTGTCTTTTAAAGCATAAATAGCGTTTTTCATTAGTTTTCATTCCAAAAAAAAAAGTTGAATTTTTTTTTTCGTATTGAAAATACCTAATCATGTTGAGTGATGATAATATTTCGGACACGGAATCAAAGTCAAGTTTCACGTCAGAGAACGAAGATAAAAAACCAAAGCCGCATCCAGTAATTCTAATTTTCTCCAATGCAAATTCTAACAGTGTAACCGTAACAAAAAAAAGGCTCTTCCGAATATACATAAGAAAAACCAATAGTTCTACTTTCACGTTTTTTTTTTCATTTACCAATGATATCTTTATTAATTTACTAAAATAGTTGTTTTTGTTAATTCTCTATCTGTAAAACGTTAAAAGAAATATGTAAATCGATGTAAAATTGCAAAAGTTATAAAATTTTCAGTAAAAACACATTTTTTTATTTTGAAATATCCAAATTATCTATAACACTTTTGGAATGTATGAGGATTTTGATGGATAGCTGTCAAACGGTTAAGCTTGTTAGTATATATTCCACTTGTGGAATACAAATCAAAATGTGTATCCACAAATATGTTTATACATTTCTTTCGGTCTTTTTCTTTCCCCATTACGCCGTTGATTGCTTCGTGTCCCCTATTTTCTAGCAGATTCTTGTTACTCTTCCACGATGGCAATTAGTGCCTCCAGAGTCGCAGTGTTTCAGGTGCTCACCGCTAAAGACTAATTTGGTTCATATATCTCTATCTAAATCACTTCAGATATTATAATACTAAATATATATATCTGTTTTCTGTGTCTCAAGGTAACAAGACACTGACTTTACAATATTGTTGGTAGTGTGTGAATTCGCGCGAGGAAAGGTGGCGCAGTGGGATTTAACCGAGATGATTTTTTCGGCCTGAGAACTATTGAATTCGTGGTTCCATCATTGTACTTTATTGGGATTATGCGGTTGGTTTATAAAATTTACCCAAATGTATTTATCCGTGTAATGTAGCAAAATTCAAACAATTCGTGTAATATAATAAGTCTACTTTTAATCTAAAACGTATAAATTCAAATAAAAATATTTATGTATTACTTAAAACAATTTGATTAAGTTTGTTTCGTTTGGTTGAGTATGGTTCAATTTGGTTTAGTTTATTTGAGTATGATTTAGTTTGTTTACCATTACGAAATAGTTAATAAGTTACTCAACGTATAATTATTAAAATAAACTGTGAATTTCTTTTCCATATATTTGTAAAAATTTAAATAAATAATATTGTTTTAAAATAGCAATAAAAAAATCAATATCAATAAACAATTTTATATTTATTAAGAAAGATTCAAGTTTAAAATATTTTTATATTTACAAAAATAACAATAAACCCCAAAATTATAAAGATATTATGGTTTGGTTTCTAAGGATTACGAAAAAGCTGTGCCCGTAAATAGCACAGGGGTACTAAACCAGTTAAGTGCACTTCCTATTATTTTGATTTATTATCATTTAAAAAAAAGTCAGTAAACATACCTGACACTCATTATAATATCACATAATCCCTCCACTTTTTTTAATTGATTGTTCATATTAATTGAAAAAAAAATTCATCATATTTTGATATATTTATCGGTGTTAAATAATAATTCCGTTTTTTTAATTTTTTACCATAAATTTTATTAAAAATAAATTTCTGAAACTCTTTGAAGTAGTTAAATAATTTTACAATAATTTCGTTAAAATGATTGATATATACTAAACCTCTATTAAAATATGTGAATACTTTTGGGCAAACTACCCTTTGCCCGAGGGTTGTGATTGTACTTTTTAAATTGTGATTTTTAAAAATTGCTTACTTAAACGTGACAGAAGCAGACCTTTGAAAACATATATTACGTAATAAAATTAGCAATGCTGGACTGACGTGCGATCATGCTGTAAGGCTCTGCTCCCGGCGACTTACCGCCCCAGGTCTGAGACAATGGCCCCACGTTACACGGAGAGAAAGAGATACCAGAGGTTTCTCACGGTAGGACAAGCGAGTGCGAGTGAGATGGCACCAGTGGTGATTCGGACTCTGGTTTTTATTGTAAACGGAAGTTATCATTATGTTACCTTTTTTCTCATAAATTAAATATATTCTTATGCGACTTGTCTCCCTTCAAAACTGGACCTGACCCCAAGAAAAAGTAGGTGTATACACAAAATACATATAATACACAACCCACGGTACACTCAAACTATTATATTATACAGGTTGTCCAAAAAGAGTATCGGGTGAATGTGAATAGTGACCGTTATTGCGATATGCTGCGAAAATTTTTGGGCCCAGAGTTGCAGGAGTTTCAAGGTTTCAACTCAAGAACGTGGTTCCAACAAGACTTGCCATACATCCAATCAATCAATTGAAGCTGTTATCGAATTATTCCCTGATAAGGTCATTTCACGAAGAGGTAACATCAACTGGTCTCCCAGAAGCCCCGACCTTAGCCCTCTTGGCTATTTCGTATGGGGATACCTTAAAAGTAGGGTTTATGAAAGTAATCCGAGGAACCTAACGGAAATGAAACAAAACATCAGGTCAGAAATGGCAGCAATATCGAGGGCTATGTGTCAGCGTGTTATCAGCAATCTTCGTTCCGGAGTGCCAGCAGCGTAATGGTCACCATTTGGATAACATCATCTTTACGAAATAATTTTCCATTTTGTATTCTTATAATTAACAATAAAAAAAATGCTTGATTACTAGTAGTTTTTGTTTTACTGAACTAACAAATACTCGATACTCTCTTTGGACACCCTGTATATACAGTAATACATCGATATAACAGACCCCTGTTTAACGGATTTCGGATATAACGGACAAAAAATCCGGTCATTTGTAAAAAAATAAAAACGTTTTCGAGAGTTGATTATAAAAAAATAGCTAACTTCAAAAGTGCCAAAAAAGTCGATTCCTTTTAGTAGAATATCGATATCAAACAGCAACGGCACTTCACGACGAGTGTCCGAAGACAATTAAATACAATTTTGTTTGTGTTTTGTATTTTTTAATTATATCTAAATACATAGTATATTTTCAAAAAAAATGTTTTTGATTAATTTTAAGCCTATTTTTATATAACGGACTTTCGGCTTTAACGGATATCCCCTTCCCCCAATTGGTCCGTTATATCGAGGTTTTACTATATATATATACAATTGTTGTTGAACTAACCTCTACCGCTGTCGCAGGTTATCATAGTTGATTGTTTGTTATATTTTAGTTTTGAGGCATCAAAATATGCAATACTATTGATTGATATTTTTAATATTTCAATAAATTGCAAGGGCGTCGTGACAATTTTTTTTTTTTTTATATTAACATTACGCGTATGAGAAATTCAACCTTGAATTTAACGGAGTAAGATCGGAGGATATTTGCGTTTACTTTTGTCGTCTTCGACTTTTTGCATTGTTGTTTATTAACGTCTATGATATTTGAATTATTATAATTTAAAAATTGGTTTAACATGCCAACAGTTTTAGATTTAAAACAAAGTTTTCCCTAAACTCACGTCAAATTTGAGATAACGTAACCGGAACCAACCGTATTAATCTTAATATCAAATCGTGAACTAAAATGCATAATGGGACGAATATTTATTAATTCATATTAATATTCATATTAATCATAATTTAGTATTTTCGATAATGCTTCGCATAAATTAACTCTTCCATAGTTTACAGGTCCAAAATATAACTTATTACATACGATATAGCTTTATATGTACTTTTTAATCTTTTGTCTTGTTTTTTTTATCAAAACAAACCGATTATTCCCTTGAAATTAACCCTATATTGTGTTGCGTTTGTTAATAATTATTCTACACTAATCAAACTCGTTTCATTACCTAATCGGAATTTCGCCCTCGTTTATTCTCAAACTCGAAACTCATCATTGCAGGCCCGAACTAAAGGCTCCACATTTAACGCCCTTTTGGTGTCGCCACGCCCTCAAGCAGGGCCGGAACATTTCATTAGGGAAAATACGACCAGCGCGACGCCCGATCCGTGTCGCCCCGTCTATATTGCTTCTATATTAAAGGTGTGAAAATCGATACACAATTAGCCCATACCTTCTATACTTACCCTTCAGGGTGAGAATGCGAAAATGGGTCTATCACTGTACATTAAAACACCTTGTATATACGAGGCTATAATTTTTATTGTACAATGATAAAAAGTTTATTGTAAGACTATTTTTTCTATTAGGATTTCAATAAGAGGGCTCTAAGGCGTTAACAGTACATATTTTCAGTCATTAAATTTTCACAAAAATTATTTCAGTACTTTCGACCATTGCAATATAGTAACTGTGTTAAACATCATAGCTGGGTGTATTAACGACAAGTTTCCAACGGCACAATCATCAACAAAGAATTCAGGCTTCATCATCACTCTCGCGCGAGCAATCCGAGCCTTTGGCCATGCTCAATATTCTCTGGGAGTGGAATTCTTCGCCGGCGCTCTTCAACACTTCCCTTATGGCCTTTACTCTTGCCGTTTCCAATCAGAATAGGGCGCTCGCTCGGGTGTGCGGCAATAAGGCATCCGAACACAATAGGCAATCCATTGAAACTGAGGCGTCTCAATCGGAACCTCATTTTACGCATCTCAAAGGATCAAGGTCATTCTTAGTTAAACGCTACGGGCGAGCACTTGCTCGGATAAAATTATCCAAATCTAATTTATTCTCAAATCAGGGTACGGTCAGCGGTGCTCAATTCGCACGCGATCTCTTTGATGAAGCCGCGAGCCCGGGCTCTGTGTATATGAGTCGTAGTGAACTTCGTTTGCCCCAAGTTGACAAAAGCACTTTGAGCTTCATCTCTTGATGTCATGCGCAGGTATCAAACTTTAAAACGAAAGCCACTGCGGGATAAGTTTTTCAAATGTACCATGCGGAAATAGGTTACAAATGTTTTTCATGTTTTTTCTACAAGCCTTGATATTTTTAAAGTAACAAACCTATACGGTTATAAATAACGTATATCTTATTATCATTATTTGTTTAAGCGCTCGACATTTTATAAATAAGTAGTATAGATTGGTTTGTCAGTTGCATCACGACGTGAGTAGTGAGGTGTATTGTAAATATATATAATATTTTTTAAGGAAAAAACTTGGTGGAATAAGAAAACTGATTAGGAGAAATTTAATAACACCAATGATTTTAAGTAAACATTTAATAAATTTGCAAATTTAAATCAATAAATGAATACTCTAAGAACCTAAAAGTTTTAAATGACTATTTTGTAATCAAATATAATATTTAATATTTTTATAGATAATTAATTACCTATGCAAATCTGTTGCCTGTATAATTTGTTAAAAATACTTTCGCGACACGATAAAATGTCAAATCCCAACTAATAAAAAATTTGATTTTTTTTGTTTCACGTGGGAATTGATTATCTAAATACAAATTGTAATTTGTTTAAAGGCGTATTTACAAATAAAATAAAGAAAAACAACTTTTTTTTTTATTATTCATCAGTCAGCTTCTGACATGCGACAAGAGCACGTGCGAATGATATTTACTCCCAAACCCGAGTTACAATATGATGATACGACGAATGATATATTAAATAATAATGTGTGATACTCGATTTTTTTAAACTATCAAAGACTCTGAGGCTTTATACGCATTCCAGATCGTGTAAATCAATCACGAAATAAATTAACAGCAAAATATTAAGAACCTCTGATATCTTAACTCCCGACGGAGAGTCCTTATCTAAGTCCTTCGACTAACACTTCATCTAGCGCTAGCCCTTCAACTCCCAATTCCATCGACATGCTAATTGAGTGCTGTGTATAGATATGCTCTCTATATAAGCACACTAATTATATTTTCAATAACTATTTGAAAACATTAATCGATTCATTATTATTTGCACTATTTTAGGAAAATTCTGTGCGAATTTTTTCGCACTTCAAAGCGACAGTCACAAAGCAAGTTACAGAGAGATATAGCCGGAAACGTTAGATTATTATACCATTTTAGCGCGTGCAAGTCATCAAAATTGCAATCTAACCAATTAACCCGTCCATGCTGGAAGATGGTCCCAGCGCGGAGGCCGAAACGTCGGAGGAGCTCATCTCCCAAGAAACCAAATCAACAATAGTCAGCAATAATCTACGGAAACACTTCAAATTCAGCTTATATCAAATCTTAATATCTGATAAACCAAAAATAACTTTCCAAGAGTTTAGCTTTATTATAAATATAATTTGAGCATTAGATATCGACATTTCCTGTGTGCGGGCAAATTCCATAGACGTAACAAAGATGACTCGGCATATATAACCTGAAATCAAACCGTCTCATATACTCACGGTTTATTTGAGCAGGTGTGCCTCCCACTCGAGGAGTAGGTAAACATTAAAATACAAAAACGCATGTAGTTATGGTGAAGGTATATCGAATAATCCTCTTACGATTATTCTAGTTGTAATAAATGAATTGTGATGTGATTATTGAGTAATACTCCGCGAGCACTTCAACCTACTCTGAAGTAAGACAAAGCGCAATGCAGAGCTTTACTCTTCTCACGATCGTTTTTTCCCATGCCGGTTATAAAGAGAAAAGTATAACCAGGGCCGGATGACACCGTTGAGTCGGGAATTCCCCGGAAAGTCCCTACTTGTGGGGTACCAACTCGTCGACAATAAATCTTAAATAAGAAATCAAAAACCAAACGACGAAAATATATCCTTGTTTTTCAAAAAAAAGAAGAAAAAAAAATATATATATATAATTATTTTTTTAAATTAAACAGAGCCTTCTAAAAACTTAAAAGCAAACTATCCTCAAAAAATTATAAATTATGATATTAAAGAAACTCTTTATTAAATACTATTGTGGTAAAGAATTATTTTGTTGATACCCAGTCCAGCACTGATGCCTATATTAAGACACCCAACATCGTCCAAGCCTCAATACACCAACTGTTTTGGAAAGGATTTCATTATTGACCTCGCTTCAGAGTAAGTTCAGGGTGTGAAGATGTGAGTTGCAGTAGAACAGAATGAATACTCAATACAATATTGATCAGCATCTAAAACATATTTTCAAACGTGCACTGAATTAGTGGAGTTATGGTGGCTTTCGACCTCTTTGGTATTTCCTTCATCTTTTCAACTGGGATGACTTTTTCGTTATTGTTGAAGTTTACTTCAAAACGTTTGATAATTTCTTTCATGCAAGGAAATTCGATTAAATTTTGTTCATTCCTATCCTTTAGATTTAAACTGTGTATCTGTTTACATATAAATTTAGCATGCTTTTTTAGTATGTCTTCTGTCATATTTTTCAATTTCTTTCAATAGATTATCATAGCATGGATTTTCTTCACACACATTTTCCAAATACTCTATGATAAACTTACTTATGCCTACACTCTAGTATAAACTGTCAATCGGAGGAAGATACTGATCACTTGGTCTTAAAATATTGTATTCACCGAGTTTAGTGGAAATCATCACACAATTCTGCTTACCACCATCGAATCAATGAACATACCTGAATATTAAAAGTAATAAGATAGATGTAAAATATAATACTTATTTCATGATGCCAAGTTTAAGGGTTTATTTTATGTTTAATATTATAATGAAATAATGTAAGTAAGTTCAAATCTATAAATTATCAACTCGCTGCAGTAAAAGGTCGCTGGTCAGGCATAGATTGCCCATCAACGAGGGCTTATAACGTTGTCTTAGGCTAAAATTCGAGTTTTCTCCAATGTTTATATGGAAACACTTAATTATTGATAAATATCATATATAGTAGACAAATCTTTAATGTTAATAAAGATATTTTATCAAACTTAGGTATTTGTATTGTTTTTATCACAGCTGAGTTGTATATTAAGCATGTCCCTAGTTTTTTCTACTGCAGTGACTAAAAATTCTTTGTTTGCAATTATTGGTTTCCCACTTAAATTTGTCTTTGTCCATGAGATGAACGCACAAAACAATGTTTTTTTTAATTCTCACATTTTAAACATGCACAATTAGTCGAAGATAAAATGGGAACAAAGGTTCATTCGCAAAAGCTAGAATAATTCAAAACTCTTCAAATGTTGTCTTACTCCTTTTATAATGGCCAGGCCATAGTTTTTCTTCTTTCTGACTGATAATATCTGCACGTTTGCCTTCATTCTAGTAATAGTTCTGCTGAAACCTTCAAAATATAACTATACGAGCAGTAAACAGACCTCTGTTGACACCCTGTCATCAAGAAACGCAATTAGGATATAAGTATGTGTTAAAATATATTTCAAATATATATAAATCAATGTTTTTTTATTTAACAATTTTATTGATTTTTATACAGGTACATTGGCAGTATTGTTTTACATGGTTTTTTCTACATCGGAGGGGTACAAAGTTCCCTGGGAACTTTTTTGTGCACACAAGCTGCCAAACCAACACAGAGATGAAGGATCTGCCCAAAATTCCCGCTCGTCTAACAAATGCGACGCGCATAATATATAATGTGACAGTTCGACATCCTTCTTGATCCTTTATAATCAAACCTAACTCAGTATGTCAAAGATTGTCAGTAACCACCGTCCCATGACAGTCCAGGAATGGCAAAATCTTTGCAAACAGAGCCCCTGGGAAAAGTAATAAGCAGCACACCCTGCCCCAGAAGTACTACATTGCTTTGTTAGCCTGCATACGGAATAGTTGAAAATTGAAGACTTTCCTAATAATATTGGCAGGGGACAAATATACCCATACTAAAATGGTTTGACGGCGTGTATCTGTGATTACTTAATTTCAGCAAATAAAATCTCTTGCTCAGATTTTAACCGGCTGAATGCCACTGCAATGTGACTTAATGTGACCTTTCATTCTTATAAGTCAGTAAGTCTCATAGTCTCATTCATTTAGTTTGGTCATTCACAATTCGTCAACTGTGACTTTGAGATGGTTAAGCAAGTGCAAGATAAGCGACACTAACAATTACATCGTTTCATAAATCAATGCAACTGAATTACTACATTTTTACACAACAAATAGTACATCAATAGTGGCGTCCAACAAAATCAAAATTTGAGCAAGCAGTTTTATTCATAAAATATAAAAAAGTTAAATTAAAAATTAGCTCATTCATAAAAAAGTAGTAAATCATGCACTTTGAATTAATATAAGCGATTCTCGGATTGTAGGAAAAGCTTGTCTTCTCGATAGCAGAAGAGATCCGGGGTTCCAGTGACTCGGCAGCTGAGCAACCACTGAAGCCACCCCTGGGGACTGCGTCATGCTGCCTCGAGTGGGTCCATCGCTGGTCCAGCAATAGCGTACACCCCTAAAGCCTGTCGGCTTGCTTACAGGGTGTCGCAAAACTCGTAGCACTAGTCCACTAGAACTCCACTGCAAGAGAAGGGGCCACAAGTCACTGGCTCGATGCGTATCCTCCAAAAGAAAAGACAGACTCAAACCCGATAGATTATACAATGGTGTTTCTTGATAAATAATGATATCAAATAATTAAGAATTTTATGAAACTCTGGCTCGCTGTGTCTCCAACTGACTCGCGAGTATCATATCGGAAAGAATATCAAAGATATAATTGATTTAGTATTTAAACTAGTCTTATATATATATATATATATATTCCTCTTTCCAATTGTACTAAGGGTATTACCGAGTCGAGGTACATGATTTTGAAACAGCGTATATATTTATATTTTCAGTTGTAAAGGAGCCGTGCTAATCTTAATTAGTCTACCCTCAGTAATTGCCCACTATTACGCGTTGAAATGGGTCTCTCGTCCATATTTTATCAACGCATTACAGCTGAAATGTGATTTTTTTCATTTCAAAGAAGTATCGCCTTAAACAACCAATCGGTAATTACCAATAGTATCCCTTTATGTTGGGTTTTTTTTAATGATTTTACCTAAGAAAACAATGCAATTGATCGGTTATTTTTGGTTATCAGTTGTGTCGCACTGTGTATAAATAACCAGACTACAAACCCTAGTCTGGATATTTAAATTATTTTTAAAAATTCGAGATAAATTTGACTGTTGAATAAACAAGGATCTGTATTTGGGCTCAATCTTGAATTTAAATTACATAGAGTTAACATGTACATTTTATTGCGTACCACTGTACTTGCAATATAAACGAACCATTAAATCGATGAAGATGTGTCATGTCGTATAACTGATGCACATTTTAAAAGAAAAGTCGGTGCGCATTAATAATTTCCACCGCCTCGAGTGAAATGATCGATTTTATTTTTCATTTTAATATTCAAAATTGTGTTTGAAATATATTTATTACTCGCGCTGACTGCTGACTCTGCAATGACTTACATTGAACGACATTTATGTGGACTGGTTGTTTTAATAATTATTTGTATGATTGCTCTGTTATGTATTTTCCCTGCTCGTTTACAATCATATTCTCTCGGAAATATTGTAATATTGTTGTTCTTACCGACCGGCTAAGGTCTTATAATTTTATTGAATTAAGGAACACCTGTGTAATTATATGTCGCCGTCAGAAAGTATTTACGACCTCTTCCTGGAAAGGTTCGGGAAAGAGACCCATTAAAATGCCATCTGGTATTCTATTGTATCCACCCATGTATGTATGGCTAATCCCTTTGGCTATTTCTTATGATTGGTTTTGCCAGAACATATCAAATGTAACTGATTATCTTTTCTTAATAAAAACAGACAGCTTGGACGGCCGGACGATCATTCTGTTTTCAAAATCCACCGAGGAGCGAGCTATGCTCTCGGGATGGATCTTTTATTGAAACTAATTCGACCAACGGCTGTTCGCCGATGGATATACATGTTTCTTCATAATCAAGTTATTATTCAAACGTTTGAGAGAAGTCCACCCAGTGTGCATCCGCGGAGTCACATGTCAAGCAAGTGGCATTCCGAGAGGGGCACACAACAGTTCCACAATAAAGGACACTACCGGTGCCCTCAGTTGTTATTCTCCTTCACCGTGCTATTCTTATAATTATAATTTATTTGTCGCAAAATTGTCTCCTGCTCAGGTCCGCCGCACCGCCGGCCATTCTTTTAGAATTAAGTCATAAAAATACAAAAGATATTAAAAATATAATTATTCTTCTTCAGCGAGTGCGGATGGGGTTGGCGACCATTTCACTGAGCATATACTCATACTGAACTAGTAATCCATGTTTAGTTCTACTTTGCCATCCTTTCACCCAAATCCTGTCAAACATGGTATGCCGCGCGATAAACACACATTTTGATTTAAATATTGGTTGATATTAGTAATACCCATTGTCTTAAATAAATTTTGTAATTTTATATGCATTATTAATATTGAAAAATGCATTTATAAGATATTTATTAAAACAAGGCAGCGTGTCCCGTGCGTTAGAGCGAGATAGCTCCGCGCCTAGTGCTCTCTCTTTCTCGCGCCGGCGTCGCTCCTCGCTCAGCAATCGACGTAGTATTTTATTTTTATGACAATTACTTGTGTTTATTTGGTTAATAACTATATCAATAACCGTTTTATTGTAACTTTACAACAAAATGGTTCTTGCCTTTGGCAAAGTTATTCACAAAACTGATATTGAGCAGATCTTTACATAATTACTATTTAAAACCATTGTATGCTGAAGAAACGTTGGTTTTGTTCACACACGCATCTATCAATATATAATTTATAAACTTCAATAACATGATGTAAATTTGCCAAATTTTGTACCTATTCATATTATCATCCACTGGTATTTATTTTATTAAAAATGGACTCACAGAATACTACTAAAATATAATAAACTATCATTCAATAGTATTGAGTTTCTTTGAAAATAAATCTTGAAATTTGTTGATAATTATCTGTACTCTGTTAAAAATTCCCAAACACAATAAGTAATCTATGAAAAACAAACGTGCTGTTGATTTGATAAATTTTTTTTTTAAATCCTATCAACCATGGCATGCCCGCAACAAACGCGCATTTTAAGATAAATATTTGTTTATATTAGTACTGACCACTGATTTGAATAAATTGTGTAATTTTATAGGTAATATTTATATTATAAATAGCATTTATAAGATTATTTTAGCAGAAGTCCTGCCCAGCCCGTGCGCCAGAGCGAGATAGCTCCGCGCCGAATGCTTGCTCTTTCTCGCGCTGTCGTTGTTTCTCGCGAAATATACGACTGATTATTCCACAATGTTTTTTAGTTTTATAACAATTAGGTGTCTCGAATTAGCTTATTACTATTGCAATAACCATTATAATACAAGATGATAGTCAAAAGATAGTCTCAGAACGGATATTCAGCAGATCTTCACATTAGTATTATTTAAGAGCATTGAGCGCGTAAAAAGCGATGGTTTGATCACATTTTACATATTCAAATATAAAAATAAGATATACTGTCAATGACTGTGACTGAGTCAGTGACTGAGAACTCAGTCACCTGCCTCACGGGACTTAAAAACGACCTCTCGCCTCTAAAACACAAATTCGAACTCCCCGGAGTAGAACACAATACGCTACGATGCGAGTGGCAACAAACTCGTGACAGAACCACTAAATCCATTGTGAAATCCCTCTCCAACTAAATTCTCGCGAATTCAAATAGGAGGCAGCCTGTGCCTGACGTGGAAAACTAATCTCGTTATAATCCACTGACGGCACCCTGTGGCGTATGGCGAAGTAGTGGCAAACGCTGTCAGGTCCTCCCTGGGGGTGCGAAGTCGGACTCAAACCTCCCCGTGGTGCACCCTGGGAGCAGACGAGCGGAACGGTCGTCTCTAGAGTGACGACTGAACTGCTCGGCTGTTGAAAACCTAGCCCAGCTAGGAGAGACGCAACCGGGTCCTCCATCCAAAAACGCCTTTATGAATGGAGACTCAGCCGCGACAGGGAGTCCACCAGCTATGCAAATCGTTGGGCCCTGACGCGCAACACAAGCATGGGATTGCCCCCGACCAGAGAAAGGCCCGACGTACGCCGCCCAAGGAGGGACCCTCAGAGCGGACAGAGCGAGGCGTCTGGGAACTGGGAACACCTGCACGCCTACCGCAAGCACTCGGGCGAGAGCAGCGTCATCTGGACCCGCCGC
Organism: Atopsyche davidsoni; assembly: GCA_022113835.1. Classification (NCBI taxonomy): domain Eukaryota; kingdom Metazoa; phylum Arthropoda; class Insecta; order Trichoptera; family Hydrobiosidae; genus Atopsyche; species Atopsyche davidsoni. The sequence goes on along the minus strand of JAILWY010000019.1, from coordinate 3,301,621 downwards.
CCCCCAACGGCAGGAACCCACGAAGACCAGGATGGAGACTCAACCGCGACAGGGAGTCCACCAGCGATGCAAATCGCTGGGCCCTGACGCGCAACACAGGCATGGGATTGCCCCCGACCAGAGAAAGCCCCGACGTGCGCCGCCCAAAGACGGCCCCTCGGAGCGGATAGCGCGAGGCGACTGGGAACACCTGCACGCCCACCACAAGCACTCGGGCAGCAGGAGAGCAGCGTCTACTAGGCTCGCCGCCCCCAGCAGCAGGAACCTATGAAGACGAGGCCAAGGAGAGATGCTGCAGGGACGACCCCCCCCCCCCCCGCAGGAAAGGAGAAAGCCTTGGAGGGCCATATATATAAATATAGATATAGCTTACTGACGGTTTCGAGAGATCGCACTCCCTCACCTCAGACATGTGCGACGACCACACGGATGCTCTCGTGGCCATCGCTGCCGGCAATCGCCCAACCCAGAGTGTGACACTCTAGTCTCGAAGCTTCCCTTCCGAAAGGCGCCAGGGCCCGACCACACCGCAAATACCCTGCTCAAGCACCTACCATAGTCATGCTGACCAAAATCTACAACGCCTGCCTTCTGCAAGACTACTTCCCCACGCAGTAGAAATGTCCTAACGTGATCCCCATCCACAAGCCCGCTAAGGACAAAGTCCTCCCGGCCTATGGAAAAATTCTCGAGAGGATACTCAAGAGATACCTTCCCTTCAACCAGAAGGCCATCCAGAACCAGCAGTTTGGCTTCAGGGCAGACCACTCGACCTCTAAACAGCTCGTCTGACTGACAGACCACGTGACAAAAGGCCTCAATATGCACAAGAAAACCGGTATGTTCTTCATGAACATAAAGAAAGTCTTCGATACCGTCAAAGACTGTTGCCATGCAACTTAATAAGCGAATTAAGCCATTTTATCGATTTTAATTTGATCGATTTTTACCTCTCCAAGGACAAACTAAGACAACACAGCATTTGGTAAATATCTAGCGAATTTTTAATGGCATGTCTCTAGATACATAATTAATTTCCTAGGTTGTTTCGTGTTCCGCGCGCTGTCTCAATTCTTGGTCAAGATTTCAGTCCTCGCTCAGCCAGCTGCCTTAATATTTAAACTTGTTCACCCTCTCCCCAATATTGATGTCGATGTTGATTTGGAACATGTATTACTCTTGATTAATTTATATTCACGGAGAGGCAAGGCTAGTCTTACGACTCGGTTCTTTAAAATACTAAAATCCGATAAACCATGGCATGCCGCGAAAGAGACGGGAATTTTAACTTAGCTATTTGTTAGTAATAGTCATAACTCACTGTTTAGAGGGAATTTCATAATTTTATATATAATATTAATATTGAAAAATGCATTTATAAGATATTTATTAATACGAGGCGACGTGTCTCATGCGCCAGAGCGAGATAGCTCCGCGCCGAATGCTCGCTCTTTCTCGCGCCCGCGTTTCTCGTCGCGCAGCAGCGTTTTACAAAAAAACGTGTTTATTTGGTTTATTATATCTATATCAATTACCATTTGATTATAACTTTACAATAAACAATATACTTTAATTTTTTCAATGTTATTGATAAACCTAATATGAAGCAGATCTATACGCATTATATAAAAGTATTGCACGCGGAAGAAACGTTTGTTTGGTTCCCATATTATATACTCGTATATTTACTTAATTAGAAGATTGTTATTACATGTTATAAGCTCGCTTAATTAAATACCTATTCATATCCTCATCCACTGGATTTCATTTCATTAAAAAGAGACTGATAGTTAATGTATAATACTGTTAAAATACATAGAAAGATCATACAATATTGTTGAATTGCATTGAGTAGTGTTTTAAAAATAATTATCGAAATTAATTGAAATTTAGCTGTATTTATTTATATCTTAATAATTCCAAAGCATCAAAAAAACATTACGAATAATTCATGCTTAGTTTTACTTTGCTATCCTTTCGTCCAAATCATATCAACCATGGCATGCCGCGCGATAAACACACATTTTGATTTAAATATTGCTTGATATTAGTAATACCCATTGTCTTAATAAATTTTGTAATTTTATATGCATTATTAATATTGAAAAATCCATTTATAAGATATTTATTAAAACAAGGCAGCGTGTCCCGTGCGTTAGAGCGAGATAGCTCCGCGCCTAGTACTCTCTCTTTCTCGCGCCGGCGTCGCTCCTCGCCCAGCAATTGACAGAATTCGACATTTATTTTTAGTTTTATAACATTTACGTATATTAATTTAGTTAATTACTATAAACATTACCTTTATGCAGTAGTATATCTTTACAGTCAAAAAGAATGCATAGTTATTCACAAAACTTATGATTAAAATATATGAAGATCTACAAACATGGCGTTTCATAAACCAATGTGTGTGGCGAAGAATTAGCGTTATTTTTAAATAATGAAAATATTTGCGAATTTTTTAATAATTGTGTGAAATAATTTTTTTTAAATATTTAATAAAATATTTGCGTATAATTATAATATAAACACGCATAACAATGCCGATCTGTAATATTTAAAAATTATTTGGAAAATCATAATGAAAACAACACGACTCATCAGTTATATACAATATTTATTTATTCATAAAAATCCGATGAACCATGACATGCCGCGCGACAAACACGCATTTTATTATATATATTGGTTGATATTAGTAATACCCACTGTTAAGAGTGAATTTTGTAATTTTATATATAATATTAATATTAAAAAATGCATTTATAAGATATATATTAATACGGGGCGGCGAGCCCGTGCGCCAGAGCGAGACAGCTCCGCGCCTAGTGCTCGCTCTTTCTCGCGCTGGCGGCTGACTCTGCAATGACTTGCATTGAACGACATTTACGTGGACTGGTTGTTTTTATAATTATTTGTATGATTGCTCCACAATAAAGGATACTGCCGGTGCCTACTGTTATTATTCTCCTTCACCCGTGCTATTTTTATAATTATAATTTATTTGTCGCGAAAATGTCGCTCGCTCAGGTTCGCCGCACCGCCGGCCATTCTTTTAAGTCGTGAATGTGAAAACAGCATTGTTTCCTTTGTGGAATATAAATTGGTGATTTGAAATGAAAATGGGATACTATTTCAGACATAAAGGGAGTTTGGATACATTTAAAAAATATTCAATAAATACATGATTGTAATTGAGTAATATCAATTAAAAAATCAAGTCAGTTGTGAATTATAGCGTTATAAAGATGATAAAACTTCTTTAAATATTAGCAACCCTTTAAGTGAGATAGTCTACCGTTCTGATCATTTCTTTTCGCTTTCTATAGAAATACTAGGTTATTTCAATATGGTGTTAACCATTATTGTATTGAATTCAATTAATAAATCATGTTTATGAGAAAAGGAGTATAGGACTTGAGTGGGATTTGAATCTACATCACCTGGCTATTGCGGCCTGGTGACTTAATCCTTTTGCTCATCGTTAATCTGTCACTTAAGTAAAATATTGGCTGCTATTTACACGTTTGGAACTTGTGTGTAAACTTACTGTCATTTATTAGGATATAGTTAAAGTAAAAGAGCATGCGATACGACTCTATTGAAAAACTGATGGGTCCTGTTTTGATTATGATTTACCAAGTGATTTTTATTTTAACAGATCGGCTTTGAGGAACGTGTTTATATTTTAATTATACGCAAACACTTCATTCATTATTGTCAAACATATATTTCATGCCATTTATGAAAAGTTCTAACTAAATAAATAAACGTAAATGTTATAAAACTAATAATGTTTGCCGGATTCTGTCAATTGCCGGGCGAGGAGCGACGCGGGCGCGAGAAAGAGCGAGCACTAGGCGCGGAGCTATCTCGCTCTAACGCACGGGCTCGCCGCCCCGTGTTAATAAATATCTTATAATTGCAATTTATCATATAAATAATACACTAAAAATTACAAATTCACCCCTATAAGTGGGTATCACTAATATCAAACCTCTTATAAAATAAAATGCGTGTTTATCGCGCGCTATGCCATGGTTCATCGGATTTTTATAAATAAATAAGTATTGCATACAATTGATGGGTCCTGTTTTGATTATGATTTACCAAGTGATTTTTATTTTAACAGATCGGCTTTGAGGAACGTGTTTATATTTTAATTATATGCAAACACTTCATTCATTATTGTCAAACATATATTTCATGCCATTTATGAAAAGTTCTAACTAAATAAATAAACGTAAATGTTATAAAACTAATAATGTTTGCCGGATTCTGTCAATTGCCGGGCGAGGAGCGACGCGGGCGCGAGAAAGAGCGAGCACTAGGCGCGGAGCTATCTCGCTCTAACGCACGGGCTCGCCGCCCCGTGTTAATAAATATCTTATAATTGCAATTTATCATATAAATAATACACTAAAAATTACAAATTCACCCCTATAAGTGGGTATTACTAATATCAAACCTAGTCATGGCGAGCTGGACACGACTAGTGTCATGGGTCACATACGCTACCTGCGACGCTGTGGCGGAGGCAGCACCTGGAAGGCAGGTTCCTGGCTGCTGCGCTCGTGAACACGCAGCTCATTCATATACAGGTAAGGCTCATGCTGCGTCCCCGCAAACTTCACTTCGGACGTCGTCCACATAGCTCACGACTCACGGATCACGATGACTCACGACTATTGTGTCACATCACTATTTTTATAATTTTAAAACACAACCGTACTTTTCATCGGTGTTTCTATATTTGATCTATAATTTACATATGTTTTTAAAATAAAAAAAAATGAATCTCTAGTTGACTTAGATTTAGACTGTCAATTAACATTTAAGTTGGGCTTATATTCTAATCGAATATTGAATTGTTTTGTTATGTGACAACCTAAAGTTCCAATAAATCTTCTATTCTTTCACTGAAGTCTTTGTTCCTTACAAATGAACATTCATAAAGGAAGTGGACTTCGCTCCTCTTCCCTATAACAATTAACTTTACTTAAATAGCTTTATTTTACGATATGTAATTTAAGTTCATATGTTGTTGCATCTTTTAACACAATCCTTTTTCTACCCATTCTCTTAATGACTCCAATGGCTGCGTCCATTGTTGTATGTCCATATGTTTGTTTCGGTGCAGGACTACGTCCTATTGTTGTAATATGTCAATATATACCAATGTAATTAGAAAGCTAAAACATAACTCGCCTGACCACCGAACGAGACGCTGTCTGTCTGTCTGTCTGTCGGTGTGAATAAATCTACAATAATTGTCAATTGAAAGTCTATCATTTATCAACGTTGAACGAGAGTCCACCGAGTATTGTGCAATCCGCGGGACGTTCACATGTCAAGCTAGTGACGTTCCGAGACGAGGCACATAACAGTTTTTATTATTATTTAAATCAGATAATTCATTTATTCTCTCGTTTCTTACTCGATTATAAAAGTGTGTTTCTAGAAAATAAGTCGACCGTATTATTCACCATATTAGAGTAGACGGAGCTGGGGTCGATATGTTAAGTATATTTCAAAACTAAGCGACGAGTCTACGTTGAAAACGATAGAGTGTAATAGGGGTTATTAAGAAAAAATACTTGTGAAACTTTCATGGATTAAGAATACATACATAATAAATGCGATTGGTAATTTTGGTTGCAAGCGTGTAATTAATAAACTCCAGAAGTCTTAAAAGACTGATTAATATTCGAGCGATAGGGGTTCTTTAAATGCAATCCAGGTAGTTTTTCTGCTTGAACACTTTGAAGTCTACTCATTTGTCCTAAAATTTTGTTGATGACTACCATATCTGTAATTATAATAAATGTTGTACAAATGTTCCTTCATATCGATGGCGCACCATTACAAATATCACCGGATGTCGTCTATTCTACATGTTGGTAGCTAAGATTGTAAGATAATTATAGCCATCGCCTAGAGGTGATTTTGTGTTACTACACAGGACAGTCTAGCTTTTGTACCTATACATGTCACTGTACCTTGTATGTCGCCACTTATGCATCATTTTAATTCTTGGAGTTAAGAATAAAATAACTAAAAGTTTATAGAAAGATTTTTTTTATTTCACAAAAAAGATGAACAAGACAAGATTTCAAACAGAAAACAAACGCTAACTAAAAACTGGGCTGGGCTTTGTGTCCTTGATGGGTGGTTTCAAATACACTTTTTGACAAGAGGTGGTTTTGCATTATTTACACGAAGAACAAAATAAAAGTTAGAGCTGGTTAGTTTATACTGAAATAGTGCTGGTCAACGCTATACGAGAATACCCTGAAGAGGCCCAGTCTTCGTTGAATCCGACATCTGAATTTTATACTCATGCTCATATCTTCCACATTATCCAACTGTGAATAAAAAGTATATATAAAACTACCTATTTGTAGTCAATGTAACTCTGATGAGAAATGTGTTAAATTTTCTGTGTCAATCAAACAAATGAATTCAGACAATGTGAATTATACATTTTTAATAATATTAAATGCTTTTTGACTTTAGACAAAGCAAAAACAGCTTCAACACAGCAATTACAGCCTGCTGCAGTTGCCTCCCGAGCTCCTAGAAATGGTGCTGATTAAGTTAGGTTCTTATAAGGAGATAGACGTGGCACGACGCTCGTGCTGTATACTGGACGATGTAGGCCGAGGTCTCGTAGTTCGCAGACTGCACCAATTGCAAACAAACGCAACAAGCATCAATCCTAAAACGGATAATACGCGCGCTCTGCTTGACAGCCTCCATTTACTCTACGCTGTCACATCCATCTACATCGAAACTTGTGGCTCAGCCTACTTCTGTATTGGGGAACTATTGGATTATTATTTGACTTCTTTACACGGTAATTTATAATAATTGTAATCAATCACAGAATCGCTTAATTTCCACGTACTTCCTCAAATCCCATTTTCATTTGCATATATGTGGAGCTTAACCCCTTAGTTTGAATGAATGAATGGTGTTGCAGGTCTCGGCGGCTGCACCGGCGGCGCTCAAAGTGCCTGCAGCAGCACCAGGCCGCTAACCTGCGCGAGCGGCGCCGCATGCAGAGCATCAACGACGCCTTCGAAGGGCTGCGGGCGCACATCCCCACGCTGCCCTACGAGAAGCGCCTTTCCAAGGTCAACACGCTCAAGCTCACCATCGGCTACATCAACTTCCTGGGGGAGCTGGTGCGCACCCGAGCCTTGGCCAGCGCTGGCCACCGAACGGCGATTAGCCAATGGCGTCCTCACGGATATTTTTTTTTTTAAATAGTTTTGCTCAAGGGAAATACGCAAACGAGGACACTCATGACCTGTTCCAGTTCGGTTGTCGGCTGGGTTGGCCTTGAAGGGTGGTTTCAAATACACTTTTTGACAAGAGGTGGTTTTGCATTATTTACACGAAGAACAAAATAAAGTTAGAGCTGGTTAATTTTTACTAATATAGTGCTGGTCAACGTTATACGAGAATACCCTGAAGTGGCCCCGTCTTCGTTGACTCCAACATCTGAATTTCATAGCCATGCTCACATCTCCACGTTATCAAACTGTGAATAAAAAGTATATATAAAACTACCTATTTGCAGTCAATGTAACTCTGATGAGAAATGTGTTAAATTTTCTTTGTCAATATTGAAAATTGTGTAAACTGAAAGTGGTCCATTATACCTTAGCAGTATTCATCATAGGCTGGGGGAAATCAGAAGGACGGTGGATGTGTTCTCGTAGCACGCACATTGCATCAGCTGGCCCATTCACATTGACAATAATATGTAAACGTGGCTGGATATGACTGTCGAAATCATAACCGTACTCGAAGTTATGGTCAGTGTGTTGACAAACTTGGTCATAGAAGATAGGAATTTTGGCATTACCCACTAGCACGAGATGTGTAAGTATGGAACAGATGCTGTGACGCCTCGAAGGCGTCGTTGATGCTCTGCATGCGGCGCCGCTCGCGCAGGTTGAGAGCCGCCGGTGCAGCCGCCGAGACCTGCAACACCATTCATTCATTCAAACTGTGGGGTTAAGCTCCACATATATGCAAATGAAAATGGGATTTGAAGGAGTACGTGGAAATTAAGCTATTCTGTGATTGATTACAATTATTATAAATTACCGTGTAAAGAAGTCAAATAATAATCCAATAGTTCCCCAATACAGAAGTAGGCTGAGCCACAAGTTTCGATGTAGATGTATGTGACAGCGTAGAGTAAATGGAGGCTGTCAAGCAGAGCGCGCGTATTATCCGTTTTAGGATTGATGCTTGTTGCGTTAGTTTGCAATTGGTGCAGTCTGCGAACTACGAGACCTCGGCCTACATCGTCCAGTATACAGCACGAGCGTCGTGCCACGTCTATCTCCTTATAAGAACCTAACTTAATCAGCACCATTTCTAGGAGCTCGGGAGGCAACTGCAGCAGGCTGTAATTGCTGTGTTGAAGCTGTTTTTGCTTTGTCTAAAGTCAAAAAGCATTTAATATTATTAAAAATGTATAATTCATATTGTCTGAATTCATTTGTTTGATACTGTTAAAATAACTCAAAAATCAACTATTTGATTTGTTTTGATATTTTCATGAAAATTTATAAGTATACTTACATTCCATCCTTGTAGTTTTATTAGTATAGAAGAAAACAACCTTGTTAATCTCTCTATTTATTTTTAATTCACTTATATAATTTAATCATGACAGACGTGGCCTTCATCACGAGAGAATCAAAATGTAATAAAAACAATTGAACTATAAAATAGCTATAGTAAGAATATATAATCAGAGAGGTACAAGTGTTAACACACGGTGGGAAATAAAAGTGGTCATCTGAAAACCTAAAACAAAAAATAAATTAGGCATAAATATATAAACATTTTTTTTATTTAATATAAGCATCATTTGATTTTAATATGCTAAGTTTAATTATTTATTCTGTTCCCATCACAAAAAAATTACCAAAGGTTAATATTTTAATAGGCATGACGAAAGATTTTGAAATTTTCTTCCGTAATGGGGGTACACGTTTACTATTTACGAAAAAAACTTTATTTCGGTAAAAAACTAGAGTTTAACGAAGTTTAAAGCCATTTTTATAATATTTTTTCAATAGCGCGCGAAAAAGCTCGCAGGTGTCATGGCGTCTGCTCTGACGTAACGCTTCATGTCAACTGTTATTCATGTCATTGTATTTGCATTGAAGACAGTAAACGAAATTCATATAAATGAATTCCAAAGTCTATAAGTGGTGTGCAGTACCTCAGTGTACAAACACTTCGATAGTAACACCCAACAGGGTGTTTATATATGTTCCAAATAAGAAAATAATTAGAGATATGTGGTTAAAGCTCGCACGGCGAAACCCGAAAGACGTAGTCACGAATTCATCAATTTATTTCTGTGAAGACCACTTTGATGTGAGTATGTATTATATATTGATAGATATTACATTTAAAATGTTTGTTTGACTCGAAATAGTTGAAATATTGAGGCTATGGAATAACTAATTTATTGAGGTTGTGTTTGTTTTGGTCTTGGTTATCATTGTTGATACTTTAATAGCTTGCAGTTTAGTTTTTTCTTTTTTCCTTCTTCTAAAAATTTTTCAAGAACTGCAGAGTTAGAAGGCAATATAGAGCAAACAAAATGTAATTACAAGGAAGTTTTGACGTTTCTAAACTCGGACGAGCAAAATTCTTTATTTAATGCAAAGAAATCGCCCAACATCAATGAATCAATCCTGGGCAAATTTGAGCTGTTTGCTTTAACAAAGCCTGATTCCATTGTTAGAGAGTCGATTAACACACTTAAGACTATTAAAAAATCAATCCAAATGCGTAAGCAATACGGTCATAACAAAACACAGCGAAGTTTGTTTGCAATTTGAATACCATAGAGTTGTACACTGAAGCGTGACGTCATGCGCTGTGATTGGTGTTTCAGTCAGAATGGCCGATCGGAGTATTTTAATCTTTTAATTTATTGATCTTAATTAAATCTTATTAATCTCAGATTTTTAAATAAAACTAAATCAGTCTTTTAAATCCTTTTAATATGTATTTTCCCTTAAAATAATTAAATCGTTGATTATTTGATACTGTCGTCAAGCCATAAAAATACAATAGATATTAAATATATTATTATCCTTCTTCACCAACTGTCTCTCCTCAGTTTCCTTGTGTACAAGTAAAATGCCGGTAAATATCATTCCAAATCCATGACAGCTTCAATTGCTTCTGAATTATTTCAACTGCTCGATTACCAGCCGCAGACTCCTCAATATTATTGATGTGCTCTCCGATCATTGATTGTTATTTTAAACCGCTTAACTTATCTCATGTACTCGTATAAAAGCATTAAAAAAATAGTTTTTAGATTATCTTCAAATTATCGTCAAATTATCTTCTTCTTTGGATGCCTCTCTTCAGACGAGGTTGGCGACCATCTCACTGAGCATGTCCTTATGCTGAGCCAGTGTTCATGATTTTATTAGGTAGAATAGTGTAGTGGGTCTTTCTACACCGCAGTTTTATATTCTAACGAAAAGTTTGCGTATCGCTGGTGCCCAATAGCATTATTATAAAATCCTTTCCTTACAAAGCTCTGGCGTTTAGATGTGATACTCTCCGTCTGCAGCAGGCTACAGAAACAATATCAGGAGCTTCCCTACCTCGACAAGGTACTTCCAGATCACATTCCTCAACACTCATTTCAAGTCCACTACTCCATTACCGATCCTTTACACACCCTCAGGGTACGGAATGGCAGCCATGCACAAGCAACCGAATGGGGAGAGCGGGGAAGAGCCATTTGTATACATATATGTATCTGGGATAGACGTGCTCATTTCAAGCATATGAAAAAAATATTTTGGAGCCAAATACTTTATTGCTTGTATGGAGCTATTTCAGTAGCTGTGAAACTATGCATGACACGTGCAAATTATACGGATGAGCCTCGCTCAAGCACACACAATCATTTGATATGGAGATTCAACTTGCCGAATTCCAAGACAGCACACAGACTCAAGTGATTGTCAAATTAATAATCAACCTTAAGGATTTTTTTAAATATTGTCGGCCCCGGGCAGCGCTGTAGTACTACTTCCAGGTGCCGACAGCTGGTCTTTAATTTATAAATAAATAAATACTATACACAATCATACACAATTCATCCATTCATGAGGGGGGGTTTCCCAGGAAGCGCACTTTTCACTGTTCCCCAGTCTGCCTTCCCTCCTCATCTATTCGTCTCTGACATTCGTCCTTAACTATCTATGGAGACAGCGTCTCCGTTGAGTGATACGCTGAAAACATGAAAGCTGAAAAACATGAAAATGGTGTCTCGTGGTCTTGCTCTCGATCCTCTTCAGCGCCGTTCTTGTCGTGTCCGTGGACTTCTCCTAAGGTCGGAGCTCTGGAGTCTAGCTGGCGTTGCCTCTCGAGCTCCACTCTTCGGGTCATAGTCTTCTAGACAAAGGAGACGACTCCATCCCAAGCTCGCTGGTCCTTGAGCATGGACGGCACCGGCTCGTCCGCCGTCCAGACGATGCCAAGACTGTTCCGAAGTCGCCATCGCTCCAGTTCGGTCGCTCCTCAATTGAAGAGTGCGTGCTCCACGTCATCGTTGTAGTCGTCGCACAGTAGGACCTTTAGAACCTGGAAAAAATCATTTGAATAATTAACAATGAAGATGGATGCCACTGTGAATCCGATATTTGTAGTTCTTGTACTAATTACTGAACAAAATATTGTGATTAGAGCTGTGAATGGTCATATTGTACTGATCGGCGCCATGATTGTTTTCGCTCAATGGCCTTATCTGTGTATCCTGGAATTTTCGAGACCGTTTTGCGGAAAACTTACAGCATTGACCAAAAAAAAATTAAATGCTTAAAGTTAAATACATTCCTTCTTATTTGTCAAAATATTTTTCAGCTCTCAGAATTTGACTTCAAATAAGTGTAGGTAGTACGTGTCTTCTTTAATGATGAAGCATTTTTTTTAAACCATAAATAAAAGTTAAGATATAAATTGATTGTTAGAGGGAGTTACAAAATTCAAATATAAAAAAAAATTGTTAAGGAAATTTTTGTTTCAAAATTTCACCATTACGAGAAGTACCTACCGTTTATTATCGAAGTCAAATTATACTAATTAAATTATATTAACAACTATTTCTATGGCTAATGTTAGGAAAATAATTTTATAAGTGTTTTTTTATTATTTAATATACTATGTGTTGCAAATAATTTTACTTTTTCAACAGTACTTTTTATAATTATAAAATTAATGTATATTTTGACTAAAGTTGTAAACCACCGTCATCTAGCTTCCCCCTCAGAAAAAAGGTCCTCCATAGTAATCGGTGTTGTCATATTAAGTTATGTTATTCGGTTTTTTCTATATTAAGTTGTGTTTATTAAGTTTGTTTTTATATTTAAACGGTTCATACAAACATTTTAATAAATTCGAGATATCGAGTTCACATATATCTATTTAAACAATCAAGTTTTTGTTATGAAGCCTAATAATGTCTCAGCTGACAATTTTGAGGTTATTAGGCAGACACCTTTTTTGCAGAAGATATTAAAAACCTTTCACTTAGTTATTAAGCATTATCTATATTTAGCACACAAGTAATATAATAATCACATTCATTGAAATATAAGTATGAGAAATATTTATTTGCAGTGAGTAGGTGTAGTTGGCTTTTTAAAATTGAAAATCGTGCAGTCGTCCAAAAATTTGCAATCCTATACAGTTTTGAATTTTTAAAATATCAATAGCCGATTAACTACTCTTGCGAGTAAAATATCTAAATAAAGATTGTGTTGAATTTATACGCATTTAATAAATATAAAGAGACCGATATGACTAGGGAATCTATCAATCAAGTTTAAAAAGTATTTATTAAAGGTTTTAGTTGTATAGATTTTCAGCAGTAGAAATATATGTAAATATGTTTAGTTTTTTTTTTTTTTTCATAATCGTTTAATTTTCAAACATAGCAACACTTACTAAATTTGTTAGTCACGTAATGGTGGCGTCTTGTGCTTGAGTCGATCATTGCTGACAACATTTTTGGGTGAAATTAACGTTCTCAAACATTACGGAATAATAAGCATGCCCTTCATGCGGCGATTCAAGTAAGTATTTATTATTTTCCCCGTTTCAATCCCCGTTTCGTAGATTTGTGATGATAGTTTTGTTTTTGCGAATACTAGACCAGAAAATGGCTACCTTTTCATTAAATTTTTACTGTCAAGTGCTTGTACACACAAATATGTTTTTTGGGTAATTGTTATAATGTTTATGACAGTTAAATTTTGCTGTTGTAGGTTTCTAATGGTTAATATCAAATTTCAGCGTAATATGAACTCCTACCAAAAATGAGACCCGAAAGTCGAGTACTATCGTATTCACCGAAATCATATTTATGTTCATTTTACACATAAAAACTTTAATTTAACAGTATGTATATTTAATATTTTATTTACTTAATATTTGTAGTAAAAATGTAGAAAAGGTAAAATCAGTTTAGACTTTGTTTGGACATATCTCATATATTAAGTTGAAAATAAAATGAAATATGTACATGTCTTAACGTTTCCTTATCAAACATTTTATGTGTCCACAATTAAATATTGTAAAGAACTTATTATATATTTTGTGATCATTTAAATCCACTAAAAAGTGTTTGGCTGTTAGTTTGAAAAAATATGTTGTATATAAAGTTCAATAGCATAAACTATTCTCAGCTCAGGCTCAGCAAATTAATAATAATATTCTGATTTATTATTATCAGAGATCCAAAAGGTCGCTTCAAGTTCTTTAACCTGCATATCTGGAAAACAATTGCAGAACTGCAGTTATGAGGCATTCGCTTTGTAATGAAGCAATGTTAGTCGATTTGAGTTGACATTGATACTTTCAACTATTTTCCTAAAAAATGTTTCTGTGATATCTTCTAATATTGTATTTCCATTCAATTTTATAGTCAATCTTGATAACTTGTGACATAAAGTCAAGATTTTACTGAATGATTTCAAATATTAAAAGAATTTTAATTAAGATCTTTATTTTTGTAACTACATTCTATATTTCTAATCTTTTTTAAATGAAATATTTAGTATTATTTATGAACTGATTATTTACTTTTGTTAATCCTGGAAATATACAGATGCTTTAAATTATGTTGGAATTTTAATCAATTTTTTTTTACAGATATCAATAATGGATTCAACCCATTGTTTAATATGTAGCAGTCGTGCAGGAGTTTCTATCCGAAATGCTCTGCCAATCTTTGCTACCCAGGTATAATAATTAAGCAGCTGCTTCTGTATTGTGATGTACAAATATTATATTTAGATCATTTTTTATTAAACTTATTTAATTTAGACCAATTCTTATTCTCTTGGTGTTCACTTGAATGCTGGTATTGTGCAATATTTAAAATACATTCCAGTTTTGAGCAAACATTAACTTTTCTTGCCTCCTTGTTAATAGTTTAATTTACAGGTAATTTTTTTACAATTTTTTAAAACTTATTTACGATAAATGAAGATAAGAATTGAATTTTTTGATTATATTTAAAAATTACATACTCTGCACAATGCACATGTTGACAATAAAAAACATTATTCATGCTAAACTTTGGTATCATATATCTTTGATTTCTTAGCTCAACGTTGGTTTATTTATAATCTCAAACCAGTACTATGAGTACTTGTGTTATTAGATACTTTTTTATGTAATTAGGTAAGCTGTATTAGGGTTTTTTGTAATAATAAAAAAATCTATGATTATCGTTGAACAATGAGCAAACTTTGTATTTACATAATTTATGATATAAATAATTGTTTCAGAACAAGCTATTGGCATCAGAGAAAACCCTGTCAAATGCAATTGGAGATGCATTGGGAAAGACAATAAATGACAAAAGCTGTCATTCTTCAATACTTTGCAAGAAGTGTTTCAAACTTGTGACCGAGCATGACGATCTAAACTTCCGGTATAGTTTTAATCAATAATGTGACCTCTTTTTAAAACCACTAATAGTTAAAGCTTAACCTAATGTGACATCGTTGATTAACATTTAATTAATTTTATTATTATTAACATTTAAGACCATTTTTATAAAGGTCTTCATTGAGCTTCAGTAATTTAAATTTTTTTAAATTATAATCTTCATGTCTTCAATGTATTGATAAAAAATAACAGTTGAAAAACTATTTTTAAATTATTTCATAAATTCGTAACTTCAAAATTAGTTTCTTGTTTTTGATAGTTTTGAAATATCATAAAGCATATATATTTTTTTAATGGTACTGATGTTCCACTATTAATTTTAATTCATTTAAGATTTTACTCTATTTCAAATGAAAGTTATATTTTTATACAAATTCATAAATTGAACAATCTAAAATTATTTTTTTATTCCAGAGCTGAAAAAATCAAATCAGAATTAAGAAACCTCTTTAAGGACACAATAAAGAAGTGTCAAATTGATTATGATTTTTATCCCAGAAAAAGTAATTTTCCTAATATTCAGAAATTTCCTAAAAATTTATTGTCAATACCAGAAGATCATATGAAGGAAAATAAAAACTCTTCAAAAACAAATAAAGTGAACATTATTCCTAAAAATGTGGTTATTGTAAACCACATGGGGAAAAAAATCATGATTAAAAAGACAGCTAAACCACCACTGATTGTGAAGATGAATCCTATTAGCCAGGTTATTATCTTTATCTATATTACTAACATTTATTCATTTGAATTGTGTTATTTTTGCAGTAACTATCATAAATTTTATCTTGTTAATTAAAAGTTAACTTTAAAAAAAACCCACATAATAATTGTTAATTTTTCAAAATTACAGATTGAAAATACTAATAAAAAAAGAATCCGTGAAGACTCCATGATTGAATGTGCAGTTAAATGTGAAGATACTTTTAGTTCCTTGAATATTCTTCAGGAATCAGTAACGGTAGAAGAAGAATCCCTCGAAGAGCAGCACCTAGAGGAGGATATTGAGATGGAATCAGAAAATTTGGAAGAATCTTCTCCAATAACTGAAGAAAATATTCCTGAGGATCAAAAAGAAAATAACTTTATGGTCAGATCATTAGAAATAATACATGACCAGGAAGTGGAAAACATATCCGAAACAACTGCAGTGTTGCTTGAAGAAGATCAAGATGGTTCTGTGAGAATGTTACCTACAGGAGTTCTCCGATTTGAAGATGGAAATTTTTATATAGGAGAACAAAATGAAACAGTTAGTAATCATTTGTGTAATACAGAATATCACACGAAAATTTGAGCATTCATATTTCTATAACTGTCTACAAACTGAGTATTCAAATGAGAATAATTTTTTTTAATTTTAATAGTTTTCTGGGTTATTTTTAATGAATCATTTAAATTATTATTCGCTAATAGTTTACATTACATTTTTTTTTTTACAGTTTTAGACATTTTATGCGGGTTTTTTGATGTACGATTTTGAACTCACCATTTTTTCAAAGATATTTTTACATGTTGTCATTTTTTATACTTATAATAAGAATGACTTGATAAGAAAATCATCAAAATTCATTATTATTTTAGGATCAAGTAATGGTCACCACGCAAGAAGAATCTGATGACACTGTGCAGTATCAGGAGATAACCCATGGTATATTTATATTATTTATTTATATATTATTAGGTACTTCTATCATATTTATTTTAAAACAACAGTGTACATTGTAGAAAGTCATACTCTCTTGGTTATGTCAGTTTTATTTTACACCGGCTTAAGTCAATTGATGTAATCGGGACCCTAAGATCATATATGTTAATAGGTTTATTATCAATGATATCATCATTTGTTTTAATCTCCATATTTTTTTTTATAAAAGACAAACTTTTGCTTGGTCTATTTTGCTTAAACACATTTCAAAATAATAAATTGTAAATTTAACCCCAAAACTAATATTCATAATCATTTCCTTTGAGTCACCTTAACATTTCGAATTTATATTTTGGGCGTTTACCCATATTCATTATAAAACATTTTAAAGGACATAAAGGTAAATTCAAACGACTATTGAAAGGAAAGTAGTTGTTATGTGTAGATAAACATAAGTGTCCTGGATTGGTAAGCCTTATATAAACAAATTGATAAATACAGATAGTTATAATTTTCAGATGGTAATGAATTTATACAATTGGAAACTACAGGAACACATAAAACTGTTTATCGTACCCGTGATGGAGCATGTATACTCACTAGTACAGGGCTGGAGCGGCCACTAAAGGAGGTAGTCAACAACCAATCACCAGAACCAGTAAGTATACTAGTTCAGTACTCCACGTTGTAATCAAATTCATTCCTAGTATATGAATATGAATATTATCCTTAGATTGTGAGAACATGTGGTGACTTGTACGAATGTTTGCTTTGTGAACCTGAGAGCAAGGCAGCCAAGGACAGCGCAGATGATTTGGAAGATCCTGACAATCCTAAGCTGCCACCTATATCTGACAGTGGTAAGAATTTCTTTGAATCTAAAAAAATACAGAATTTAAAAGCTTAACGACCTATAAAATTATTATATCCACATTCGCAAAAGTATTGCTTACAATCCCCAATTTATAATTTTAAAAAATGCTGCTTTTTATTGTAATATGATAAGTGCATCTCTTGTTTGCTACAATTCAGGATCTATCTTGAATTGTCAATGAAGTTAAATCTATTGCAAATATATATATATAGTATTACACATAGTATTTTTTTATTTACAGGCATACTTATTGATGAGATATCAGATACTAATAGAGTTTTAATGGATAACAAGAGCTTAGAAATACACATGAAGACAATCCATGAGTTACGTGTTTTCTTGTGTGACATCTGTGGAATGGTATTTCGTAGACGGTCGCAAATGCTTCAACATCTAGGTACTCACAATTACATCTCTTTTTTCTTATCATTAGTAAAAATAATTCAAATGCAATAAGAATGTATTTGTACTATTTCAGAAGAGCATTCTGAGAAGGAGAGTGGAGAATGCCAATGCGAAGTGTGCGACCTGCAGTTGGATAGCCCACAATTATTAAAAATCCATCGTCGCCTACACCTACCACACAAACAACACGTTTGCCTGCTCTGCAATAAAAAATTTGGGTTTGTCGAAAAGAAAATTATTTTGCTTATAATATATCTTTTTGTTTAGGTTGTAACTTCTAAAAAGTTTTTTTTTTTTTTGAGATGAGTAGAATTCGGAGATTTGTTTTTGAAAGATCCTTTTACAAAATTATAATGCTAACACAACCCAGCTGCAAGTTGATTTTTTTTATTTAACGGTGAAAGTCAGTTATACCCGATGAGCGAAGTATTGAGGTTTTTATTAAGCTGGAATGAACAAACATGTCACTAAGAAGATGAAATAGATGCAACGTTTGTATTAGTTCTTTTTGTAAGAAGTGATGAACATCACATATCTACTGGTACAATGCCTTGGGCACGCAACAACACATATCGCTTTTGATGTCTATGTTTAAAAAGGTTTATTAATTTGATATATTTTTATTTTTAGATCGAAAAATCTTCTGGAAGAACACAATAATACTCATACTGGTGTTAGGCCATATGCTTGTGATTTGTGTAGCAAAGATTTCGCATCGAAGTACACATATCAGTCTCACTTGAAAACTCACATGGTATGTAATTAAATATTAAACATTTTTTCTCAAATATTTTTCATCAGAGTGAAATCAGTACAAAAAGTTTAATGACTGAAAAAAAAGTGCCATTTCTACCACAATACCAGGTCATTCATCCGGAACTGTCATTGCAAAAATTTAATGAATAGCTAGTACAGTCATATCATAGTCATGACTCTGATTTAATTTTCATCGAGGTTTATAATATTTTGACACAGCTCAGAGTTGTCACTAGATCATGCAACTTTTTTTTCAGGATCGACCCCGTCCATACACCTGCGCTAAATGCGGAAAATCGTTTTTTACTTTGCAAAATTTAACCCAACATGAAAAGACTCACCTTGGAATAAAAGACTTTATCTGCAATGTTTGTGGTAAATTATTTAATATATGAAATATAAATCCTTTGTATATATTATTTATTAAAGAAACAAACTTTTATGACATCGAACATATTATATTTATAAACAAACATAAATAGCTTGATTTGGTTTTAAGGAAAAGGATTTGGTACCCACCATAATCTAGAAGTACATGGTGTTGTGCACACGGGTCACAAACCTTATATTTGCCGAATTTGCAACAAAGCCTTCGCTCGTCGTGCTGAAATTCGTGATCATGAAAGAATCCACACAGGTATGTAAATACTCAACATTTGCAAATATTCTACAACAACAATTTGATCATCTTGTATCTTTTTAAATTTACAGGCGAGCGACCATTCTCATGTGACTTATGTTCATCTACATTTTCTCAGCGAAGTAATTTGCAGTCGCATAAACGTGCAACACATTTTGATGACAAACGTTACAAATGTCGTGCCTGTGAAAAGAGTTTTAAAAGAAGGAGGTTAGTTTATGGTTTTTTAGCCCATATTCTGAGCAAAAATGTGAATTTACAAAGTATCAAAAAATATATATATATGTATAGTATGTTGATAAGGTCATGTGTCTCAATTTTCTATGTCAACTTGTTTGGTTACATTTATGGTGATATTATTTGTGATAATTGATATATGACTACTCTGTGTTTGGTGTAGATTGCTCGAGTATCACATAAAAGCATCTCACACAGGAGAGCGACCTTTCCGTTGTGCTGTATGTGATGCTACTTTTGTGTATCCAGAACATTTCAAGAAGCACCAGCGTATACACAGTGGAGAAAAGCCCTATAAGTGCGAGGTAATACTTATATAATTTTATGAAACATGAATTTGAGTAAATTATTTTTAAAATGTTCATATTTTTTAATTTAAATCTTTGTAACAGGTATGCGGTAAAGCATTCAACTCTCGGGACAATCGTAACGCCCATCGCTTTGTTCATTCAGATAAAAAACCTTACGAGTGTTTGGACTGTGGCTCTGGTTTTATGCGAAAGCCTCTCCTTTATGCGCACATGCATTCATTGGTAAGCTCATATTTATTTATCTTTTTATTGGTTTGTATATAATCTATTTTTGATTCATATTTTTTTGTATTAAAATTTATTTTATAGAAGAATACTATTTATTTTATGAATTTTTCTCAAATAAGGAGATTATAATTCAATTGATTTATTAATATTTATCTCTTACTGAAAGTTATTGGGAATTTTTTTTTTATAATATAAAATAAATGAGACATTCTATAGTATATACTTGGAAATTCCAATATTTCCCCCTTGTGTGCAGAAGAAGATAAAAAAATCGAAAGAGGATGTATATTTTAAATTCCCTGTAATGGATATATAAATATTTAACTTGTTTCAGTTTGTAAATAGTATCTGAAGTGAATGCATAAATCTAGAAGTGAAAAGATAATAGTTACTCCATAATTATTATATATGTTTCAGGGGCATCTCAGCGACACCATTGTAGTTAATCAGCCACGACTTAACTCAGATGTGGAACCCAACAATGTTGGTAATACATTCGTATTAGATGATGGAAGAGAAGTAACCATAAAAAAAGTTACCTCAAAATCTCCACCCGAGGTAACCCTGCAAATTTTTTTTTTGCATTTGATCTTATTGTAATAACGCAACGATCTTATTTTAGCGCAAAACCATTGTGCTGCTTGCACTTTTCCCCCAACGATATTCATTACTTTTTATGTGGCAAATGAATTTTTCTCACCCATAAACTACATAAGGAACTAACACACAGTTCTAAATTCAATAGAGAGTGTACTTGCAGTTGTATTTCAACATTGGCTTGACCGTTTGTGTCGTTTGGGAAAACCTGTAAATTATAAATAGAGGCAAATCTAATTTTTATTGTTTCACATTTTCAGATTAAAGAGGAAGTATCAGACCACCAGCTGATGGACACTTCTATTATTCCAGAAAATATTGTGGAAGAAATTCAAGATGAAAACGATGAAAACGAAGATATCGAAGAAATTGAAGAAATAGAAGAAATAGAAGAAATAGAAGAAAACGAAGAAAACGATGAAATAGAAGAAATCGAAGAAATAGAAGAAATAGAAGATAATGATGAAAATGGTAATTCAATAACATATTTATGTATATTTTATAAAAGCCTTTTTTATTAAATAAGTTTGGTTAGCCTGTGTAAATTCAATAAATGTCAAATAAGTTATTTTTCATCATAAGAGATTTCAAAATTTTTGTAATATTTTTGTTAATGTTTTAGTTGATGCAATTTTCCCTGAGGAGAGAGAAGACGTGACACTGGAGGAGGCACAAGTAGTCATTGAAGCTGACAGTATGTCTCACCATATGTCTTATTTATTAGTATTTACTAATACCTCCATTTTACACTACAACTTTTACAAAACTAACTTTTACTAAATAAAAAAACCAAGTTCTGATTCATTTCTTTATGTATACTAAGTTTGATTGTTTTGTATTTTGATTGTTTAATATATATATACATATATATATATATATATATTCCATAATATATTGTAATTTTCAGGTTTCAAAGAAGGGTCTGATGAGCTGTCAGGAGATCAACTTCTGGAGCAAGTTGAAGAAAGTATCCTGGGTAGCGTTGAAGACTTTCAGAGTCTTGAAATAATCCAAAGTGATAATAATGAGGTACATAAAAATTCTATATTGCCTGTTCAATTTAAAAAATGTATTTTTGTATTTGTATAACATTTTTTATTAAATTAACAATCTTAATATTTTGTTACAGGTTATACAATCTGAAGATGGCACCATCAGGCTTGTTCAGATCAGACTGCCAAATGGATCCCAAGCTTGGGTAGCATTGGATAATTAAATTTCTTTATTAAAGTCTTTATATTTTAAGAAAGAATTAAGCAAAACAAAATTTTGTTTAACTAAACATACGCTTTAATTTGCGCACTAAGGTGAAGATTTTTATTTCTACCTTGATAATTTCTTTTTATTAATGTAATTATTTTTAAGCTAGACTTACTTTAAATAATGGTTTTTTTTTCTTGAAGCATATCTATTATCTGTTATTTGCTTTTTACAAATTACTAATCCATTTTGAATTATGTGAACCTTGCGTGCGTATTCAGTGAACAAAATGTATCCAACAATTTTGAGTTTTTGCATACTCGCGTTATAGTTGCGAGCTGAGCTGTTGTTAAGATAAACTGAGAAAATTTCAATGTGCGCGTATAACTATTTCCTATGTAATATATTAGTATATTTTTATATGGGAATAAATATAATTGAACTATTGAAATTAATTATAACATGATTTGTCGAATTGGAATAATGTGTATTTTTTGTATATAATATATATATATTATACATATAATATATATATATACATATTATATATATATTATATATATATATATATATTATACATATATTATATATATATATTATATATATATATACATATATTATATATATATATTATATATATATATTATATATATATATATTATATATATATATATATTATATATATATATATATATATATATTATATATATATATATATTATATATATATATATATTATACATACGTAATATACAGGATGGTTCCAAACTTTTCAGAGACCTTTCAACCTGTCATAAATGAATATTATACCTATGAATATATAAAAAAAAAATTACTCCCGAATATCCAATAAATTTGTAGTCACTGGTAATATCAACTGGTAATATCACATGTAAGGTAACCACAAATTCAATGGATTTTGGTTTATACGCTTTTTTTGTGATGTAATAAATGATTTTTAATATATTTTTTTTACTCTATGTAGTTATATGAATAGCAGGTTAAAAGGTCTGTTACTACTTGTATAGCTTAATATGGCCTAGTTATTGCCGCATTTTCATTTTTCTGTAACCATGTACTGATGATGTCTTCCATGCATGACAGACCTTTTTAGTTTGGACACTTCTTTCACGTCAGCGTTAAGTTTTAACTGTGATTGAACGACTTGCATATGTCAAGGTCTCTTCTATTATTTTTTGGTAATCTTGTTGCTGAAAAGTGCAGCCGAGCTTGTCATATTCTGTTTATTGTAAAATTTAGAGATTCATCAAATAATATTTGTAAGAATTTATAAATGTTGATTGATTTTCTAATTTCCATTGCTCTTTTATTTAAATTACAATATATATCCATAACTGTAACCTTGCTTTGTAAGAACTTTTAAGAGTACAAATTTTGTTATATCAATTGATTAAATTAGATAGTTACTTCATAGTTTCTGTACTGAATAGACATATGTATTAATTAATAAACGTCCTTAGATTCTTAAAAATTATAATTGTGTCTTGTTATTTCACCATTTCATTTAATTATTGTACTATATTGATATCACTATCGCTGCAGAAATAAATAGCAAATCTATCACCAGTATTGCCTAATAATTGACAGATACATTGCGTGTTGCACCAGATGTGTAATTTTATCAGAAAAATACTAAGGTATCTTGAAAAAAAAAAGTTTTTGTAACAAAACTAACAGGATTAGATATATCTTAGTAATCGATGTCAAAATTTCCAAAATACATAATAAAATAAAGATCATTATTATCAAGTACAGTAAATAAATCATAAAGTTATACAAATGCAATGAAATAACGTAACACTAATTTTATTGATAATGATTAAGAACATTTTTTTTTTTAAATATTGAAAATTGATTAAAGAAACTCTTAGAAAAATATATCAACGTGATTTGTGCTAATTTTATTGATAAAGTATTAAATTTTATAACTTGCTCAATATATATAATTACTGATTTTAAATTTATACGATTATTTAATTTATGTGGTCCGTTTTATTATAATAATATTATTATACTGAAAAGACTTTATTTTGAAAAATTATTGAAAAAAATAGTTTTGTTACTTTTCATTATTTGAAAGCTATTTTTTTGAGATACCAGACATATCAATATGTTTATTCATCAGCAGTCATTATAAAATATTAATATCTTTGTTGTCGGATTAGTAATTTTGGCTACATTTAGTTTTATGCTTGTACAAAATGCTCCTCGAGTTATGATATGATGATAACCAGTAATCACGTACATTACTCTTGATTTAAATTTTTAATATATGAAGTGCGTAAAAGACTACACAGAGATAACTTGGATAATGGAATGTAAGTCAAAAAATATTTGGGGTTCCTGTAACACCAATATAATGTAAAATGACAATCTATCCTAAATATATTAAATAAAATCATAGCGCAGAAGGAAGTACTAAAATATTCGTAAAATATCAGACTTCAAAAGAAGATAACAATAAATATCCATGAAACTTATATTCGTAAGTTTAAAGACATTCTCGTATGATTATAGATATCTTGTACCTATTGATAAGCCTTGCGCTTCATACTTATTTATTTTCTATGCACAACTCGTATTATTTCTATGCACACCTGTGAACTTTTTTTATCTAGAAATCTTATTGAATATTATAACTACATTTACATATTTCTTTGATATTTGATGCAAGTAAATATTACGAGGCAAAAATATTTCTCTTACAATAATTTTGTGAAAATATGTTCATTTTTTTTTCTTTTCTATTCATCAAACACAATTAAAGGTAGAGTTCCAGAAATATCACTATAATTTTTTTTTATTTATTTAGTCTTATTACAAGTAATTTGTATTTAATTCCATAATATAAATTAATTGTACAGAAAGTTATTATTAGTAATGATTTATATGTAATACAGTCTTATGTTCAATTGTTAAAAGTAGTATTAGGCTAGCAATGATATTTTTTAGTCTTGTGTAAAATTGAAGTTGAGAGTTCTTTGTGTTGCATATTGCTGCATTGCGAGGGTGGACGATATTACTTGGTCTATGTATGTGATAAGTTGGCAGACAGGCTAACGAACTAAAAATAAAAATATTCTTAATTAGTTGGTTACTCATTTAATCATGAAATATGTAAATTCTGTGATATTTAAATAATATAGTACCATACATTCTAAGATGCACTAATAACACAATAATTACTGAACCTATATCACAGTTACAAATAAATATAATTTACTAAGCTTATTTAATTGTGCCAGTAAAGTGCATTTGATTGTAGTATAATTTAATATTTAATAAGGTCTGAACAGAAAAAATGATGACTGAGACATTTTGTACAGGTTCTTCAAGTCCGTACAGAGGGTTGCATTATTACAAACTCCAGGAAAGAAGGCTCGAATAAATAACTCAAAATACATGTTCCCTGGCCACCTCTCTATCAGACTGTCGACCAGACTAGAGTTTATTTTTACCATAAATATTTTACATCTTTTACCATAGACAATACTACAATATTATAGGAAGCTGTTGCTCGCTGTCCCCATACACATTTAAAAACAAATATATAAACCAAAGAAAGTATACAAGCATAACCAGATATGTATTTTACATGATGGTTAGGAATTTATATATATATACATACACACAGTAAGACCCCGCTTAACACGGGGGATACATTCCAATAATCAATATCACTGTTTTGAATGATATGTAAGTAAATCTTAATCATCACTTCTAAAAAACTAATCAGAGCGGGGCGAGCATAGTTTTTGTAGGATTTTGAGGATTTGATTATTAGTAGCAGTGAATAAGTTAAATAAAACTACACATTTATAATAAAGAGAGATAATAGATGCTGTTTGTTCAGTAAAATATTGTTCTTCTTGTAACAAGAGATAAGATTTAATAGTTTGAAATTTTGGTCATAACCAAGTCTCGAATGATTCTTTGATGCAATAGTTCAGGTTGAACACTAAATAATGTATTTTAATATTGAGTCAAGTTTGTATTTGTTCACAGAAAGCACTATAAGTGCGCATTACACAGTAAAATTATTTTCTTATTGAACCACATTATGGGATTTGTAGCGTAGTGCATTGTTCATTCGGTGGATTTACTACTGTGTTGGTAACCAATAACATATGAAAGGGTTTAGGGTATGATCATTATTCTTCGTAAGCGTGAGAGGAAACTAGCTAGGTCTCCTTAGAGATTAACACTTCCAACAGTGTAACAAGAGACAACCCTGAGGATGAGATTCTAGTTTCCAGGACAGAGGCTCATTCCACGTGACCTCGATAACTTCAGGATGAGGGCTCCAAACAAGCCATACGGTTCATCCATACCAGCATCCCTTACATCCCAGCCAGTCATGTTACATATCAACAATTATATGCTCTACAGTATTTATATACAAAGTTATTCATTTATATAGATGAATTAAAAATTAAAGTTTGAAAATGATAAATTAGGCTTTATGTTCAATATACTTTAACCGTTTTAATTATGTAAAAAAAGCATTTTTCATTGAAGACAATTTTAATTTGAAGACTCTGCCCGCGCCCCCCGCCGGCCAGTTAGATAATGCCTACGTTGGCGAAACCGGTCACCAATAAAAATTAACATGTGGAAAAATTCTAGATGTTAATTTAAACTCCCCAACACTACAGTTCAAGGTATACATAAGATCATGCCCAACAAGTTTGCAGTGAAAACGAAATAGACCTGGCACGGAGAGATTTGAAATCATGATGAAGTATAATAAAATAAAAGATTCAACAATAAAATTGAACGAGGATGTAATTTAATTTTTCATATTTCAAAATATCTTTCATGAATAAGCCTAATACTTGGACTAATTAATATATAATCGTTATAATAAGTTGGCAATATTGCTACAAAATAAAATTCCTTCATACCTGCCCTACTTTAATAAAAAAAATTGTGTTAATAAATTTTTAATCAACATATGTTCAAAAGTATGTTTATGATATAAATAGAATTTACCAAACAATGAACCATGATATTTTACTTAATTTCTTTTAACCCTTTGAACTCCGGACTTTTTTATATTTGTTTTTTTTTTTAATTTAACAATGTGAATACGTCCGAATGGAAGCAATTACTTTGCAAAACTGACAAAAAGGGTTTATACCTGCTCTAATACGAACCTAGACTTCTTATAGGGTAAACAATAAAAGGTGCACTATGACGACCTATAGTCGCCAACGGAGTTACAAAGGAATTTACCATGTCGACACATTGTCGCCAACGGAGTAGAAAGGGTTAAATTATACATCGGAAAGATGGTATCACCTGATTAAAAAAAATTGATCGAGATCAGTTTTAATAGTTTAACTTATTTATTTATTTTAGCATAAAAAAAGCTTATTTATTGATTGTAGCAAAATAACAGGAACAAGTATTTTGTTTTGGGACTGTTTATTTATTATTAAAATCTCATTACTGCTCTCTAGATCATTGTAAACCTTGGCAGATATTTTACGCTATTAAAAGAATAGTAATGTCATATTATAAATAAGCCACCTGACAGTTAATTTAGAAATTTATTTTTTTATAAATAGATTATCATATAAGTATTAACTGATTATTATTAAGTACTTCAGTAAATTTTCTGTTTATATGTAGGAAGATTATTGGTTTTGAAATATGCGTTTAGATCACTGATTTATTTTACTTCTGAGGTAGATGGTATTTAAAACCACCTCCTGGTGCTGTTGTCCATTGTGAATTTGATAAAGCTTAGCGGAGACAAGGTGGCCAAAAAGAGTGATGTCAGGTTGCTATAGTTGAGGCGTGGATTCAAATCAAATCACCAATTTTTTTTCTTGTTTCATGTGTGGATTAATGAAGTAAAAAAAAAATTTTAATTGATAATCCGTCTAAAAATGAACAGATTTTCCTTTAAAAAATTATCAGATTTTGTCATTAAGAAGAGAGTATTTTGGTGCTGAAAATAACTCATTTTACAGCAAAGTACTTGAATGAATGCTTTCAGAGAAAAAAATCATTGATTGGAATGTGTATAATTTGTTTTTAATATTATTTTCACAGTATTATTTCAATGTTTAAAAAAGATACACAACAGTATTGTCAAGTTGAAGAAAAATTCTATATATTTAATACAAAATTTACACAGCAGATCATTGATAGTCACAATTAAAAAAATACAATATTCATTAGTAATGTCAGAGAGCAATGCTTACAAAAAATACATAAACATACAAGATAGATACACTTAAATCTGAATTATTGACTTTATAAATAAATCAATGTCAGGCTTCAAAAGGCAACTTCATATTAAACAAATAACCTTTACTAATTTTAATTAACTAAATGAATTTTAATTTTGTACCACAACGGTTGCCTGTATTAGTAACAGTATGACAAAAAGCACTGTCGTCCTGCATGGATGTACAATATTCGAGTTTCTATAAAATATTGCAAGTAATTACGAAAACTACCAAACAAGTAGTTGAGATAATGACATTGACCACTTCTACTAAATTATGCATAAAAATCGCCTGATGAAAACAATATTGACAGCAACAATTTTTTTATATCAATATACATGCAATAATCAATTATTTCAACAACTTTCCACATTAATACATACATACATACAATTCAACATTATTTAAATTTATTTTGTATTGTCCATATTTAATTGAAAAGTTAAAAATGTAGCAATCACTTATCTAGAACACGTGAGTTTGAGACAAACGTGAATAGAAACTTAACACACCCAATAGAAAAGTTGCAATAAAAGTAGTTGATAGGAATAATCAGTGCAGTAATAAGACGAGATTGAGTGACCAATACCTACTCTGACAAAATAGTAAGAACAATCATTTCTGAAATATTCAAACGACATTGCAGAAAATCCACTGACAACACAAATTAATCAGTATCAATACAAAAGTAATAAAATACAACTTTTATGGTTGTCTGATTGTGTTTCAATGAACCGGTTGTAGAATTTTTTTATGAAAATAAAAGCATGTTGCAAAAGCAAATGCCAAAATACACTCGTCTTCCAAGTGTTATAAGCGATGATTACAATCATTTTAGGCAAAGTAATGTTGTAAGTGGTAGAAGGATATGAAAAGACTGACATTTTATGAAGCTATACAAATAAAATAGAAAAGAGAAAATATTATCAATTCCTTCTCATTAAGTCCTAAAAATTAATTATTATATGCATTTGAAATATCAATAAATAATTTACAATCACATTTACAGCCACACAATTACTTAACTTAGAATTTTACTTTATTTAAAATCAAAAGCATTTTTTGTCTGCTTGTGATGTATTCCCTTTGTTCATCTTCAGCCAATTACGATACTGTGAAACTATAATTTAGTCATCTATATATAAACAATTGACTTGTTCCCTATAAGACAAAAAGCATTCTCTTCTTACTGTTTTGTCTATTCTTGTATTCTAATCACAAAATGGCAGTATCATTGAGACTGCCAAGCTAATAATTTTCAAGTCATTCTACATTTCCGTTTATATAAAATTGAGCCTGTGATGATACATTATGCTATTAAAAGTACTGGCGGCTCTACGCTATATCTCATTTAGCAACCTAAACATTATGCACTTAGTTAAGCAGTGAGTCCGTAACCACCGATGTACTACACTTAACTTTAATCCGTAACATGGAAACTGATACATAGCCCGTTGACTTATCAATAATAATTAAATATCCAATAAGTAGGATTATCATAAAAGAGATTAATATATATTTTATTAATATTGACTTATAAATATGCAAGTATCACTAAGTAAAGCATTAATCTCTGACATATTATTTAAAAAACATAAAAATTAAATTAAATCACCAAGGTCACCCGAACAAATAAATGTGACATTTATTAAATTTCGAAGCTCTTATTGTTTTATCAAACATGTCAATGTTTACTGTAGCTTGAATCAAAATTATTGTTTGAAAGAAAATAAATGGTAGCAAAACATAAAAATAAAGTCAGCATCCAAAAAAGTATTATGAACAGATATTTTGACAAAAACAACAATCAAAGGTATTTTCAGTATCGTAAAGTATTTTTATGAATATTCGGCGTGCATAATATAATGCTATTGCACTGATTTTAAATAATAAAGAACCTGCATTTTTTTAATATGCACTATATTGAAATAATTTTGATGTCGCAATATTTTTTAAGGATGTTGATTTTATATTTTTTTCAGATTACTGTTAAAATAATACATTTTTATATCAATACACAAGTGATGAAGTAAATGTGTTAATTTTCAAAAAAAGGGATTTTTACTTCACTAGTTATTATACAAAAATAATGATACTGTGTTCAAAACTCAATATTTTTCCAATTTCGGATGTAATCATAACTCTGGAATACAAATAAACCTTAACGCAAGGGTACATTTATGAAAATTCATAAATTTTGGTCGGAAACTTTTGGAAGTTAGGAAGAATGCTAAATTTAGAAACCAATGCCAAAGAAATACACACCAGACATAAGTGTCAATACAAATTAAGTATGTAAACAACAAATATAAGTACTGATTCTCACCTTGCTAAAGTACTAAAAGTAGCATGTAGCAATTAAGTCCCGATCTGTCTCGATTAATCAAAAATCACATAATGTTAGCAGATGTGCGTGGCATAGAAAATAGAGATTACGTAAATAATCAAATGGGTCAAAATATAAAGACAGGTTTAAAAGATCACATTAGTAATTTTTGTTGGTGATTACAACTATGTTAAGGTTTAATTTTATTCCAGAAGTGATAATGAGTTACATGCCAAATGACTATGGAGAACTGAGAGATTTTACAATCTGCTGTCTATATTTATTCCATTTATTTCAATATTAAAACCACATGCTTTAGCCCTATTATAATAATATACGAGTAGACGGGAAGTATTATACATGAAATTAATGGAAAGGGTACAATAATATAGATATTAGGCAGAAATTATCCATACAAAATAAATTATACACAAATTATCTAAAAAAAGTGGATAGCATTTTTTTTATGTAAATAATATTATAATAAATAATTAATATTATCTTATTCAAGGAAGTGCGTCAAAGGCACATTTTTCATCACAAATACTACATTAAAGGGGAGAGGTGTAATAAAAAACTTTATTTGTAGTTTGGATAGTTTCTGCTTAATACAACATAGTTAGTATTTATAGATATAATCCATTTTGAAATGTATTATTGAACAACATTATGACTTACAAATGATTTTTATAATAGACAGTTAAAGATCACCAGTTTTCTTAAGCTTAAGTGAAATAATGCAAATAAAAAGATTCCTTGCTTATGTTTATAGAATTCAAGGTAACAAACACGTTGTATGATTCAGTTACACCCAAGGTTTAAAGTTAATTTACCACAAGCGTTGGGTCGTTTCAGTAATACCTCGCATAAACATCAAGTTCACTCCTAACATCTAGGAAAACTGAGTGGGGTTATAAAATATTCACACCTGGTTTCAGTCTTCATTATTAAAAAAAAAAAACTATTGTTATAACTCAGTTAATGGGTAAAAAAGCAAAATGTTTGTCTTGTCAATTTTTGCTACTCGCATACAACAGAACTGCTTTAAAATATGGAGAAGTATTTTGCGAGATATTACTTTTCTGTCTATTTAGATCCACATTAACAATTGTGTAAACACAAATAATAGTTTTATTGAAATTACAAATTTAAAATATCCAAAAACATTTCTGCACTAAATACGTTGAAAGAAGAGCTTTTCAGGAGAGTGTGTTGCAACAAGTGCACACACTTAAATTAGTAATTCTCGTCAGGGACATGTAGCGTGAACAAGTAAAATAAGAAGAAATAACTCAATGAGAAAACAATTAGATACGTTATATACAATATACTACATTACCTGTTTAGCATAGAAAACGAGCTCTGCCTGTGTCATACTGGTAGTGGGACAATTAGAAACAACTTTACCAATTCATGTTTAAAAATCAGTTATTTTTATTTTTACATTTTCAGATTCATGGTTCCGTACAGTGACTTTTCTTGACTACACTCAACTAATTCATACTTTTCCTAGCTGACTAGCTATTAATAACAGCTAAACAATATTATGCAACACATTTTACTTCATTACAAAGAAGCTTATCACAACAGGGCTCCCCATTGTTACAATAAATCGTGGAACGTGAAACATTTAGAATTAATTTTATTTTCAATGGCTAGGATCATTCTGCCCACATAACATACATTAGATCTCCATATAATAGGATAAAAGTGTTTATTTTAAATTATTTTTAACAATGAAGAGATGAGAAACTTTACTAAATATGATACTTAACTCTCAATAACAAACATGTAATTATTATCAGTATTATTTGTGAATTTATCAATGTGTATATTTGGAGATTCATACTAGCGCTCATGTACATAAGAAAATATTCATTAATTAAAATTTATGCAAATGAGTAAGCATCCTTTGAAACATTTAAAAAGATTATCCATCTTTTTATGATATAGATATATTTAAAAGATAATTATTGTTTATATACATAAATGAGAAATAAAGAGAAAAATAATACAAAAGATTTATACCCGGCAATGATAAGAGTTATCCAATTACTATCCAAATTAATAACAGTACAGAAATTATAATACAAGAGCAAAAAATATAAGAAAATAAGTTATTTTCTAAACTGTCCTTGTGTTTATAAAATATGTAAGTTAATTTGTATGTGCTAAATTAGGTACTTTTAATTTAAAGACACTCAACAATTGACGGGAACGCCTTACAATCCGAAGTAAAAAGCCTATACATTAAATTAAAGGTAAGCAACTGTCACAAGGATATTTATTAAAAGAATTAAGTAAAATACACATTTGAAAATAATGACTTAGGCTGCTAATTATAAATTTAAATGATTATATGGTATATTAGTTTGTTATGTAACTCGGCGCCACACATTGACATATGTCATCACACACCAGCACTGTCATTGATACCACATTCAGGAATGCTATCCTGAATAGTTGCAGTCCCTTATAAAAGTTAAGTTAAGTTAAGTTCCTGCCGGTGGTATCTGTGAAAATTCAGTATATACTATAATGTAATTCTAATAAATAACTTATCATTAATGATGTAGAGAAACCGATAGATTTCATTTTATATTCTTATAAACATTATAATATATTATTGTAATTGTAGATTTGTACGCATGAGAATTTAAAAAAATTATTCCCTTTATTTAGTAAGGAAATCGAAACATCCTCAATATAAAACTTATCGCAGCTTGTAACGCAGTGTGCGATATCAACTTATAAAATGAAGCATTAAAGAGAGCAACTATATAGCTTTGTCAGGTAATAAGACTTCTATATTACCCATTTCATATTCCAATACAAACTGTTTTATTTGCATTATCTTAACAAGAAACCGGACAATTTTCCGCCAATAGACAACTATAAATGCCAGAACTTTATTGACAAACAAATAATATGTCAGAATGATTTAACTACTAATTGAAATTTTTAAATATTTTTCCAACGTATTGTTTATATTTTTATTAGAGACAACAATTTAGTCAATCACTAATTCAAACATCCACTCTAGTCCGTGGTGCAGTGAGTGCATGCGATATGTGAGGACATCAATCAATATACTCATCTACAGGTATTTAAAATATAGCATAATTATTTGGAGTAAAGATTATTATTTTATTATCAATAAAGACTAGATCTAATTAAACACACCCTACTGATTGGGCATTTTAACATTCAGAAATTATAAAATTATATGTGTTCATTAAAATTTTAAAAGCCAAAAAATAGATTTCTTTTAACACAGTTTAATATGATAAACATGTCATAATAAATACCTAGTATAATACCAAATGAGTAAAGTATATCTGAACAATGATTTTTCATTAATTTATGACTCAAAGGTAACAAGTATTGCTAAAGCTATTAATCATTGATGTTCTTTTTACTGCAATACTATGGCTAAACTGAAATCAATTTCAATGAATATGTATAATATAATTGAATGAGTATGTGTTTAAACATAAATAGTTATATATTTGAGAAACAATATAAGGTACAATATGGATCAGTATTATGATGATGTTAGACAAAAGGCGGGGGCGCCCGGCAGGGCTAAACACGAGTGGTGGGCAGGCAGGAGTGATGAGCGCGGGCGCAGCTTTAGGAGTCATAGCCAGGAGAAGCGCCGTCTCGCTCGGCACTCAGACTGCGGCGGCGCGGTGACGCCGCTCCAGAGCTTTCTCCGCTGTCAGCCGAACGGTCTACCACCTACAACAACACAGTGTTATTTCTCATTCTTTTAATAAACTATAATAACAGTAGAAAGCGAAGCGAATCCTGACCTTGAGGACATCATGTAATGAGCTCATGCTGCCAAGGCTGAGCGGTGTGATTGAACGCTCCAGCAGGGAGCCACTACCCTGCGAGCTGCCCATGCACCTGCAAGAAACCCACCACACTATACTCTCGGAAGACGACTTATATATGAAATAAAAATTTCTTCAAAAAAAGTCAGGTTGTCATTCATCTAAGAATGCAGTGTCATTTCATCTTTTCAAAACCATTATTGACAATTTAAATATAACTACTAGAATTAAATTTGTTAAAGCTCGTTGAGAATAGATGTAGCTAAATTTTTTGGTTAGTAAGTTTAAGCAGATGGATAAATGAAGAAGACTTAGAGTAAAAGAAGTTGACACCTTTCCATGTTGTCAGTGACAGCACACTCGGGGGTTGCAGGCGGCTGCTCCTTGGGGCGAACAGGCGCCGTACGCTTGGAACCCCCCCCTGCTTAGATCACACACAACAGATATTATTTCAGAGTAAAGGATCATTTTACCAGTCATAGGCTGAAATAAAACTCACCGTTATAAGCTACCAAGTGTTGGTTCTGGCTAGGGTGTGAGATGTGTGACACAGTGAGCGGCGAGGTCCTTTTGTCACGGCTGACATACAACTGATGCTGTTGATGCTGCTGGTGTAAAGAGTGGGGAGGGTGGGCCTGTGTTCGACTACGGTTAGCCTCCATAGCAGCAGGTAAATCTAGCAAGCGCTGCATTTGAATTCCTTCACCAGGGCCCATGTGTGAAATGTGGTTGAAGTTCGATGGACCAGAAATCAGTTTACTGCGACGTTCTGACCTGCAATAACAATAAACCTCAGCATTAATATACAATTCCAAACAATAAATTATAAGCAAACATTTCTCAAAGATAACAACTACAATAAAAACAGTGTTGGAAACGAGTGTGCTCATGGGTGATTTTAAAGATACGATTTTATTGTAGTTTACTCTTTAATGATATAAAATACTTACAGTCTGTGGTGAGCACTGGAGGAGGCGGTAGAATGGTCTCGCACAGAGAATCGCCGCCGAGGGGGTCGGCCACCATGTGTACTCTCAGCCCCCGATTCCCGCACTGTACCTGCTGTCTGCACATTCAATTCCTCTGCTACAAAAAAATACACATTTCAGTCATTGAACTTAACAATAATATGCAAACTTTGTAATACAATACTTACGCCTCCTCACACTGGAAATGAAAACGAGATGCGGCTGGTCATCCAGCGTGCACAAACACAATGAACCCGAGGCGCTGAGTGGGCGGGCTCCACGCAGATTAAGGGTTTGCACCCACTCACCAGCTTGGCAATCAAACACATCTACATGCGTAGCCGAGAACACCAGTAAATGTCCATCATTATAAGCTGAAAACACATATTACATCTGTAGATATGCTTATATATATTCATATATATTTATATATTTATTTATTTATTTATATATATATATATATATATATATATATATGCATTTACATAGATAACCAAAAAAACAATTCCCACCATGATAAGTAGGTACAGCAGGGTACATCAACTCTCGGTCACGTGCTTTGAGTCCACGGCGAGTAACATACACCGCCAGAGTGTGGAAAGCCAACAAGCATTCTCCACGCGCTAGTTGAGCAGCTCGCAGTGGCACAGCACCCGAATACCCCAAGAAAACTTGCACTTGGTTATCAGGATGCACCAGTGCTGTGATACAAAAATTATATTTCTACTTAGCTGTCATGAATAAATGAAAAGAGTTATTTATAACAAAAATTCCATAAATTATAAAGTAAGGTGTAACAATAAAGAGGCACTCACAGACGGGCACATGCTCCCCAGTAAGTGAATAGCGACTGAAGCCCCCTTGGTAGCCAACCACTAGTGAGCCATCCATAACTTGAAGTGTGAGAGCCGCACAAGGAAGGGATAATTCACGCAGACGCCGATGTCGAGTGCGTGTTCTGGTTATCTCATATACAATAATCTGTGATGTATTCTGAAAAACATTACAAATTAATAATGATTGAAGATTTAATCCAATTAATATAAGTTGGAAATCAAAAACTGTTGTACCTGTCGCTTGAGTGCAACGGCGAGGCAAAAGAGACCAGGATGAAGGGCACCTGCAGCCAGTGTAAGACAACCTTTGGTCTCCGGCACCTTTACCCATTCTACATCAGGACTCTCCAAAGCGCGAATCGGCACAAGTCTTACTTGTCTGTGCTTACCTGACAATACAACTAAAATACACATGCACACTATTAGTTTTGAAAAAATTACATAGCTATAAAAATACAATGCTGCACAACTAAATTTTTATCAATTTTTCAAAAGCGAACAGTACTTGTTTCATATTTCTGCAAAAATATAAATACAA
Organism: Atopsyche davidsoni; assembly: GCA_022113835.1. Classification (NCBI taxonomy): domain Eukaryota; kingdom Metazoa; phylum Arthropoda; class Insecta; order Trichoptera; family Hydrobiosidae; genus Atopsyche; species Atopsyche davidsoni. Next base: position 3,264,938 of record JAILWY010000019.1, on the reverse strand, counting down.
TGAATTCATACCCAAAAGTTGCTCTTCAGGAATATATTCCATACGATGAATACGTTTAGAGTCTGGTGCAGCACAACGGGTTATCTCCCCACAGTCTAGGTCCACACAGCACAGTCCATCTTCACCACCCAGTGCCAGCCGGTCACTGTCAATTACACAGGCTGCAAGTGCACCTCGCACTCCTCCGGCTGCTCCCTCCAGTATTGTGCGCACACGGAACACCTAAAAATGTACATCGCTTTTATTACATATATATATATATATGTGGGTTCTTAAAAACTTTGTATAAGGGGGTGTAGCTGGTTGCTTCTTCACCATTTATTATTTCGAAGAGCATCTTTACCTAATCATTTAAACATATATACTGATAAAAGAAAATAGATACATATACACTATATATTAGTAATTGTTTACTAATATGATTAGGCACATTAGTTCATATATAGAAGATGATTTAAAGAAACTCTCAGAAAAATATCATCGTGATATGTGTGGGATCCCGAATAAGCCCGTAATGTGTAATAAATACGCATCTTGATTGACTAATCCATAACATAGATATAAATTAGTAATTGTCTTACTGCAGTGTTGGGAAGATTGTTCCTCTTGAGAATGCGGTGCAACTCACTAAGAGCTACAACCCACTTGGTCTTCTCAGACTCTGTGTCTGCTAACATGAGGGTATGATTCCGATGACCACCTTCCAATAGTGAAGTAGATATCTAAACAGAATAATAAAATGTGTTATATTTTCTATTTTTATTTATATGGTAAGTTCCACAGTAATAAAAAGACAAGTAGTTCTTACCCTGAATATGCAAGGGATATCTTTTTTAGTGGCATGGATGACATCAGATTCCCTCACAGAACTCACACTGAATTCAGCATCTCGCATGTCCAGAACTTGTGATACATACACTGAAGCCAGAGCATTCCTGTAGGCAACAGTTCAATTTATCATTCCTAACAGTCTCTTATAAACTTCATTATATATATATAATATTTTTCAATCAACAAATAGTATATAAAAATACTTCATTCCCATCATTACTGTTTCTACTAACTATGGATGTTGATTTTGGTAATTTGGTTTGTGTGTGGTATTATTGATATTTTTCTTTATTGATTGAAATTTTTCCTACATTTATGAAAACATATATTAGAATGAAATGAAGAAATATATTTTATCACCAAAAACTGGCTTACTATTAAATAATTTATTTAAATAAATCATAACCAAATATATCATCAATATCATGTTTTTCTTTATGATGTTTGTTAAAATTGTCTATAAGAAAAAAATTAATACCACAATCAAAATAAATATTTAATTTATTGCCCTCAATGTACACAAAAACCATCTACATATATTTTTACTACATCAATTTCGATTTCGATTTCAACATTCCTTCAATCTGATTTTTTGACACCATGACTTATTAGAAATCGAGAAATCGAAAGAAAAAAAAATTAACAAAATGATAACCAACCTATCAGGAGATATGTCATAAAGGAAAAGTTTGAAGTCACAGACCACCACAAACTGACGAATCCAACCTTTCTTTACACCTCCCTGCTTAGGTACCTGAGAATAGACAATGATGAAATTATATATTTGAATATTACACACACACACATTTGCGCCAACGCATGCACATATAGTTTGAAACTTACTTTGACATATCCTTCATAGGCAGTGCCAATTCCTCTGGTGGGGTCAATGCCAAGTGGCCTGCGACCACGATCAGCGGGAACAGGGCATTGTGCTGGCACACGCTGGCAACATGCTGTGTGACATGCAAAGCCGCAAAGTTCACAAACAACACCTTGCCTTGTCAACCCCACCTTTATAACAAACAAAACAACATTAACAAAAATAATTACCTACAAGCAATATTACAAGAAAAGGCTTAGTTATTTTTATAAATAATACCATGAGCGATGTACAGTGGTTGCATTTAGTCGGACTGCTGAAAGTTCTGACGAGGAACTGGTGTATCTTTTGTTTACCAGGAAGTCTTGGAGCTCCTTGCACAACACCAGGAACTTGCATATTATGTTCCTAAAAGTAAAAACATTGAAATAATACCACAACCACAAAAAACACTTAATGACAAATTATACTAATAAAATAATTATAATAAAGATCATTAACAGATTTCAATAAACGGGAAAAAAAGAAGCTATGAATCAATCACGGGTGCCTGTCCATTGACTAAATTAATACAATAATTTTTTTTTTTCTCTAAATGTAGAGCACCTCAAGTTTTATAGATATCTCAGTAAATAGTATGATTACTTTTAGTATACTCACTAGAGAAGTATCACTCAGGTCACTCTTGGAACTGGCTAGGGAAACATCTCGCATATCACATTCCTCCTGAGAATCCAGTGAGACGGAAGCCGAACATTGCTCTTTCTGCTGCTAGAATAATAAGTTACATTAATAATATACAATGCAGTTTAAATATGATTTTAGGTTATTTCTATGTAAGGATCTAAGATAAAAACACAACACAAGAAAACAATTTTATCAATTTAATCAAAACAAACAGTATAAGAATACTAATAGATAGCCTTGAGGTGTTTAACTGATATTAAATATTTGGATATCATGAAAACAGTTTTCTTTTTCTATTTCTCGTTTTATCCTTTTTCAATTAAATTATATGATTCCCAATCAAAATACAACATTAAAGATTTATGCCACAACAAAATGTTAAATAATCTCAATAAGTGAAAGCACATTTAAACACCTGCAGGTTTTATAAAAAAAATACTTTCTTCAGCGGTTTCTTTGAAATATAATAATTTTTTTTTTAAACATATGTGCAAATAAACAAATGTTAGCTTGCCAGTACCTTCATGGACTGCGAGGACTGCTGGTAGTGTGGCGGCATGGGGGCGGCAGGGGCAGTTAGGCCGGCCTCTGCTGTTCGTGCAGGCTCTACTGTTGAATTCTCCTTCAAGAAATGATCCAGATAGCTCAGCTGGGAAGACGGCCTCTCCAAAACTGCAACATTATAATAATAAATTAAAAAAATATTCTCTTAACTGTACTTCTCTTATAAAATTTATGTTAAATGTTTTAACATCAAGACATAAAATAATTTAACAATAAATTTTATTATACATGAATTTATAAACCAACGACAGATTAAAATGACGTTTTATAAAACATATTTTAAATTGATAAATTTCAATAACATGTAATACTTAATCTCTTTTGAGCATTTAAAGGCAAACACTACCCCATCAGAGCCTAAGGGTACCTGACTGTAAAGCTACCTAAGGACTTTCAGTTATTGAAAATAGTGAAACTACTTTCATATTTACAAAAAAAACCACGAAATCTTGATTCTAAACTAATATTTTTGAATGAAATACTTGAGTGATTTTCCACATGTTCGTTTTTATTTGTGACCGGTTTCGCCAACCTTTCACGTTGGCATTATCAAACAGAGTGTGAATATTAAAATGGAATTCCACCAAGTACTCTCTGTCAAAAATATTGATTCTAAACTGTTATCTTTAAAAAGTGTTACACAGTAAAAACTTTTCACGGGTATGGATTATAAACATTATTACATACACTTGAAGTGCCACATCTCTGTAAATTTCAAATACATATATTTTTCAATCACAATCCAATTCTATGAGTCGCTTTGCTGGTTAAATTGCTTCAAACAAATTAGTTTAGCCCAAAAATAAATAAAAAATCAACATGCATTCATGGCATGTTAGAATTTTTGTTTTGTTAGGAGTGGTAAAAAAAGAATGGATATATCACACATGGGTAAAAGAATGACTGAAAATAATAGACTTTGATCAATATTGTTCAATTTTTTTTTCTTGGAGAACGTATTTTAAAAAAAAAATCATAAAAATACTATAAATTCTAAATTTCTCTTAAAAAATTCATGATGTATGAGATACAGGAAAAAATTTAAATTTCTCAATTAATCAACAATTAATACTAAAAAATTTAATTTTAAAATTTTCATATCTAAAATATAAAATAACACTAGTTGATGTTTTCACATAATATATATATATATATATTTACATGCGCGCACATACATACACGCACGCACACATGGGCATACACACACGCGCGCGCGCACACGCACACACACAATCCTAATCAAAGTCTTATAAATTGTTTAGAAAACTGTTACTGTTTTTTGTGGTTAAAACCACAAAAAATATAAAACTGGGTGCACTTTATAACATACGGAAAACTGAACAATATCCAGGTCTTGATTTTGTACATGGGATTTGAGATATGTACAGTACAATGGGCGCACAAACAAAGAAAACCACTCTAAAAGCACATAAGAAAATTTTCAACGCACCAGCAAGGTTACATCGCAGGCGGCTGCTGCTATTTGAAGACAATCCATTGCAAAGTCGTTCCATCTTGATTTTCAAGATTGATTTTAAGATATGCAATGTCTAATGTGAAAGAGTATTTACTTGATATAATACTCAACGGGTGCTCATATTTTATGAATTGTATTAATGAAACACAAATCAAACCATGTAAACATTATATAGCTACTTCATTTTGTAATTAAGTAGGAAACTTATTTCGTAATCTATCAAAATGTGTGCTATCTTTAGATTTTACCTCAAGAGATACCCATGAAAACATATTAAAAAAAATCTTTTTTTTCTTAATAATTTAATAAATAAATAGAAACAAAGTAATATAAACAAGAATAATATAACCATTAAATGGCTGCTCAGGTGGTTTTTTTTATTTTAAATTTGGAATAACTTTATACATTACCTATCGACTAAAAAGTATTATTAGAATTAATTTAATTTTAACCCGCATGGGTTTAATAAATATTACAACTCTGATCAGCCTTTCAATGTTACAAAATTACCAAAAATATAGAAAATTGACATTTATTGAATGGCTTCATTTTGAAAAATTATTATTTTATACATTTAATTACACATACATTAAATGTTTCTACAAAAAGATTGTGTGGAATTATTAAATTTTATTGAACAGTATTAAAATGAATATTTTAAAAAGCATATAAAATATCTTTGAGTCACCCTTGACATCAATCGCAACACTATCCATGCAGTCATTGGCCAGAACTTAATACAAGAAAGGAAAAAACAATATTTAGTTGAATGGTGACTAGTAAATAATTTTTAATGCATGTCTATAAAAACAAGAATTTAAACAATTTAAGGTTTCTTATTATTATTTAAATCTATAGTAAAAAGTTACATATTTACAAAAAGTTATCAAGATTAAATGTTTTGTCAATTACAAAAAAACTAATAAATACAAAATATAAATAAATAGATAGTAACTAAAACTAATCAGTATGAAAATGCAAAAGAAATGAATTCTTATATACACTGGAATTTCCTTTACTCTAAAATTATTTATGGCCATTACAAAACTTATTTTAAAGGGAGTAGGATTTTTAACAAAACAAAATAACATAAAATAAATCTTACAAATTGAGCAAACACAAAAATAATAAAACCAGTGCGTAATTGAAAATCAACAAATCTTAAGGAAACAATAAAATTTACGATTTTTTCAATTAAGTGTTCAAATAACTCAAAATAAGAAATCCTCGGTGGACTGAATTATAAGACTCTAGATACTCAAGCTGGGAGCACGAGTGGTGCCGGCGGAGATGTTTGTGTATATGTGTGTGTGATGTCCAAGAGACTGTGAAGAGGCTAGAGTTCAAATATCAACAAAATTCCATTAGAAAGCGTCGCAATCTTTCAATTTTGCTATTTATTTACTTATGAGATATATTGATATCACTCTAAGACAGTGGAAAAATATTAAAACTAAAATTACAGTGGGATTGTGTTCATTGGTTTTAAAAACTACTCTCATAAAGGAGTGTTCAGCTCAAGTCTCATTGAATTGCATTTTGTCATATATAAGTTAGAAACAATGTAATGATCACAATAAAAACTTCTATTTGCTTAAAAAGAAGACTTGAATAGAATGAACAGTTTGCATGTCACAGTTTTTTATTGGAGACAGTCTAGCATATCCTTAGGTAATTAGGATGCAATATTAGTTTTCTCAACTAATATTTAAATAACAGCATTTTACTGAGAGAAACATGTACCGGTTAACTTACAGGTCCATGAAAATGTAATAAGTTGCAAAAGATAATAAGAAAAATCAATTAAACGCATGAACACTTTCATTTTATTATAAACTCACACTAGTAATTTAATACTGACATGTTTTCAAAAATACAAGCTTTGATCAGAAATATTCATTATAATAACAGAACCAACAAATTCCTAACCTAAAACTGAGTATTTTTATATATCTTTTTTTTATATATATATATTTTTTATATATATTTATATAATTTTTTTTTTATATATATATTTTTTTATATATATTTATATATATAATGTGTATATTTATTTATATATAAATATATATATAGATATTTATACATACATATATTCAAATATATATATAATTATGTACACAAAATGCCAAAGCTTAACATGTTATGTATATTTCACTAGTATAAGAATGTACAAAAGGATTGGCTCTTGAGTTTGTTGTCCATGAATACCTAATAAAATATTTGGTAAGCGAGAAGAGCAAAGCCCCATATGCAGGATGTCATGCCTAGTATCAGTGGCAGGTTCCGTAACCAATAGCCGTCTGGTCCACAAGCAACCACCAACCAGTGAAACATTGGAACAGGTTAGAAATTTATATCAACAATATACAACATTTAAGACAATACTTAATGCCTCGATATTAATTCCAAATTAAAATTGAGGTATAGATTGATGGTCTTAAAATATGTCCAAAATATCAAACATATTTCAGAATCGGTCACAAAAGCAGACCTAAATTAACAATAATGAAATGGCATAACCCACTTATTATTACAGATTTGGAGCATACAATAATAAGAAGGTTATTTAAAACATGGTTCGTTTAAACCTGTTTTAGTGAACGACTGCGAAGACGGTAAAATTCTTAAAAGCATTTCATTAAAAATAATATCATACATTTAATAATGTACTGCCATACTGCTAAATACTGTACAAAATAAACACATTTTTTCCTAATGAAATTATTATGAATTTGTAGAATTTGTAAATTCAATTAATTATTAAAACTCGAATATCAAACTTGGGCATTGAACTATTTGATTTAATAGAAAAAGATTTTTTTTTTTAATTCATGAAATGTGCTAATAAAAAGGAAAAACAGACTAGAGAAGCAAAAGTTAATGGGACCCCTAACCTATGTCGTTATTCAGATAAACTATATGATCCAAGCAAATACACTGACTCATGCAAACAAATTCAATCAATATCAATATCGACAATTTAAATGTAACAAAAAGGGTGATGGCAACTTTTAAGAAAGTTTTACCATATGTCTAAGTGATAATAGATTTGTTTTCATATTGAGTTTTATAAACAAAATTGTGCTGACACATGTTATGTCATGACAAATTATCTTGCACCAAACACAAACAGCTTTAAATCACTTAAACAGTACAATAGAACTCACTTCCAAAGGACAGGAATTAAAGGCATGAATTCACGAATTGGTGCCTATGCATCTATATTTAAAACGAAAGTTTAAAAAGTGGACGAGGAGAATCTCTATGGGATATTATAATACATATTATTTATTCTCAGGCAACCATACAAGTAACATGTTTGCAGAAAATGTGCAGCTACTCAAATATCAAACACAATAGCGAGGCTTGTCAAACTACCTCGTGGTCAAATCTAGAACGGCAAGTAATATACGTTCTAGAATCATTGATTGCCTGGAATTAACCAACGGGAAAAAATGCAATCGACCTCACTAAGATGAAATTGTGAGTCCAAAGGCTGGTAAGGTAAAAGCTTTAACTTTGGTAGTGAGTCATCTAAGTATGTTGTCCCGTACATCGAAGCCTGAAGACTTGCTGTAGAGAACATGTACTTTCACCAACAACAAATAATTATATGGGTCGGCAACTTAAATAAATTTGACACATTAATCATGATAATAATGAAATGGTTTAAGAAATTAAAACTGACATTTAAAGTTCAATTTAACTAAGGATAAAACTTCAAAAGCATTTTGAAAGGTTATAAAAATCTCGATTAGAAAGACAATATCAAATATTGCAACTTGAATCAAAAAATTTACTATCACACATGCAATATAAACTGCAAACAAACAAATTACCATCTTTTTTTGGTTATTTCCGGCTTTCAAACATCTACAGAACTCAGTCCATACAGAGCAGGAAGGGTTTGGTAATTTAAGGGAGAGATTAAGAGCTTAGCTACTACGGAAATCTTTGACCAAAGTCAAACCCATCTGCAGTTTCAGAGACATGTGCCTTAATATGAACGGGTTGTGCCTTGATACAAGTCCAAGAGTTTGCAATCCTCAGATTTGCATTTACACAATTTGAACGTTCACACAGTTTCAATTATCTATTTTAGACAACCAGATATGATAGGAAGAAATTTCCAGGTATTTATAGATAACATATAGAGCCATAAATACTTGAGATTTATTTGAGTTTGATCATAAAAAACCATTTAAACATGATCAGTAAAAAAAAAAGTAAATGAAAAATGTATATGAACTCTTAATATTATAAGAATGCCACCCTGCTTAATTACACGTTATATATAATACGGAAAGTACATAATAACTAACACAAATTTATGAAGTTCATGGTAGAACAAAAAATTCTAGTTCATAATAATATCATGGGAATTATGATTTAAATGTTAAGATAATATGACATGGCGGACTAAATAGAAATAATATAATATGTTGAGATAGACAATAGGTTGGTACAAATAAAAAAAAAATACTTACATCCTTCTCCGGAGATGAGGCGAGATTGTAGCTCCTTTAATTGATGATCCTTTCGATTCATATCATGGACTAATGACTCGATGTGTTGACGACTTTCTCGAAGTTCTCTGTAAAAAATGTATAAAATATTATTTAACACAATAAAAAAAAGAAAAAAATCTTTACAACAATGAGTGATCAACTAGTTTTAGTGAAACATCATCAATTATGTAAATAGATGTGTAAATAAAACTTACTTATGTGCTTGCAGCAACTCAGCGCGAGTGCGACTTAATTCTTCACCAATAGTCTGCTTAGCCTGGATCTCACTGTGGAGAGAGCTCTGTAAGCCCAGTAGCTCCATCTTATCTAGACGACGTGAACGACGATTACGCCAACCATGTGAGCTATCACCGGTGACTGTCGCCTGCCCATTACTTCCTTCTGAATGAACAAACAATATTTTTTTAATATATCAGTGAATTCAATATAGACAACCCATATATAACATGATATCTAAAAAAGTGGTTTGATAGAAAAAATTTGGAAAGCGGATTTACTGAAAACAGCTTCAAAAGTTGTACATCAAGTCAATTTCAAAGGAAAAACTGTAAGAAAACTTCTCTAAAAAAATTATAGGAAGGCCTAAGCTTAACAAAAAATCTAGAATCATTTTGCTTGAATGCAGAACCATCCGCTGTAAGGCAAAAGTTTTTAGAGCCAACCTCCTTTTTTTTCTGGCTCTGGATCTTAATCACACGATTTCACATAGCACAGCATTTTCTAATACCCATGTACTTTGTTTTGGACATGTAGACCTGTAGACATATTATGTCTTGGTATAATTTTTTATACAGCATTAAGTAGATTAATTACCATGTTTAAGGAATTCTAGCTCTTCAGTCATCTTGGTGGCGAGAGCCTGAAGATATCCACGAGCATCCTTTTCATCAGCGACCCATTGGATTATTTCTGACATCTAAAACAAAAACTTATTATTGAAGTCTAATTCTTTACAATCATGCTTTCAGATTTTTGATAGAAAACATACACATACTTGGTTTTCCCATTGGTGTATTGCATCCTTTTTATTGCATAACTCATCATACTCCATTTCACGCTGACTTCTATCAGATTCCAATTGGTGAAGTTTGGCTGTTGTCTAAAAAATAAACCAAAATCATTCAAGAACTATACATACAGATAAATTACCTATATCAGAATACATTGAATATACTAGACAGAATCTAGAATACATTGAATAAATAATTAGCGTGAATACAATATATATATATAATGACAATGCAAGATTATTCACAAATATTTTGTCATAATAATTGAAAAATGAAAATAAACATACCGATTCAAAATCAGCCAGAATCTTGGCATTTTCTTCCCGCAAAAGTTTTTTTTCACGGTCATGACGCCGGGCTAGTTCAGCAATGGTTTCTTCAGAGTCTGTCATTGACTCTAGTCGGCTGGCATCCAACTTCTCTTTTGCAGCATGAACCTATAAATTAGATCTTTATTAATATGATACAAGGACATCTAATATATATGAGACTCAATAAGATAAATTAATAACCTATTGTGACAAACATTTTTACGTTATATTATGAATTTGCGGTTGATTAATAGTATAATACTAACTTCTCTTTCGAGTAGAACCCGATGTGTTTCAGTTTCTTGAAGCTGTTCCCGGAGCGCAGCCAATTCTGAGCTATACCTTGACTGCTGTTGATTCATAGCCTCATTATATTGAACCTTAAAGTGAAAGTACCTTTATAAATATATTTTGCTTACTTTCATTAATTTTCATGCCTACTCAAAAACAACCTCAAATAGAAGTCTGTTTGCAGGATAAAAGCAAGTAATTTAATTCAGGAAAGTAATAAGATCATACTGAAATCAAAATGATAGTTTGAAATACTTGCCTCGAGTCTCTCAACTTCGGCTCGCAGCGAAGCAACCTCCTTGTGTGCAGAGGTAGGCTGTGAGGTCTGGGACTCTTGCAGGGCCCCTCCACGGGCTGTTAGTGCCTCACACTCTAGACGGGTTTGGCGACACACCTCCTCCGAACGTTCACGCAGCTTCCTTTCCTAAAATTTGCAACATATTTAGTTTTTAAAACCCTTTTTTTTAGTTTTTTAGTATTTTTTTATATTAATGTAAAATCTTAATTAGTAAAACTATTTAATAAAGAGTCATTATATGAATTTAAAAATTACTAACCTTAGTAGCCTCAGACACAACATCATCCAGCCTTGCCTCAACCTCACGTCGACCTTTCTCCGATTTCCTGAGATCGTGTCGCAAAGAATCAATTTTCTGCATGGCAACCTCCAACTCCTCTTCCTTATCACGCACCTGCAAAAAAATATACAATGCAATTCGTATGCAAAATATGCTACTAAATTAAATACAATCAATAATTTTAAGATACAATAAGTCATCAGTCTACTAACATATTTAATACTCATAAAATGTGTTGATAACAACAACAAAAAAAACAAATACTCTAATGAAATAATGAATTGCACCATACCTGTCGAGATAGCTTTTGTTTTTGTTGGCGCAGCTCTGACATTCTGTCTGTGACCTCAGTGTATTCGGCCATAGCCAGTTTGCGTTGCCCCAAGGCATCTTTTAATTCTTTATCCTGTTAAAATGAATGACAAAATCTTGATTAGTAAATACACATTAAAAGTAACGTAGGTTGAAAACTTGTCTGAAAATCGTCACAAAATATTTTGTTTAGTATGCTATCAGTACCTGAAGCTTAAGTTTGTCGAGTAAATCCACCTTGTCTTTAATAAAATCTTCTTTTTCCAGGCTTAAAAGTTTTACAGTTTTTTCTAGCTCACGAGCTTTAGCAACTAATACTGATGACTCCTGATTCACACAAAGAGTGAAATCCTGTAAAGTAAACACATCATATAAATGTCACACAATAGGTATCTAATTTAAACAAAAAAAATTATTAAAACATTAATTGACCTGGTCTATTATATTGGCATTGGCATTGTTTTGATTGATGGAATTGTTAAGCTGCTCCAAGCATTTCAATTGACTCTCAAGTTCCATGTTTCGTTTTGTCAAAGATGTTAGTTCTTCTTGAAGTTTTTTGTTTCCTTCTAAAAAAATAGAATAGAATATAATTATTGACAGAAAAAAGCATTATATTTTAGATATTCTATTCAAGTGCAACAACTTAATCACTAGCTTGATCAAGTTTATTACAAAAATTATTTTAAAAAAGTTCAATTGTAAATTATAGAAATAGGGATGGTGTACAATGGTAATATTCATCTGTTGATATTATATGCAAAAGAAGAACGTGTATGACCTGGTGAAGTGGCAGTGTTTTCGCCTGTGTCCATATCTGCACTTCTACAACGCAGTTCAGCAAGTGATTGGGCAAGTGTAACATTCTCTAGTTCCAGAGCCTTAATGCGCGCTATATCTCCATTATTTGATGGTATCTGAAACAATTACAAGAAAACTTACTCAATCTGCTCAGTAAATTTTCAATAAAACAAATCAAAGTATTTGTAATAAAATAAATTAATTTTCAAATCAAAGTTATTTATTGTTACTCAAAAACTTTATGGATAAAATAGAGTAGAGATATAATGTAGCCATAGTTAAAATTATGTATTTTTAAGGTGAAACAACTATCTCTCTACCTAAGGTACAGAGAGGACAAGTTAGCAGTTGTAGCCCATGTAGTTTTTTATATATTTTGGCCATTTTCAATACCCTTTTTGAGTGGATATTTAAGTAAACACTCACTACTGTACTATTTGTATATTATTAAAAATTCTCATATGCTTATTTTTCTCTATGATATCAATGATTTTATTATAATAGTTAAATATTTTTAAGAGTGTACAGTAGTAGGGTTTCAAACATTTTTCAATGTTTCTAAAATTTACGCTGAGGTGATTTATGATTACAACACACAACGAGAATACACGCTTTTATAAATTGCCTAGAATTGTTAATTTAATTTAACATTTGGATTAATAATAACACAAAAATTAAACATTAACCAGTAGATCAGACGAGTTCTGAGCAAGGGAAGCCCGATAAGCACCCGCATCTCCTAAATCAGACAAACGGCTATCCTGGGTAAAGGTGAATCCCACAAATGGTAAGTGGAGACCCGTAAAAGCAGCATTAGCTGTAGGGGGCGCAGCTTTGGACCTGAAATAAGCGAGTCACTTTAATATGTAGCAGAATATTTTCACACAAATATTCTCAAGATATATTGATTACATAACCATAGTAATAGTTAAGTGAGCAATACAAACACAACACTGAAATTTATATTTGTATTGACACTTATTAAATGAAATATTTATTAATAAAATAATAATATATAATATATGTGAGTGTGTTGCGAATACAAGATGAAGAAAGGGAAATAAAAACCTGATGTTTGTGTCATCAACATCAAAGTTCGATGTATCTGTTGGGCTCGAAACTTCAGGAACATATGGTGCTTGCATCTCCCGCAGTGTCTCCCAATCCAATCCACTAAACCACACGTGGGACTGACAAAGAAATTTTACAAATAAATTAGAAAACAACATATTATAATAATGACACATTTTCAGAATATATCATGAAATTCAAAATAACGAAGTTTATTAACACATTGTCATCAGTAATTTATTTTTGATAGTAATTCATCATTGTTTTCGGTAAAAATATACTTAAAACGCTCTGACGAATTACGAACTTTGAAAATATTGATTAAAAGATTATTCTGTGAAATAAAATAGAGAAAATAAATAGTGAAAGCTTATTTACCTGAAAGTCTAACAGTCCATTTCGACCCATTCGTGTTTCTCCATTGCAGATTAGTTGTTTAATTAAATCTTTGGCTTCTTCCGATACCTGATACAACAAAATTGATAATTGTAAAGTGATAATACATTGTATTCAAATAATTTAAATGCACAAATTAAGTTTTGTAAAAAATACTATTTCATAAGTTCACCTTCATTTAGAAAATGTATATAAAATGTATAGTTAAGTTAAATAAAGTTGTTAATTTATATTTCTCACCTCCATTGTATCATTTGGTGGAAACTTGAAGCAATGATGATGATTCATGATCTTAGCGTATGTCTCTACTAGAGACTCGGCATAGAAAGGGGTCTCACCATAAAGCATTTCATACATGCAGACCCCTAATGACCACCAATCACACTCTGGCCCATAATTCCCTTGGCCATCTTCCATCGCCTGTAATAATAAGAATTGTTTTAAAACCTGTCCATTTAAAATAAATTTGCTGAATTGTCATTATATCAATACAAGATGAATACATACTCTCAAAATTTCAGGAGATATGTAATCTGGGGTACCAACTGCTACCTTGCACTGGACAAAACCAGTTTCCCCCAATCGTAGGCAAGACCCAAAGTCAGCCAGTCTTATGTGTCCATTGGCATCCAATAATACGTTGTCTGGCTTAATGTCTCTGGAACATAAACACCTTATTATTAATTTCACATAACCAAATACTCTATTAATCTAAACCTCTAAAAATATTCTCTTTAGTAAAACTAATTATAATTCTTCATAGCAATCACTACCAAAAAGTCATAAATATTTTATGACTATTGTCCCAGTTGTTATTTTAGTGATATACACCAATATTTACTGGTTCACTGGCTATCCAGGGATCATTCAGTATTTGATCCCTAAAATATTATTGAAATTAAAAAAAAATCAAAAACATGTTGAGTATCATTTGCTTTTAGTTAGTTAAATAGTAATTATTCTGTTGAATAAACAAAAGTATACAATGTAATGTTACTAGTGATATCAAGAAGAAACTAGTGATAGCCATTGAATAAGATAAAAATGTATATACTCATTGAAGGTTGAAATAAATATTTTTTATAGCAAAATCTTCTTTATTTACACCAAGTTCACCCCATTAACTTAACGTGATAAATAAATAATGCCCTCAATGGAACCAGAAAATTTATGAAGGTAAATTAAGAGAAAAATTATTGTAAAATCGTAATTAAGATTATTGACAAACGTAAGAAAAATAATACGACAATTGTAAGGAAAAAAAGCATCATTCATCATAGTTAAAAAAAATTATACAGTAAATAGGCTTTATAAAATTTTAATATAGGTGTATAAAAATCAAAGAATAATAGATGACACTAGCATTTTCTATTTATGTCAAAACTGAATACAATCAAATTATTGTTTTTTTCTCACACTTATTAAACAAAAAGGTACCAATGATATTTGCACAAATATGCATTATTTTCTGTAACATATGCTATCAGACAACGTATGAGTGATTGGAACCAATAAAAATTTATCTGATGAATGCTGTTGACATAACTTGCCGTTATATAAAACTATTAAAAATAGCCCATTTCATTTTAACTACATTATACAATTTGAATGATTGATTTGTCTGTGTAAAAAAATGTTAATAAATAAGAATTGTACTATTTTAAATCACACCAATGTGGAGTAAAGTAAAATCGGTCATATCGCAGGGAGCAAATTTCTAACAATCCACCAGTTAACCACAAACAAAATTATTTCTGACAATATCAATAGAAAATTTAATAACATAAAACTAATACGCAGCAAGCAAAAGTTTTTGTAATTCATAAAACTGGACAAACCAATTAAATTGTGATTACAATGACATCAAAACAAATAAATTTGATTACACAAAAATATCACAAAAGTAGAGAAGATTGCACCTATGGGTACAAATATACATAATACATTCTTTGCTTTGATTCCTCTTGAAAACTCGCAACTACATATAATATTTTTATCGACTGCCCAAATAAAAAGCTGATGATACCCCTCACAGCTTACCAAGTCGCCCCAAGTTTATTTGCATATGATGTTCCAACATCCTCCTGAAGTATTGTTGTCAAATGCTTGAATTTGCGTTCATAAATCTTCATTGATAAAAAAAACTAACCAGATGCAAACACAACAGTTTATTTAAATAAATGGAGATAAAACCACATCGCAGGCTAACATTCTAAATGTAAAATAATAAAATATTCTGTACAAAACAAAATAATAAACAGTTGCAAGCGCTTCAGGATATTGATCACGCTGTGTGCAAATTGGTGTTCCCACCTGTGGACGTATTTTAGCTGATGTATGCTATGAATTGCAAGAATCATTTCAGCGATGTAGAAGCGGGCCATATCTTCAGGCAAGCGGTCCTCAAACTTGGATAACAGCGTAAGTAGATCACCTCCACAGTAGTAGTCCATGACTAGGTACTGCAATACACAACACCCATCATTCATCAACTGTACTATATATATTATAATTTTATACTATAATGTACAAATCATTTCAAACCATGATGTATTAAATTTATTAAAATAATTTATATTTTTATAAATTTATTTTTACATGATAGTCATTCAAAATTAAATATAATTTTGAATATTCAATAGTTAATTATTAAATACTATTAAAATATTTATTTGTTCTTATCTCATTAGCTCAGAAAACAGAATTGTAGGCATGCTTTCACAAACAATGCTTTGTTTAATTAATTGCAACATTACAAATAATTTTATTAACTGTACATTTATTACTAATAGAGGTTTGCTGTGTTTACAATATTTTTTAAGTAATCGATTCACAAGTAAGACGATAAGAAAATAAAAACAAGTTTGAAGAGTGAATTGATTACCTAAAATAAATTTTTTTTTTCATTTTCAAAAAAAAATATTTTGTCATTATTGTATATATAATCAATTACCAAATTGTTATTATCTTGAAATGCATAATGGAGGTTTGTAATCCAACGCCTGTCACCATACACAAGCACATTTCTTTCCTCTTGGAAACAAGCGGTCTCTGCCCTCTGTAAAAATGAATGTGAAATCCTTTATTTTAAATTTCTCTTAAAAATTATATGAAATGCCTGAAAACATATTATTAATAAAAAATAAAAGTACCTTAAGCATATCCCACTTGCTAAGAATCTTCATGGCATAAACTTTGTTAGAACCGGCCATACGAACCACACAAACTTCTCCAAAAGCTCCACGTCCAATTACCTTGATTACTTCAAAATCATCCCGCGAAAGTCGCATTGACTTGATGGACTGGGAAACAGGTTTAACTGCAAAAAGTATTCTAGTAAATTATAGGTTATTCCTGGTTTCGTTTTTTGTAAAAATTTAAGATAATATTATTTACTATATGAAAGATCTCAGATAT
This sequence comes from Atopsyche davidsoni, assembly GCA_022113835.1. Taxonomy (NCBI): domain Eukaryota; kingdom Metazoa; phylum Arthropoda; class Insecta; order Trichoptera; family Hydrobiosidae; genus Atopsyche; species Atopsyche davidsoni. Next base: position 3,247,837 of record JAILWY010000019.1, on the reverse strand, counting down.
AGTCTACTCCATAGGTGGCCAACCCATGGCACGCGTGCCACGCGTGGCACGCGGGCGTTTATTTTTGGCCCACTGAGCATATGCAAACATTTTTTTTTTATTTTACATAAAACCACTAGAACCATTAGAATATTCCATTGAGCGTAGTTCGTATCATATCATATATATGGAAATATCTCAGTACATTGATTCAACTATCGTGGCAATTTCTTTGTGTTAACAATCACAAATTTAAGCTGATTTTAAAAAGCGAGCACGTCGATTTCGCGTAGATTCTCGTGAGCGTGAATGCGGGATACCGTGGGGAAGGGAGGGAGGGGTGCGGGGCGGGTTGCTGGGCAATCCCCGGCTATCGTGCAAAGTCCAGTTCGCAGGTAGCTTGCAAAGTGCGTGGTTGTTTATTTAGGCTTAGTTAGACAGAAATGGCGTCAAATAGTAAAAACCTTGGACCAAATAAGAGAAGATTCACCGAAGAACACAGAAGTTTTCAAGACAGATGGAGTATAAACTATTTTTTCGTGGAATTTAAATCAAAGCCAATATGCTTGATATGCAATAGTTCTGTTTCTGCATTAAAAGAGTATAGTATTAAACGTCATTACGAGGCTAAGCATGCAAATAGGTTTGATAAGTACGAAGGGCAATTTCGACAAGACCAAGTTAATTTATTAAAAAGAAAACTTTTTGCACAACATCAGACATTTACTAATATGACTGAAAACTCAAAATGCTATGTAAAAGCTAGTTATGCAATAGCCACGATACTTGCAAAAAAATCGAAGCCATATTCAGATGGTGAAATTGTTAAGGAATGTTTGGAGAGTGCCGTTGAATTTATGTGCCCAGAAAAGAAAACAGACTTCTCAAAAATAAGCCTGTCTCGTCAAACTATTACTAGGCGTGTGGACGACATTGGAAAATATATTGAAGATAATTTGAAAAATCGAGCATCCAAGTTCATATTTTATTCTCTAGCATTGGATGAAAGCACAGATCTAACAGATACCGCCCAAGTGGCAATATTTATTAGAGGTGTTGATGTCCATTTTAACAAAACAGAAGAATTAGCGGCACTGTATCCACTTAAAGACACCACTTGCTCACAAGATTTCTTAGGAGCTGTTACATCGACATTGAATCGTTTATCTTTACAACTCGACAACTTATCGGGCTTAGCAACAGATGGTGCTCCAGCAATGGTTGGTAAACACAATGGCTTAGTAAAATTGATTGAAGACGAGGCCAGGAAAGTTGGTAATACTTCGATGCTAAATTTTCATTGCATTATTCATCAGGAAAATTTATGTTCCAAGTCCCTTAAAATGGATCATGTCATGAATGTGGTCATCAAAACAGTAAACCTTATTAAGTCGAAGGGGTTGAATCACCGTCAGTTCCAAGAGTTTCTTAAGTCTTTGGATTCAGACTATAATGACGTTACATTTTATGCAGAAGTAAGGTGGCAGACCCGTGCCAAAAAGAGTTTTTGCTTTGAAGCAAGAAATACAATCATTCTTCGCAACCAAGTCAAAACGTATCCCGGAATTTGAAGACAAGGAGTGGGTTAGAGACTTTGCATTTCTGGTCGATATAGTTAGCCATCTAGATATTGTTAATACTCGTCTACAAGGGAAAGATCAACTAATCAATAACATGTATGATCATATTTGCGCATTCCAAATGAAACTTGGGGTTTGGGAACAACAGTTAAGGGCAAAAATCTACACTCATTTTCCTACATTATTATTGGAGCCAGACGTCACACAAATAGCGACGGATAAATACGCTTCGTTGATATCAGACTTGAAGCTGGAATTTGAAAACCGATTTCAAGATTTTAAAAAGCATCGCATGCTTTTTGCTGCATTTGCAACGCCATTCTCCGTAGATGTGAATTCATTGCCAGGATTTTTACAAATGGAACATTGTGAAATGTATTGTGATACACAGTTAAAGGAGAAATTCAACCAAGTTGGTTTGGAAGAGTTTTACAAAACATATTTGGATAAGGAGAAATATCCTGTAATATATAAACATGCTCTTTTGATGATTTCGCTGTTTGGAAACACTTACACGTGTGAACAGCTTTTCACTAGAATGAAGCACATCAAATCTCATACAAGATCACGCATCACTGATGACCATTTGGAAAACTGTTTGCGTGTAGCGACAACATCAATCGATATTAACATTGATGCACTTGCTCTTGACAAACAAAATCAGACGTCTCATTAAAATGTAATATATTTTGTTTATTTTTATATACAAATAAAATTGTATCTTCTATAAAAACACTATATTTCTTGCTTGCTTTTTATATTAACACGTTGACTGCCGCTACGAATTATCTCATCCTTGTTTACTTGCCATTTTTGTGCAGCTACGATTAAACTCGGAATAGTGCTAATATCGATAGATGGCTTCTGGGAAATGAAAAAAAAATCAATGCTGGCTTGCATGAACAGAAAATTTTGCTTTTTGATGATAACCATGCACTAAAATGAGAGTTTTTAATAATATAATGCCAATCAAATTGTCATTTTCAACCAGATTTTCGAAAATTACAATGACAGTCAACGTGTTAAATGAAATTTTGTCGTCCGGCCCAGTAGGCAATCCCATTTCTTCAATTTGGCCCGGTAGCTGAAAAAGGTTGGCCACCTATGGTCTACTCCAACTAATTATCCAGGGAAAAGTACAAGAAAAAAAGACATTTGAAAGAGAAAGCTAACGTGAATGCGGAATTTAAACCAGTGGCTAGAAGTCGGAAATACAGCCGAATTACTAAGACTGGCTCAGGATAAACATATATTCAAATCACCAACCTCATCTGAGGAATGGAGCTTGAAGAGGAAGGTATAAAGATTTATACAAATATATTCATTGTAAAGTAAATTGGAACTGTATTATAGAAATAATTTTATGAGTGAAAATATATTTAAAAGTGAATATAAAATCTTATTTTATTTCATAATTAATGGAAAAAGAAATTTAATGATTGTATATATATATATATAATGAACCATGAACACTGGCTCAGCATGAGTATATGCTCAGTGAAATGGTCGCCAACCTCCTCTGAGAAGAGGCACTGGATTAAGAAGAATATAATTCTGATTCTTACCAAATTTTATAAAATCAGTAAAGGTTTTTTCTCGCCGTAAGCTGGAGTTACAGCATTCATCAAATAAGACTAGCAAAATGTCTATCAACGTTTCCACGCTGAAGCTATGACCCTGTCAAAAAAAAAATTACATGTTAATGTATCATTTTGTGATGTACATTTTTATTTTTATAATCAATTTTAAAAGAGAAAAAACTACATACTTGAACGGGCCCTCCTAGGAAGAGACTCTCCAATTGTCTAAGGCGTCGAGATCCATTTATTCCTAAAAAAAATTAAGCCATTTCATATTTGTATTAATCCACAAAAGTCATTTTACAGTATTACACACAGGCATAGTATGATGTCCATTTAAGAATATAAAATTTCAGAAATCAATTTTCAAATTCAATTTTCAATCAATTTTCGGAAATTGGTCTATTTAAATGATCAGTTTATTTCCACGAATATTTAAATCAAATAAAAAATTAACTTAACATTAAAAATTTACAGGGAGATATCATACCTGGCATACTCTCAATGGAAGCCATCAAGGCTTTATCAGAATCGAAATTTTCCTCTTCAGACATTTTTGTATATCCAAAGGAGTAATTAACTGAAGATTCTCTAAAGCTCCTCACAGTCAACGGTAACTAGACTTATTACTTATTTAACATCCACTTATAATTAAAGTTTAATAACATCACACTTCAATATATAAACACTTATAGATCATTTAATTATCTATTTAGAAAATTACGAAAGCTACAAAGAAGAAGCTTTATATAAAACTTGTTTAGGGAATAAAGATAGAAGTATTTGATATATTGCAAGAGAAGTAAGGTTAATTTTGCTTTAAATAAAGAAAGTTCAAAGCTAATAGGCGAAGAGAGATAATTTAGTACTGATGGCAATGTTATCTTCAACATGTGTGAGAATTGGAGGTCTGAAATATAAAAAAAACAAATAATTAAATATATGATATCAAAATATAGCAATGATCCCGGAACATTAGAGGACAGACAATTTTTTTCAGCTATGTTGTGCGCACCACCGTCATATAAGTTTTGTACCATTGTTTATTAAATCCTATTACAAAAAATTGTTTTCAGAGTACAATTTAAGATTTAAAGTTGTGTGGAATCTTGTGTTCTTATTTAGGCAATTTCTTGGGTACTTAACATTGTGCACCATTAAAAAATATATATATTCCTTTAAAAAGTAAACTTTAATAATAAAAAAAGCTTATTTTACAACAAACCTTTAAAAATAAAACAAAACTACTAGATTTTAACGTTTCATTGAAGCTTTCTTTTTATTTTTTTATAAAATAACCATAAAAAACTATACTACCAAACTGATACATTCAACCATGTATAGATGTATAGGAATTTGTGTATTAGTATGCATATGTATGTGTATATATAAATAAATAAGAATGTATCTTTTTATATATTATATAATACGTATTCATGAATATTTTGAGTCTATTTGTGGTTCAATGAATCCATTGTTCTTTAATATTTTGGCTATTTTTACTTTGTAAATTGATAATGTTTTACATTAATTTCCACCAATAAAATGATACCAGCCCTTGTTAATAGTTTTTGGAATGTTCTCCTATAATTAATACCCATCATCATTTAATAAGTAATAACTGTATTCAGTTCATCAAAATACTTTGATATTCAATTCATTACACTTGTAATCATTACTGCAAATTATACAATCCAAAAAAAATAAATAGAATACGGCAAGCAATAAAAAATATTTATTGACTTTAAAAGCGAACTGTGATCAAGTCTTTACGCGGTTGTTGGTATAATAAATTGTACACAATACAAATTTGGTAAGTATAAATATAAATAATGGGTGTCAAAATCGCGAATACAATACCAATGATTAAATAAAAAACTAAAACGCACGAATACCTACCGCTATTTAATAATTTGTTTATAATAAATCATACGATACAATCAATGAACAGAATAAGATAATAACCATAAATATATATACTATTGCTTACATAGAAAATAATAGTAATTTTTCGAAATTCATTTATAGAAAAAATACCTACGTATCTATAAGATCTTAAATAATTATTATTACACCTAACGCATCAAAAATATACCTTAAATGATTACTCAAAAAACTATTAGTATGTTATAAAAATCACAGTTAAATAAAATTCATGTGATTCAAGTGGTTTTATTAGAAACTATGTTACTATTACTTTATTTTTTGACAAGCGATATTTGCGCTACGATGTTCATGGATCGACAACTCTATGCAAGAAAAACTAAAAAGTGCATACTGGCAAATAATCTGTCGATGTTAATAATGAAAAAAAAAAAACATAAATATTATATGTCTACTATTTGTAAATGAAAGTCATTTACACGGTTTAATATCTCTTTTAGTCAATTTAACCTATATTTCAGACAATGAAACCATATTACGCAAATCGATTAAGTGACTGACGCTCGGAAACACAATGAATGATAAAAAATGGAAATAAGAACTAACCTGTCATTGTATATTCCATGGAAACATTATTTCAGTCCATCTCATATCTCAATTCTGCGGAGTCTCGTCCTCGTATCTGCACTCCCCGCAAAACTGTCCGCCATAACTCAACTAAACGAAATGGTGTTGCCTGAAAGCACTTATTTTCACTAGGATAAAAACCTTTGAACTAGCCTCTGTGCTGCAATCCCAAAATAAAAGAAAGTTTCTCGTTTACAAAAAATAAAACATTTATTTAGATACAATTACAAAAGTACTGTAACGGTCGGTGCACATGCACCGAGCTACAATTCATCGGCACACGACAGCGCCGTCCGAAATGACCACTCGGCGGTGTAACAACAATAAAACTATTTAAAGAGCTCCCAGCGCTTCACGCGGCAGAGAGACTTCGACACTCAACATAACCAGTGACCACGCGTAAATTCCATCTTGTAAAGTTGTTAATAAATATCTTAAATACGTAATAATATTTTGCCGATCTTCTGATTAAAAACCACACTTAAATCCTGCAACCAATACTCCACATCACGGTTACATTAGGACTATCAACATACATCGGCGAAAGTATTTGAAAATATATTTTCCACAGGATTGAAATTTTTATTGAAGTATTTCTGATCGTTTGGAAAACAATTTTAAATGTTACTTTTGTAATCGAATTGAGAAAAATGATTTTTTTTATTATAAAATAACTAGTGGATATAATAAATAAATATATATTAACTAATAATACTTTTTATTTACTAAAAAGTCCAATTTGTCTTAATCCTATGAATCTGAATTGAAGATTGAATGAATCTTCAATTCAGATGAATTGAATCTATTGATTAAAAAATTATCTCGTCGGGGGAAGCCATTTATTTATTTAAAAAATATATTAGAATTCGTACTTGGCAGCACTGAGTTCGTATTTTTCTGTCTCTAGTCAGTCTGTTTCACCAGATATACGACTGCTTCTTTTAGGCAGGGATTATATCTGTTATTCTGCTATTCCGTGGGCCTCGGGGATGTGGGACCGTCGGAGAGGGGCTGGAGCACGGGCAAGGGGCATGCGTAGGCCCGCAGATAATTTACTTAGACCGTTCATATGGCCCGGAAAGTATAACGTAGAAGAATTTAGAATATTTTATTATTGTTTATTAGCAAAGCTTCGATGTGTTATGAAAATGAACCATTACAGTAATATATTTAAGGTGAGGTTAATAATAATATTAAATGTGGTTATTGTAATTTTTATTAAGATTTATACGGATTTGAGGTTATGCTTATGCTTTCAAATAGAGAGTATTTTCTTTTAGTTGACATTCACAATTCTTCTATTATTTTTTGCTAATGGAATGAGATTAATCGCCGCAGCATTCGTGACTTTATCTATAATTTTTTTTACAAATTACACATGTGTATGTTCGTGAGAGTGCGTAAATTAGATTCAGATCAGCCATTTAGTGGCAGTACATCCACAATTTTTAGACTATGTTATGTTTTTTTTACGAGTGCGAGAACCTAGCGCGCTGTTGCCATAATTTCTTGCAGGCCAATGTCACCAGTCTCTTTACATATTATTATTTATTATAAAGCAAAACATCTAAAATACTTTTTATTCAAAACATATATATATATATATATATATAAAAGTATTTATGAATATGTATACATATTAAATATAGGGGAGATGCAGGTAGTGGGGGTCACTTTTTTGTAAATTGAAATAAAAGCAAATCTATAGATTACTTATTTATTGATTAGCCCTATTTTAAACTTAATTTATCTAACTAACAATTGAGATCACCTTTAATCATTTTGGCATATTAATTTAAGAACTATAGTTATTATTATTTTTTTAAATGAACACCATTGTCCACACCGGTAGGCAATGGTGATCAGTGTGTGGGCAATTGTAGTCGGCACATGTCGCACACATAATTGCGGACTGTATATATATACATATAAAATATAGAAGGACCCGGGGACTCACTACACTATTTTCCCCATAGAAAACCATGAACGCTGGCTCAGCATGAGTATTTGGAAATGGTCGCCAACCTCCTCTGAGGAGAGACACTTGATGAAGAAGAGATATATATATAACAAACGCTAGGTTGTTTATAGTCTTCAAATGTTAGCGATTTGTTACTAACATTAGTTGGCGTGACACGTTATTATCGTATTTTAAAGTTATCTCTTAGCTATTAATACAATTAAAGGATACGCTGTTGTCAAATGTTTATGTTTAATATAAAACATTTAAGTCAATTTTTTTAACTGATAAAATATTTAAAAATTTTCATCTACACATAAGTTATCAAATAATAATATCTCTTAGAAGTGGCAACGCTGCTAAAATATTGCATACCATTTTTACTCTGAAGTCAAATCTAAAACTATTCATCATTCAATATATTTTGTATTAAAACAAAATAAATTATAAATATTTGATAAATATAAATATCTTATTTCAGTTATAACTTACATTTTTTTTGTTGTTTTTAATTTATTTTAAATTACATAATAAAAAAATAAGTTGCTTTTTTGACCATAGCGTCATATTGTACGCAATGATGGAGTCGTCGTCAGTGGGACTTAGAAACTTTTGAAAACTTTGTTTATTGTTTATTAGTTTTTAAGTTCTTCCGTTCTTATCACTGCAGAGCATGCAAAAGGATGTCGTTAAGTTATTTAATGCTTTTCATAATCACTTTGCATTCTTATAATTCTCTTCAATTTCAAAACTCGAAAAAGGTGCACTACAATTTTGGGATCACCAATATAATTTCGAAAGTGAGTACACCTTGCGACATTGACTTCAGATTTGTGGATATTTTTTTTAACTAAACGTCTTCTAAGGCGTTGTGCTTTGATTTTGTGTGTTAAATTTTGTAAACAAATAACCAAGAGTTAGCATTTTCTACAAGTTTGTGGTGGCTTTGTTTCTATTTGCGTAATTTAGTAGTCAAATGAGAAAGGTCATGTCGTTGACGTTTTTCTATCTTTATTTTCAGATATCCTGCCTTGCATGCAGATAATGTCTCCGCTATGTAGTGATATAACGGTGCAAAACAGTCGGGACTCCCGTCATCTTTGAGCAGTGCTACCTTCAACCTCAGAGTATTCCATAAAAGTGTTCATGGTGTTACGAGACAAACACCGCGCGGCGGAGCAGACCCCCGCCATGGCCTCCGACCAACCTGCCAAGAAGAAGCAGCGCATCGATGTGCCTGGCTTGGCTGATGAGAGCCGCGATGTCCCATTTTCGAATGAAATCGAGACATTTGGGGAAGATGCCGTGGATTGCGTTGCAGCCCCCGATACGCTCCGTCGTTTAGCACCGCAGGCTTCTACCTCAGCTGTGCCCCCGGGTCTGCATAACCCGCATTTTCCCTACAGTGTGCAGACTGTGAGTGGTTTCTCCGCTTGTAATGCTTCACTCCCTGACAGTGAGGATGCGGCTAGTGAGCTTGTTCGTGACCTGGACTCCTTCCAGGAGCACTTAGTGAAGCAGTGCTTATGTGGTGTGAGTGAGGAATCATTGCGGAGACCCTTCAGTTCTCGTATTTCAATTGCTGACTGGCCACCTGACCGTGCACTTGTTTTTTTATCTAATTTACAATTGCTATTTGACGTATACTTAAAGCAAAATTGTAAAGGTGGCATCTGTCCTCGTCTAATGGATATATGCGATGCACTTGTTCGTAATGAGTACGATTGGCTTGGTGAGGTTATTAACCTTGCTGATCATCATAGCAAGTTTGTGCACTTTTCTGCCAGTCGATGTGTATCTAGTTTTCTGATTGTAGCCAAGGATAATATTGATCACAGTTGGTTGCAAAAACTAATAGAAAATGTTTATTTGTTTGATACAATTGACTCAATTACCGTTCGGAAGATCAACTTTAGTCTCGATGTCATCAAAAGGGTAGTAGAATGGAAAGATATAGAACAACATCCTCTTGAAGACAGTGCATATATAAACACAGCTAATCCTCCCGAGACTCAATCAAGAAGTCCAACAGGAATGGAAAGTGCTGGTTCTTCCTCGAGTCACATTTCTGCTAGCGATAGTAATCTCCAGAGTGCCTTTTCAAACCTTCATACTACAAGTAGCAGTGGTTCATCAGGTCCTGACACATCTAACAGTAACATTCTTCACATTGATGAACCATTCAAGCTTCATGAGTCTGTTCTAAAATATTCTGTGGGTCAGCCAATACATGATGTAGCTGTTCTTCCAGATGTTATTCCTGATGACACACTACGGACGTCATACATACGCGAGACTGAAAGACTACAGGAAATAAGTCATAATGACTTACAAAATCCACGACAATGCATTACAATAACTGTGACGGACTCGGAATCATTTGACACTTCTCATATCAAATGCCTTACTATAAAATGTCTTGAACAACATTGGCCAGATTTAGTAGGCAACATCAAGAAACTCCTTACTCGTTATCTTGGGATATCAGGCTCAGAAAACTGCATATTGACTTTTCTGTCTTTATGGGAAAACATCATCAGTGTCAAAGCTAACCTCTCTGTAGTAGACACCAAGCCTTTTTATATGCACTTACAGAGCTTTGCAGAGTTCTTGAAATGTACTGATCTGCCTTCACTGTTATACACGCAGCTGCTCAGTTTGTTCAACGAGGTTCTGTGTTATGGTTCCACATTAGCTTTACAAGATATATTGCCAGAAGAAACATGCACACTCGCTCACAGTATTGTACGCTTTGTCAAAGACTTCCGACTCTTAAGTGACATCCGATTAAGACATAGTAGAACTGGCTTTGGATTTATTGGTTATGAAAGTCCTTTATTGACAACATACAGCTTAGAAGCTCGGTTTGTGGATCATTCGGATCAGACTGTGGGAAGGAGGCACCCTATGAGTGAAAGGGTTGAGGAACCTGGTGAATCTGACAAAACAGACAAAAGCATGTTACAGAAAATGGTACTTCTGGTGTTAAAATCTGTAGCAGTTACAGTAAAGGAAATGCGTTGTGATTCATCTGACAGCTCTATTGATTCAACAGACTATAATGCTATACAAGATATGCAGATGGTGGAAAGATCTATTCGAGATGTACTCAAAAAGCTAGATACCTTCTTAAAGAATGCGTTGGACTTTTTACCAGAAAGTGCATTCACAAAAATTTTAATTCATTTATTTAGTGAGCAAGATGATTATCTGATAGAATCTATGGTTTGCACACTAGACATTACGGTTGGGATTGTCTACAGAAACTCAGTCTTTCCTGATTTAATACCAATGTTAAACCCAATCTTGACATTCATAGAATTCTTAGAGGCAGTGTCACATGACAGTGATGTCTTGCTTGACTACTTGGTTAGTAATGAGACTTGTTTCTTGTTATACCTGTTAAGATTCTTGAAGTACGTCAAAAGAAATTGGTCTAAATTTGCGGTGTGTTGTCGATGGGAGGGTGGAGGTGCTGGTTCTCGAGGACTGGACGAGACCATGAGTGTTCTCATCAGACTGCGGCTTCAGATAAGCCGACTGGTGTCCAAGGCTCTCTTTCCATACAACATCAATCCAGTCTTGCGGTTGCTGGAAGTCTGCGAGAGTCTTTACGAAGGCAATGAACTTAGTTGAAGAATCTTCTTATATAGGTAGTATTTTATTTAAATTTTATATTAACTGACTATTTCAAGTACATATATAAAATTGTATTTCATGTTTAGCTTATACTGATTTAGATAGTATGTACTAACATTTTTTTTATTATTGCATTTCAATATTTAATTTTTTTTAATTATCATAATTAAATGCTTGTAGAATGTCATTGACAAAATCAAAATCAAATATTAGTTGGGTATATTGATTTTAATTTTTTACCTCACATTTTATCTAATATTTTTGACAAATGTGTTTACATGCATTTTATATTTAATTATACAACTTTTATTGCGCTGCTATAGTGTTCATATTTTTTGCATTTTAAATAAATTTATATATATATATACAAACACACACACACACACACACACATATATATATATATATATATATATAGTTAATCAATATAAGAACAAAATTTACTTTCAAATATAATGTGTATTCATAAATTTGTATGCCACTTTACATGTAATAAATTTTAAGTGTGATTTGCTATCTATAAATGTACACAATTCAGTATTAAATATTTAATTTGTACTATTTTAAATACATTTTTTATAACATTGCATACAAATTACAATTTTATAAGGTTTCAATATCTTATAATTTTTTTATTTATTATGTTTATTTACACTATAATTATTCTCATGTATATTTTCTTTTGCATTTTATATCTTGTTAATTTACTTACATTGCATTGATTTCTGATAATTTTGATATAAGATTTGTTTATTATTTCACTATGTGAGAAATTGTAATATTTTAAAATAAAACAATATTAGAAATGATTTTCCATGTTTTCTACAAATGTTTTTCACAAAGCATGTTTTAAAAACTTTGTTAATTTCACACCATGATATCCTATTAAAAAACAGGTAATTATTTTTTAATGGTCACCACATTATTTTCTGTACAAGATAAGGAAGTTTATCTAAATCATTTGTAACCTTATTTAATATCGAAATATGTATTTATAATAGCATTATCACAATTAGCAGATGTCAAACTTTGCGCATGTTTATATTTTGATTATTATAGTGAATCTTTTAAGAGAGTTTTTGTTTTATGAACAATTGTTGATAAACCTAATCACTTTAAAATATTATACATTGGTGTAAAGTTTATAAATACATGTCCACGTTTTAAATAACTTTAAAAATGAGTTGAAAAGCTCTTATTTTTTTATAACAGTGAAAAAGTTACTCTTATACATATTATTGATTGTCCTGTAAACATTTTGCGCGAATGGCAAAAATCATCAAGTCTCCTTGTGTTAATTTTTATACATTTTAAAATATGAGTTTAATGCAGTGGACTTGTAAATTTTTGAACAATGAATTTGTTCATAAAATTTATCAGTATTTCAGCTATTTCCAGAAACTTCTAATCATAATATATAAATGATAAGTTGCAATAAAGAACAGTAATATTTGAGAAAACTTAGCAAAACTATAAGTTAAGATAATATAAATTTATTTTTTCTACAGCTGTAGATAATGTTTTTTTTTTTTAATTACAATTCAATGCTCTAAATATTGATAATATTTAAATTAATTGGTAATTAGTATATGAGAAAATATCTAAATATTTTAATATTAATGATTATTCAATATGCAAATGGAGAATAATGTATTTATTTTGCGGAGGCTCTTGGCTGGCGTAGAAATTACCACATCCTTTAAAAGATATCATTTCACTTGTTCAACTGAAACATGCAATCTCAGCGCGTCAATTACTTAGGATATATTTTCTGTATTACACATCACAGGTCCACACATTTCAATTTATTTTCATGAGTTCAATCTATTTGTTAAATGCAGATTAGTTACATTCAACAAATAAATCCAATAAAAAACTATTTACTAAAAATTATGTTGCATTTCACAAATTTCAAGGGTACATTTGTATTGGTATTTTAAATTTTAATTTCGTGAAATAATAATTACTTAAGATTAATTTCTAGCGATAGAAGGATTTTTTAAAAATTTTCAAAAAGTGTTTGTCTTTACATGGAGCCAACTTTATGATACTCATTTTTTGATATTTTTTTATGTCAAATGATAAGTATTTTTGTTTTGAAGAAAATAACAATTTGGCTTGCTGCGCCTTAACTTATATTTAAGCTGTACTAAATTTTTTTTTTCTTTTCCCGGAACATTGTAAATCTATAAATTTTGTGAATAGCATTGCCTTAGCTACTTTTAAGATGATATTTTTTTTTAAAGTTAATGTACATTTTTTCATTGATTGTTTCCTTAATATTTTGAATGGAGATGATTTCTTTTAGAAATAGTAGAGCTTTAGACCGTAATTTCAAAATATGTTTATCTAGTGAGTAAACATGATTCAGTTTAGTTATTTTCAGTGAAGTATCTCTGTTTAAAATATTTATTTGATCATAGAATGAAAATGTCATCAACTTGTATGGATTAGTTTGATTTGGATGGTGGTGTATTAATGAATTCCTCTTATCTGGCTTAAAAATGGTTAGTCTTTATAGTGCATTCTTTTATCTGCTGGCTACAATATTCTTGCAAAGACCATAAGTTGCGGCGATCACTGATTTTTAAAAAAAATTATAAATTTTGAAAATATTTTATTTTATTTACAGGTTTTTAATCAACTGGCCATGGATTTCGATTATTTGGGGCTTTGCTTCAAAATATCACAAAAAAGTAGTTTTGGGAATTGTAATCAGTTAAAATAATATTGCTATTTTAAAAACTCACTGATGTAATCTTAATAGATTGTTTCTGCGTAAATCTTCCAATGTAAATTAATGCATGTATGCTGATGTGAAAGTGAAAGCAATCCATTTAAAATTATAGTGTGTTTTGATAATTTCTGCCATTGATATATTTATTGGATTCGTTTACTATTACATACTGAAGACTATTAATGTTATTTTGTTGTTTTTATCTGCTTTAAATTTAGAAGCAGGGAAAGTTTACTCACTAACAAAGTCATGTTTGTATAAATATTTTTAATCGACTGTTATACCAAGTCACTGTTGTAAATAATTTTTCCTCATATTGAGGCATAAATATTAAGGTATATAATCATTTTACGTTTTCTTAGGGAAATCACTTATTTGAAGTACTTTAATGTAGCCATATTTAAGTAGTAATGGATAAATAAGAAAAAGAGGAATTTCATTTACTATCATATCCTTCATAAAACTAGATTCTATTTTCCACTTTTTTATATTTTGGTGTCTTAATTGATAATTTTGTGCAAAATAGCATAAATTATATAAGACGAGAACACTTTATTTTCTTTAGATTAACGCTTGTGTTTCAAAGTTTTTATTACTGAATATATACTAAATTTTTAAAAAAGTTAAATACAAAATTTTATGCGAAATATCTAAATAATGTTTCAAATATAATAATCCTCAATAATTCAAAAATGCTAGTCACTGGTTTGCTCTAACCAAGATTGATCACTTTTATATCCATTTAAAAATACTAAACTGTAAAGTGGCACTTGAATATCGAACTCGTGGTTTAAAACATATTTTGACAATTAGTAGGTTTAAGAATAACTTTTTTTAAATTTTTTATATATATATTGACCACAAAATGACATGTGACATGATTTGAATACTTTATTGAGTAATTTATCAGAATTATGAAATAACTGTGTTGCTTTTTGCATCCAAAATAATGCCATGTCAATAGCCAACATTAAAATTTTCTTAACTTTATCTCCGGGGTAAAAATATTTTTTATTATTATTAAATTTGTACCATTCACTATAAACTAGATTTTAAATATTTATTTTTATTAAATCAAAAAAATGTTCATTTAACCATATGAGTTTGGAAACAAAATTTTTGACGTTTGTTTTGAATGTTAACTCTTCTGATGAAAATTTCCGCTGTAATTGTCAGCTGCACTTATGTTTACAATTAATTAAACCTTATTTGTATTATTTATCTGTAATATTATCAAATAACTATTTTTGTCATTTTAGTAATAGTAAACATAATAATTGTGATACATAAAGAGGTAGAAACTCAAACCAAACATATCTGTTTCTTTACTGTTGTAGTGGTTATTTATAATTTAAATCATTGACCTTTTATTTCTCCGAAGCAGTCTACTAAATATCAGTACAAAGTATAATATATTATCATTCAAATGCTTTGAAGAAAAATAAAATAATTACAAGATAATTTACTGATATTGTCAATCTTTATTTTTAACACATATATAAATAACTTTTGCGTGTTCCAAATTAAAATTAATTTTCTACAAAGATGAAATGACTATACAAAACATTTTTCTTAGTAAATACCATTATTTTAAATCAATATCAACCAAATATATATATATATATATATCAATCAGTGGCGTGTCGTGAGTCTTAAATCAAGTCATGCAGTTTTGTTCTCTTAGCCTAATAAATCACTAACATTACTAGGTATAATAATAATATTCAGAAAAATATAACCATTTTAGGGGGGCAAGTAATGTTTTATTTATTTTATACCTGTTTAGCTAGAGGGTAAAATGTCATATTATAAAGAAATGTACTTTATTGTAACAATCGTCACGGATACAATATACTAACCAATAGTAGCCTCATTTCAACATTCCTACACGACTCATTTAATATTAATCCTATTTTGATATATTTACTATCCAATTGCCTGAGCACAATAAATTATAATACTCCATTGATTTTAAAAATACAATAAATATTTGTTTTTTTATTAATTTTATATGTATATACAACAATCATAATGTAATTATTCTTAAAGAATTTTAATAAGTATGAAATACTGTGTACATTTTTAAATAAATTTGATGCTAACCTTTCCGTTTATGTATATCTATCAATTATGTGGCGATCGAGGCATTCAAGAGCTGGGTCCTTATGTGTTTTATTCAGATATGAATTTAGGTAGGAAAAATGCAAATGTTGATTAACAAATAAGGTCTGTCAGTTGTTAATTGTGGCAATACAAAAAGCCCTTTTAAAGCCCCAACGGCACGTACCTTCTTTTTATTATACTTGTTAGCAATTAATTAATATTGTAAGTCATTCAACCCTAGACCGACTGATGGTAATTGCAGACTTTATAATGTAAAGTGCCATTAATGTGTACAGTGGGCACAACTGTTGTTTGTGGTTGTTTTACTTCTTCTAATTTTATTATTGCAAAAGTTAACTTCATTAATTGTTTTTTTAGTAAAAATCTTATTTTCAATGATACAATTTATATAGAGGTATATCACTATGAACATCTATACTAAATTATAGAATTTGCTAAGTTTCAGTAACCTGACTATGTGATTCTCTACAGCTTGCAATTGATATTCGTTCCTCGATAATTAAATCCACATTCTAAATTGTGCATCATTTTTATATGTATATATTATTTATAATATAGAAAATATTTAAATGTTATTAAAAATAAAGAATCCAACATAATATTATATTAATTATTTATAATGTTATTGTATTAAATATATTTTTATATATAAAGTATTTACAAATTATTGATTAAATTTTGTATTATGCAATATTAAGGTTTTTTTTTCAATGTATGTGATGCTTTTTTTTTATTAATTTTATTATATTATTTTTTTTAAACTCAATTTGCATAATATTTTTGAAATATCATATAAGAAATATAATATCCCTGTAAATTTTAATTATAAGTATAGTAAAAGTAAAAAAATATGTGAAATATACTAAATTTAATCGGACAAAATAAGATTCTTTTAAATTTATCCCAAATAACAGCTAAGGCTAGTTAATATTATGCTGTTATTTTTTTGATCAATTTTGAAAACTTCAAATTAAACAATGTATCTTAAGTCTTATGAAGATTAATCTCTCGTATCCGGCTAATTGTTTGGTATTTGTTTCCCTTTGCTAGGATTTACAAAGAGTTAAACAAACCTGCTGCAGGATATCTCAAGAATCGTAAATATCTGCTAACAATAATTATGAGCATCCATGCATCTTTTAAATTCAAGATTTTTTTTATGAAGGATTGATGATTCTTCTTGAATATTATAAATTATACCGTATAGCCTAAAAACTTAGAAGAGTCAACTATTTCTCCCAGATCAGTGATTATTCATACAAAATCCTTCCTATACATAACAAAATTATTTTCTTTATTACGCTAGATTGATGAAAAATTTTATTTGTTCGTGAATTGGTTCACTAATTTATATTATTATATGTATGGTAGTAACCCATATTTCAGTTAGACTATACATTTTCAAAATTAATTCAACAAATCTAGACCAATGTTTAGTTATAATCACAGATTTAGAATTATCAAATATTGAAGTTATAACCGGTGGTTAAATTCAATATTAACCACCTTTTGTTGATCTTATTATTATGAGCAGTGTCTACCTCTTTTTTAAATATACTTCCCTTATATTTCAGTAGTCTGCAACAGCTTGAAAATATTTTTTGAAAAATTTGAAAGCCAATATACCCAATGATTTGTTTAAAATAATTTTAAGAATAAACCCGCAGACTGTAAATTTTAAGATCTGGTTTATGCCAACTAGCTATTTAAGGTTTATAATATGGTAAATGTGCATTGTGCTGCTTGATTTCATTTAAATACTTGTCAAAATGGCATTTTTTTGCATAAAACTTGTGATATAAAATATCTAAAATCAGTATTTTTTCTATCAACACTGTATGATATTCATCTTATATGATGTATAAATATCAGCATAAAGCAATATTCTTACAGCTGTGTTTATAATTGATGTTTTATGTAGTAAAATAATTTTTGTTCAAACACATACATTAAAGTTGTATAGAGCTTGTACAAGTATGTTATAATTAAACTTCTATGTGGAGAGCCCTTCCCTTACCTAGGTTAGATTGAATTTCTTTGTAATGTTAGTTTGTAGATGTCCCAACTGACTGTTGCCATCATCGTTTATATTTTTGTGAGTACATATAATTGTTATGTATATTTGATAAGCGATATGTAGTAAATTATGACATAAGTTATTTAAATTAAATTATGACTAATTTTTATAAATAATTGAGTTTTCTTTACAATTTAAAAAAACTATATGATGATACTATTAATTAGCATCCGGTGTGTAAGTTTTCAAGTACACTTTCCATACCTAAAGGAGTACATGTTTCCCAATTTCGGTGTAATATAACTCAGCATATGGGGGACTGGGTATTATTTTTGGAACAAGTGATATAAATAAAATCACTCCAGAAATAAAAAAAACTACTGTAAATAATAATACAAAAAATCAATACCTACGAATTACTATTAAAGTCGTTTCACTTTTCGGTGTTAAAATATTTTCTAAAATAGAGTTTTAAAGTAAGAGCAAGGTTTAGATTGAAAAGTGGTTAGTGGTGATGTAGCTGCTGTATGGCAAGGTAATGTAGAGTGCTGTCTTATTTTGGATTATGCACCACAGGGTCTAAATATGATGTCTGGAGTTGGTTAACAATTGCACATTGTGGGTAAATTACGCATTCGCATTTCGTAAGTCAATCGCATTTCATCCTCACTATTTGAAGGGCTTTGAACAACGCACACATCACAACATTTTGGTTTTCTCTCCCATTAGTAATGTTTATACATTAATTTCCTGGAATAAAAAGCATATTTGGACCATCTCTGTGACACATGTATTCAAGAAAAGTTCATTTATAGCATAAGTTCCCAACGGGGGCGGTACCGCCCACTAGTGGGCGCTGGAGCTTTCCAAGGGGGCAGTGGCGGGTCCAAGAGAAAATGGGGGGCGTTATGAAATTTCAGGATATTTTAAATATGAATATACCAAGCTGGGTTTTAGACCCTTTTGCAAATGCAGATACAGCAGAATCATCAAATTTGGAAGAAGAACTCACAAATTAGGAAGAATTGAAAGTAAAATTCAGAAATGGATACCAAGAGTTCTGGTTCCAAAAATCATTATCAGCTCTACCCTGGACTGTGGGTCACAGTCCAGAGTAGAGACAGGAATTACAGAGTGTACAGAATTTTTTTATTGTGTTTCCACATCATATTTGGCTGAGCGTGAGTTTAGTGCTGTAGGTAATTTACTATCTAAGAAAAGGAATAAACTGCAATTCACCGAGCGAGTTGATTTGCGACTGATGTTAACCAAACTTAAACTTGACATTAAAATTGTTAAAACTCCACCAGCCTCAACCATCTCATTGATATTTATGAGAGAGAGAGAACTAATTTTTAATTTGTGAATGTTAATAAATAATATACAGAAATAAAATTGGTATAATTATAACTGTTATGTCAAAGGGGGCGTTGGAATTTTTTATTTTCTTGTCAAGGGGGCGGTAGTCAATAAAAGGTTGGGAGCCTATGATTTATAGTAGATACCTTGGGAGTGGGGCAATTTTTTTTGGATGCCACATCTACATCTTTATACATTAATTTTTCAAAGCAAAGATTCTATTTTATTAAAGTATAAATACAATTTTTTTTTATACTAATTTTTAACAGCACAGATTGTGTCAGAATTCGTCTTACCAAGAAAAATTGTTGTCTGATAAGTAAGATTTTTTTGCAAAAAATTTTCAAATCACCAAAATTTTTAAGCAGCTTGAGTTCTAGTTCTAGTTCTTGAGTTCTCTTAATCAAATTAACAATAAAATTGAAGTTTTTATGAATTGATTACACATTTTTTACATATTAATTTTTTTTACGTGACCATGAAATTTTAGCTTAAAATTTTTCTTTATTGTCGTTGCGACTTTTTTTCTTACTATGCTGTCCCGTACTAGATAGATTTGATATTTTCATGAATAAGTAGGATTTCTATCAAATCTAACGTTGTTATGATGGACCCGTGTAAGCAAAATGCATGTAAAATACAAAAGTGTCTTACAGGTCAGTGCATCTCGCATTTATTAACGCTCGGTTGGTAGATCATTCAACATCTGACCATTGCTAGCCGCCATCTTTTCATTTTGCCGAACCTTAAAGCGTAGCTCGCTCAGTTACGGACGTTTCAACGCAATATTTAAAGTATCAATCGTCTTTCTATAGTGTTTCTTTATTAAAATTGGCGTGTGTGGATAGTTTTTAGTTATATTCGAGTGCCGTTTTCACCGCAAAGATGAGTTTCTTTGGATTCGGGCAGACGGCCGATATTGAGATCGTATTCGACGACGCTGACAGACGTAAAGTTGTGGATATAAAAAATTCGGATGACGGGAAGAAAGAAAAGCATCTTCTTTATTATGATGGTGAAACCGTGTCAGGAAAGGTTCATGTCACCGTACGCCGCCCTGGTAACAAGTTGGAGCACCAGGGAATCAAAGTTGAGCTTATAGGTCAAATTGAGCTCTTTTATGACAGAGGCAATCACCACGAATTTATATCTCTTGTGAAAGAATTAGCGAGACCAGGAGATCTCCTACAGCACACTTCTTACGCGTTTGAATTTGCTAAAGTTGAAAAACCGTACGAGGTGTACTCTGGTTCTAATGTCAGATTGAGATACTTTGTAAAGGCGACCGTTGTCAAAAGGCTGTCAGATCTCACGAAAGAGGTAGATATTGCTGTTCATACATTGTGCAGTTATCCCGATATACACAACTCCATCAAAATGGAGGTGGGGATTGAAGATTGCTTGCATATTGAGTTTGAGTACAACAAATTAAAGTACCACTTGAAAGATGTTATTGTAGGTAAAATATATTTTCTGCTGGTCCGCATCAAAATAAAACATATGGAAATAAGTATTATCAAGCGTGAAACGACTGGATCAGGTCCTAATACATTTACAGAGAATGAAACTGTTGCTAAATATGAAATTATGGATGGAGCTCCTGTCAGAGGTGAGAGCATACCCATCCGGGTATTCCTAGCTGGCTATGAATTGACTCCAACGATGAGAGATATTAATAACAAATTTTCTGTGAGATATTATTTAAATCTCGTGCTTATGGATACTGAAGACAGGCGCTACTTCAAACAACAGGAGGTGACCCTTTGGCGTAGGAATGAACGTGCACGTCTTGTGAATACTGGAAATCCTCAGCATCTAGTAGGAGCTGCCCCGCAAGGCCCGTCTCCCACTGCTCCCCGTGCTTCCGACCCTCTAGCACATCTCCCTCACTGTAATCCCTTATCGGCTTTGTCTGTGGATAACCCACCTGAAGATGATATTCAACAGTTTACACGAGTAGAGAGTTCTAATCCTCTTGCTAGTGAACCTCAGGAGTCTGCTTCTGAACATCATATCAATCAGCCTGAAGATGGCACGAAAGGGATTAAGCGTATTGATGGAGAAATAGATGCTCCCTTAAATCCAGAAGATGCAGTACAATAACTCTTGCTGCTTGGTACCTTTTTATATGGAATGACCTTACTAGTACAGGGGCCTTGCATTGCTCTGTTGCGTACATTTTAGTTATGGTCATCGTTGAGAGAATCCAATAACCAAATGCTCGCTTTCAATATGCATTCCAAAATGAAATTTATTACATGTCCATTTTGCCTATCGTTTTCTGTACTCTTTTTGTTTTTGTTTTCAGATTTTAAGTTGGATGTTTTGTAATTTATTTAATTACTATATAATAATTCAGTTTTATCATCCATAGATGTTGATTGATAAGCTATCAACAGACTCAATGTTGATTTTATTTTACATCACTTTCCTGACACGGAATATGACTATTCATTTAGGTCAATGATTGACCGCCATTTCTTGTCAATATGCTTAGCCAAATTAATGTTTTGTTCTCTCATTGATGATCATAATTTTGCTAGTCTGGTTAGCTATCCTTTTGTATAAATAATTTTAATTGATCGTAGTGTAAATGATTTAAAATATCTCTTGTAAAAAAATGACAGAAAGTTTGTATAATTCTAACCGTGTCAGATTTTATTAAATTTCTTACAAATTTTAGACACTAAACAATTTTTTGAAGCGTTTTAAGTTTGCTATTTTTATTTTTAAAAAAATCATGGTTTCTGTTTATAGATAAATTGTTATATTTTTATGGTATATCAAATTTAGCATTTTTTTGAAATAATTATTACTCTGCAATATGCTCCATTGACGGTTGGTTGCTAAAACCATCTAGTTAAAAGTAGAAATACCTGATATAAAGAGAGTATCAGCATAAACAAAAAAAACAATTGTTGCGCGCGCGTATTTAGTGCCAATTATTATATATATAATTTGTCAAAAAATTAACTGTTTTATATTTGTTCTTTGTCTATATCAGTTATTTCTCACATTACATTATTTTGGAAGAAGATTGTGCGACATGCAATATTTAAAATGCGTGTAGTTGCTCTACTTTCATGTATAATCTAACTGTGGGTGGATTTGCGTGAATATCTATGGCAGTCATATTCACTGCAACAAAAGCGATTTAATATTCATTGAAAATAAGTTAGCTTATCTGGATTTTTTATATCTATGTACTGTAAAATGAAATTGATAAAACTGCTGCTTGTTGTCAGAATGAACTAAAAATAGTAAAAAAATCTATAATTACCAAATCATAATTTTGTTAGGATACATGGCTAGTTAAGAGATAAAAGTGTGATTCATCAGCAATTACATAATTATTTAAATGAAGAATAGGAGTTCTCGCTAAGTTTTTATCTAGTTTGTTTTACATTGTATAACTATAAAACAACTTTTAAGAATTATACAATAACTTTGATTAATAAAGTGTGAATAAAGTATGATCATTTTTTTTCCCAATATTTTATAAAATTATTTTCAGAATTAGAAGGCTGCAAATTTGCTAATATCATGTATTCATATTTAAACACAAACACCTTACATAGCCATGTATTACGTTTTTATTAGATTTTTGTTTGATAATACTGTGGTTAGTATGATCAAAGCTCAAAAATGTGTCAATTGCCAATTTTTATATTAATTTTTATTGGCTTCAGATTTCAGTACAGTGATATGTGTAAAATAAACTGAGAGTAATTAATTACTTTGTGAAAAATGTACCTAGTGCAAGATGTTTATTTACAAAAATAAGCATGGAAGAAGACTAATTGTCTATTAGCAGATAGAAATACTGTGTGCCTTCTATTCAGAATATCTCCCACACATATGCTAGTATCTGGTGAAAACAATTATGGTTTTTATTGCTATAGAGTAAAAATTGTTTCAATTGAACAGATTTTGTACACACTCAACTTGGTACAGTCTGTACCTTTGCTATACGCACATTAAAGGTTTCCCAATTATGCGCAGGTGATTTTGGCAACGCATTCATATGAAGTTTATTCTTTATTTAGCCATTGTTTATAAATTAAAACTTTTTAATATATAAACTCAGTTGAATATCGTATTTTTTAATTTATCATGAAATATGGAGCTATTTGATACCTCATTCCGTCATTGTTATCCAGTAGGTTTAATATTTGTAAAATGATAGAGATAAAGTTTTTTAATGTGATTATAGAGCTGTTAGATGCCTCTAATTGACGTTCTAGGTAAAAATCAATTTGATTATAAATAAAAATTATCATTCATGGAAAGCAAAATATAGAAAAGAATATATTTGTAAATAAGAGAGCCATTTAATATTTATTTTTGAGGTGACTAATATAATAAGACAGTTATCTTCTTAATCTTAAAAAAGTTAAACCATTTTACTATTAAAATGCACTCCCAAATAAGAATGTGTCATAACGCTTAGGTTCTCAACTCTTATGTTTCTACAAGACATAGGGTACAATATTTTTGGTGTCATTATAAGTATAGCTCTCTACACACGTCGCTACACAACTTGAAATTGACTTGCAATCAGCTCATTGAGTCCTATTTTGCGTTGTTTACTAAGCAAAACAATAAAAAATACCCAAAATAAGGGGACGCTATTGGCTGATTGCAAATTGGTTGCAAGTTGTGTCGCTGCCTGTGTAGCCAGCTTAGGACAAATTTAGTTATTTTTACTACTTTTGTTCAGTAAAGGAAATTATTAGACTTGAAAGAGCTATGATTGTTTTACAATTAATAATTTTATCCAAAAATTGTTTACGAGAATAAGA
The DNA here is from genome assembly GCA_022113835.1 of Atopsyche davidsoni. Classification (NCBI taxonomy): domain Eukaryota; kingdom Metazoa; phylum Arthropoda; class Insecta; order Trichoptera; family Hydrobiosidae; genus Atopsyche; species Atopsyche davidsoni. The sequence goes on along the minus strand of JAILWY010000019.1, from coordinate 3,223,549 downwards.
CATTCTGTTTCGGCAATTTCTGTTTTATCTTCCCAAATAATATCCCTTCCATTAGGGAAAAACATTAGTAATGTAAAATAAAATTTATTGTATTTATTAAATATATTAGTGCGAACAATTGGTCTAATGTGTGCATAATATTTAATTTCCTTATCAGATGCCATTTTAGTAAAAAAAAAAATAACGTGCACATGGTGCATCTCTAATGTGTGTACAGTACCCGGAAATTATAGTTGTTTAAGTTTTAAATTTTTGAAATTGCCAAAGTATAATTATTTCCCTTTGAATAGTTTATTAATGAGAATCCTTTTGCTGCGTTTATTTGTTTTACATTTTTTCAATTGCGTTGTTTAAATATATATTTATGTGTAAATGAATAATACCTATTTTTAATATAGTAAATCATTTTAGAATTAAAAAAAATATTTTTTGTCAATAAGAGTCATTAGCATAATGTTAAAATAATGTATTTCTTGGTGTGAAATTTGTTGTATTTTTTATGTAACTTTTGAACTGGATTTGCTAGGCGTTTCTTTTTATTTTGGTCTGTGAAACTTCCTATTTCAGATTGAGTAGGAGCCTATGCAGGTCCAATACTAGTATACTCACAAGGCCTACTTGTTTTACATCAATTCGTTTATTTTGGAAACTAATTGATTTCATCGCAGTTTTACTGTCTGCACATTATCTATTTAAAAAAAAAACTATTTCCCAGCGGCAGTAATAGCAAACAAATAGTTTTAAAGTAAATTAAAGATGGAAATACTAGGGTAAGGGTTGATGGAGATTAAATATTAACACACAAGGCTGAAGTATGATTCGCTTGCATATGTGTAAACATTTAACAATTATACTAATTATTTGTAAGATTTGATGAAAGATGGAATATTGTATCTTGAAAATACCTAAAGTGATAAGCAACTATGATTGTTTTTTTTAGAAATAAATTATTACAATTATATAAAAATGTTTTACGTTTATTTCATATCGGTTTACATAATATTATGACAATGAAATCCTCGATTATTAGAATTAAAATTATATTGCATTTTTATTTGTAAAAATAAAAACAATATTTTAGCTTAACTCTTAGTACAGAATATAACATATTTCCTTAAGTTTTTTTTTCAAAAATATTTCAATAAATATATTATTAGTTAAAACATCTATATACATAGCTTGCTGTTATATTTATACTAAATTTAACATTTTATTTTTTTACCTAGTTTTTATCACTAGGTTGGTGTAGTTATGATAGAAGGGTGAGTTGACAAGTGGATAAAAACAAGATATTTGAAGATTTTATGAAAAAATATCTAATCTTTATAAATTTGGTCTAATAAATCAACAATTTTTAAAATAAATATAGATTGATCTCTTTTTGAAGATAATTTCTACCTACTAACAAAGTTTCATGTTTGAGAATATATGTATTTATATTAATATTAATGAATAAGAAGTCTTATCTGTGCAATTTCATGACATTTGATAGTTCATGTTGTCTTGACAGTTTTTGTTCAAGTGATTATCTTCCAAGCCAACAAAAATATAACTTTTGACTGCTCCTTCTGCTCGGATGGGTCTATAATTTATTTATAGCTATAAATAAATTAAAAATGTCCTGCAAATCACAATTAAACATCAAACTTTGTGTTATTTTATTCCGCTTTCGTTTTGAACGGTACTTGGCACACTCATATTTTCAGTGATGTTTTTATACAGGATATTGTGTCCTCGTCTGCACTCCCACCACTGAAACTTAAACTGAGCTAGTTAAGTGATACTTGCTATCTTTCAAATTTGATTGTCAACCAGACTGATAAAAATTAATTCTATTTCAGAAAATAATTTCCAAGAATCCAAATGTCTTGAAGTTCTGGAACAAATGAGGCAGTGCTGTCTTATATGGCATAAGAAGTCATTAGTCTGCTCCGGAATCAAATTAGAGCCTCCAGCTGAAATGCCTAGTGAAGTGAAGCCAAAACACTAGGCTAACTACTGTAGATATTCAAGTGTCATGAAGTCTTGTAATTGTACAAATAATATTTCTGAAATAGATGATATCCTAGAACTTTTTTATGCAAGTACCCTGTTTACTTTTTGCTTGTGCATGGATTTTAATTAAAGTATGATACACCAAATGGCTAGGAGGCTTTGGATTACTTTCACGGATTTTTTCAAAATGCTCACAACTAAAATTATTTTCGATATCCTTACCATTTGAGTTATCACATTTGTTATATATGGAGTGTTAAAAATTGATCCACTTCATTATGAATGAAGTTTACGTTATTATCAATAAAGTTTTACTATTTAATAATGATAAATAGACATTTCTATTTTAAAAAAATTGTCATCATTGAATCTACTAAAAAAGCAATTTGAAAACGTGTTTCGCTGTAAAGAGGTCATACGTTAAGTAAACTCGCTTAAGCTATCAATTTCTATTGAATCCAATATGGTATTGGATTTTTTAGGGTGTCGCTGCCATCAGACTTATTATTTATTTATCCCATATCATGTTTGAATTTGTATTTCAATGTTATTTAATATATTATTTTACATCACGCTGCCAACTATGAATTAAATACCAAATTTGCATACAATCATTATATGTTTTTTAAACTATTTCAAATATTTCCTGCTGTTTGATATTATTTTGCAAATAGTTAATAAATAAATATAGTACCTCCAATTTACATACGTAACTAATTTTTATTATTTAGTTCAGTGTACAGTTACCAACGAGTATTGGAAAGGAGACATCGAGCTGTGGCAAAATTTTTCAAACAAGCCCCTATATAATGAAACAAAATTTACTGACATATTCAAAGACAGCTAAGCGTAAAGCAAATGTCCACACAAGTAGGCTCGTAATACATTTCACTAATTTATTTCAGTTTTCTGGTGTATACGCAATATTACACAGTTTATAGAAACAAAAAAATTGAAGAAAGAAACATTGCAACAATTATGAATGTGTTATCAAATTTCGCACAATTTCAGCATAAAATAGAGTGCAAACATTAGGGCACGGTAAAGATAATGGCAAAGGTATTCAAAAGCTATCGCTGCTGCTTAATGAAACTGGTAAAATAAAACATTTGGGTGTATAAAAATAATTTTTAGTAAACATTTTCAAGAGGAGAAATGTTGTTTTCATCATATACAGGTCTAGTTATATGTATAATATATCATATTAGTCAACATGTATGCAACTTATGTTCAAACCACTAATTATACTTAGTTTTTGAGATATTATTAGATTAGTCTTTTTAGTATCAATAAAACGTAGTATAAGTCATAATGATAAATGAAACCTCATTTAACTGCTTAGTAAATTATATTTAAAAAAAGTAATAAACAAATTATTATATTTCGTACATCCAGAATAGCTTTGAAATCAACATACATCTAGGTAACTGTCAGATAAACACATAGCAACATAGCCTGTCTCGCATTTTGTAAGTAATCATTTAGTTGCTGTTTCCTGTTCTTCCATGGACATGGAAGATAGTTTCTTGCCTATCCTCTCATGGATGTCTAGATACTTGGCCACACATCTATCCAAGCACACTGCTTCGCCTTTACCTATCAATATACAAATGATAAGAAATCAAAATTTATAATAGACAATTTACTGCTATTATATAAAACCATTATTATGAGTAAAAACATATACTGTATATAAGTAGGGCACAAGCAGTTGTATATGAGCATTTTTGTAGTGTACTTAGTCCACTTATGAGGCATGGTTAAAGAAATCCAAGTAAGTAAATTACTGAACTTGATACAATTATATTTTCAGATATAAAAATACAGGGAGCATAATCCATATCTCAGTAATCGCAGATATTAGTAATAATAAATAGTTGAGATAATTCAAAGAAACAATACTGTTTTTCATCTGTTGATATACATATAAAAATATTTTTACCTAGCTCAACCTCCGCATATTTGGGAGGTATGCATTTTTTATGACAAGCTGTTGTCAATCGGTTGTACATGTCGGACATCATCTCAATTTCCAGTTCTTGAACCAGTTGCAACTTAGAGGGATCCAGTTGGGGCATTGACATCTTGGAATTATTTTAACACTTAACTTACAATTGAAATGTTTTATGTATTTGGAATATTAACAATGAAATATTAAGAAGCACTTTCAACTGATCCTATATTTCTTATTTTTTATATTATAGTCAACTTCAATACTATATTTATCTGAAAATAAAAAAAGATGATGACATGTATGAATTTGTTTATTTAAAACATTTTTTTTATACTTAAAAACTTCGTAATGATTCATTTAAATTGACTTCATGAACAAGGTGTAACGTTTGTATCGTGGTATTGGAAAAAAATATATTAAACAATAAACATACATCTTTTAATGAATTCGTTTTGCCTTGGTAAATAAAATTTAAAAAAAATTGTTGACAAAATCTATATTAATGTTCAATGAGTATTAAAATAGTAAGCGGTAAGTACAAAATGATGAATGCACATAATAGTAATAATCGCAGCTTGCAGATGCTAGATGCAGATAGTTTGCAATCAAACAACTAATATACCTTAACGGGGATGAAACCTCTCAGAGCGTTCGTATTCACCTAGGTTACTATTTCTCATACGCTCTCGAATTTTCATATTCTCAGTACGTTGCGAAATTACAGAGTTCCTGGAAAGAGCGAATGCTGCCACTCCTGTAACTGTTAAAATTGTCCTAAAATGTAGGACCCGTTACTATGTGTATTGTATATAATCGTTATATCTTAAAAAAATATATCAGACAATCTATAAGTTACATCATTCGCAAGCGCCAAGCTTTATAAATGTATTATATAATGAAAAAATCGCACATGTCAGCGAGCAACATCACATCAGAATACTTACCAAGATATACCAATTTTTGCAAACTTCCCAAGCGGCATGATCATGAAAAAAAGGATTACACGATTATCAGATTGGTTCTATTGCGGTCTCGACAATGCATGCCGACGCTAACTATTTATTATTGACTAACCATATAACACGGGCTGACCAGTCGAAAGGTTATGAGTTTTGATATTTCTTATATCAATTTTGCAGGTTGGCTGCACTGTATTTCAAGGTTACTTTTACGAGTGAGGAAATTCGGAACTTACTAGACTTAGCTAAAATCAATTGTCAAAAAACTTAGTTTTGCTAGAGCTCAGTGATATTTCTTTAAATATCTCGTTTTTATTCATTACGCATTATGTAAAAAAAAATCAAAAGATGGATAAATATTTCAAAAGTAAAAGTACATGTACAATTTCATTGGTCGCACAGAATGTGTGACTATTTATGCTTCTATTAATCCGAATTTAGAAATCAATAAATCTATGTAAAATAGCCTAACCTACCTATCTTTTAAAAAATGGGCAGCTTTTGACACAGCAAGCAACGTTTTGCGTCCGTCGACAATTTTCTTTCAAAATGTCGAGCGATGGTGCGTTTTTAGCGTCACGGAAACAGTCCGCGCAGAACGGAAATGTTAAAAATAATAGCAAGGTTGCAAACGTGAACTCAAAAAATACCAAAACCAAAGAATATAAATTTTTCACGACTACCAACAGAATCATTAAGTTTTGAGTAAATTTTCTTTATTCAAATTGAAAATCTGGCTTGCCAGAGATAATATGTGGTAGATGAACGCATTCAAAAGCAGCTGAGTGTAGAGATGTTATACTCACACCCGTGGCTGGAAGGTTGTAGTTTTATCTCTGCGGATGGAGAGAAAAGATTGGAGAGATATAGAGATGGATAGATGTGTTTTGTTTCGTCTGTCCCAGTGATAAGTGGCATATATGTATCGTGCTTCCGTGATAGTGTTATATATGACAACGACTGTAATAACAAAAAATGTAGCTATAGTGTTAAATAATTAATTAATTATATTTGGTTAAGTCTGCCATCGTTAATTATCGATTTTCATCCACGTGTAAAGGTCCTCATCGTGAACATACAGGTACTTGCCGTGTGTTTTAACAATCCATTGACGTTATGCCGGTTTAACGAGCTTCCTTTGATCGTATTTTCTCAATGTTATGTGTTATTTTTGTTTGTTTGTTAGAAATATCTTCGAAAAAGTAGTTTACAGTCACATTGTGATTTGAAATGCCGGCGGGACGTCGCGAGCTTGATATTAATGTAAAGATGCCAGTATCCCCGGGAATGGATGTCAGCACCATCAACATAAGAAATCCAATTCCTTCTGGCGAGGTTTTAACCGATCTTTCTCAGAAAAAATGGAAAATAGGAAAGCCTATTGGTAAGTTTTCGTTATATTTTAAAAGCAAGTTGGTACAGTTTTATATATAAATATATATTCTTCGGATCCCTCTACTCAGAGGAGGTTGGCGACCATCTCATTGGGCATATATTTATGCTGAGCCAGTGTTCATGGTTTTTTTTTTTCTAGGAAAAATAGTGTAGTGGGTCCCCGGATCCTTCTACAATGCAGTTTTATATTAATATTATTTAGTTTTATAAAAAATAAATTTGCATTATTATAGAATTTGAAGTATTAATGCATTGCTGGAAGACTGTAAATATGTATTATCTCTAGTTTAAGTGTGATATTTTTCATATTAATATTATCGATTTAAAGTTTTTTTGCGGTTCGTTATATTTGTAGTACACTTGTAAATATAAGAAATTCTACAAAAAAGACTAACAAGTTTATAGTTGTAAATTATGAATTGTTTCTTTGATATACTATGTGCCTTCTTTGTATGTCATTGGTGTTTGCTACCTTCTTTAAATTTATTTCTACTTCTTTCTTGATTCCTGTGTATAATCAATTTATTACTAAATATATATAATAAAGCACTATTTAGTTTACAAATACAAGTAACTAGGAATAGCCACTGTTACTACACTCAAATAGTGTTTAAAAAAATAAAATACATATATCTAATAAATTACTATGGCTAATCATTTTATGTGTGCAAAACAATTTATTTATTTTTTAATCTTCAGGACAAGGGAGTTTCGGGGATGTATACCTTGCCTCAGATGATTCATCATCAGAAATTAATTCTCGAAATGCAAGATTTGTTATTAAAGTAGAACCACACACAAGTGGGCCTCTTTTTGTGGAGATTCACTGCCTCATTGCTGCAACAAATTACCAAAAAGGTATACAATTTTATATACATTGATATAACAACTTTGATCTGATAAATTTGAACAGCTATTATCTGATTAAACTTTGTTTTGCTATTGCTATTGCTACTATCTGATTAATTTTTAAATGTCAATATGAATGTAATCCGTAATTCTGTTTTATAAATCCAATAAGCACCAACATATTTCATCGCATTGAACAAAAAAATGTTTTATAATTATTTCTTTTTAACCTAGAAAATTAGACTTATGTCTGTTATTGTGTAATTGAAAATATATTTCTCAATATTATTTAACTTACTTTATTTTTATATTTTTTTAATTCTATTTGAATTACAGTGTTGTGGATTTTATTGAATCAACAGAGTTAAATCATATGTCAAGTAAAGCTTAGGAGAGTAAAAATCTCAAATTTTCATTTCACTATTCAATAATAATGAATGTATATTGAAATTATAGAATTTTATTTTTTGTAATGAAAGACAAAGGATTTTTTATTTTCTTTTTTATCATTAATCATAAGGAAAATATATCTGCCTTGATGTCATTTTGTGTTGCGGATGTGTTTTATTTTTTATATTTTTTTCTTGCGATAATTTTGCTACAATTATTTAATATATTTTAAAAATACACTTGTTTTAGGAAATTCGCATATGTTACAATAACTTCTATAGTGTATGATGATGTGCCATTTTTATTAAATATTAAATTTAAAAACCAAGAACGTTTAAGTTTCCTACAAGTTTTTTTTTTTTTAATGTTAAAAATGATCGAGTATTGGATGATGTTTTAAACATTTTTTATATGTAAATAAAACGTACTTGTTCAACAACAATCATTGTACATTTTTCGCTTTCATAGGCGGGTGCCAATTCCCTACATTTTAAATAATATGCATTTATTATTAAATGGCGAGTTTATTCCATATTTCCACCATCTTGCTATCTGTCCCTATGCGCATAAATATTTTTGATATGGTTTCTAAGCTCTCATACTTGAATTGCTTCACCTATTTTTACCACGAGGAAGCCATGTGAAACATTTTTTTTTTGACATGATAAAACACTTGCATCTACAAATGACATATGCTAATTTCACAGGCTAATATAACAGGTGAATAGCTAACAGATTGGCATTATTTATGGTGGCTACTCGTATCATGAGTCCTACTAAGTGCTTTTGAAATTTACACGAATCAATAATTTTTACTCTTAAAATTATACCTTTAGATGAAATTTGTATATCTCTTGTCACATTAATTGGTATTTCTTTGCTGTGCAAACTTGTTTGTTGCTGTAAGCTGTGAAAACTATAATTTTAATTCAACATATCCAAAATGTTCTTTATGTTATTTCAGTTACAAAGTGGATGTCGGAGAGACGATTACAGCATCTTGGTATTCCAATGTATATAGCGAGTGGGTCTCACACAATACATGGAAAAAAATACCGTTTCATAGTAATTCCAAGATTTTATCGGGATCTCCAAAAATTATCAAAAACCATTCATCCTCGCAACATATTAATCCTCGCAAAGCAAATTCTAGACATCTTAGAGTTTTTGCACGCGCAAGGGTACACTCATTGCGACATTAAAAGTAGTAATCTGATGATTGGTTTTAATCCCAGTGACAAACCTTTCTCCCAAAAAGAATTTTCTGCAAAAAAAAAAAAAAAAATTTGCTTAAGAAAGATAAACAAAAAAGTTAACTACAGAGATGCGTCAATTTGTTCTGACAGATCTTATCAAGGAATTTTTGTTGGTAATAGTAGAAGTAAACATGACAAAGATTATGCACCCGACAGTAGTTTTGAGAGTGAAGATGAATGTGAATATGAAAATTTATTTGATAAAAAACTTGGACAGTCCGCTGGACAATGTTATTTGTTAGATTATGGTATAGCGTCTAAATTTATTAACAGTGACGGAACCCATAAAGAGTTCCATATTGACCAACGTAAAGCACATGATGGAACACTGCTATATAGTTCAAGGGATTCACATGTTGGTGCACATTCGAGAAGGTCTGATTTGGAAAACCTTGCATTTAACATAATAGACTGGCTTACAGGAAATTTGCCGTGGAGCACAAGTGCTACATTGGCCGATCCTGAAGCTGTTCATAACTTCAAAAAAGAATATATGCATGACATTGAACAACTGATGAAATTTTGTTTTAAATCGGAACCATATCCTGAATACTTGAAGACTTTTCTTAGCTACATAAATAAGCTAGATTACTCTTGTAAACCTGATTATGATTATTGTCGAAATCTGTTTATTAAATCATTTAAAGACTCAGGATATGGACTGGAGACTGATATGGTCCTTAATTTTGAATCAGATCAATCGGTACATCTGAAACGAATAAATTATTCAAAGAAAACTTCCAGTGAAAACAAAAAAAGTTTATCCTTCCATAATCGAAATTTACCAGAAAGCATCAGAATTGACTTTGCAAAAATAAATGCTAGAAACCCCTGCTCACCTAGAAATGTATGTGTCATTAATTCCGTTAGAATTATTGATGTAATCAGAAAGTCGAATACTTCAGCAAACAAGAACCTTAAATCAGCCAGAAATCTGCGATCAATGATTAAAACTAAAACCACTGGTAACATGCAAAAACGTTCTAGGCGCAGTGTTGGTAGATTCGGAAACTTCCTGGGATCTGAAAACCAATACTCATGGGCAGAAATTATTGCTACAAATCCAGAAAATCTTGTGCGAGCCAATGAAAACAGGAAAAAATCACGTTCTGGTAAGGCAAAAAATCCTACAAAGGCTAGTAACTCGAATCCAGAGATTAGTAATAATTCAAATATTCTTAATGAGGAAAGTTTATACAAGCTGAACCCAACTGATGTTATGAAACATGTGCTGAATCGGTACCAAAATAAACTAGCTGGAAAATTGACAGAGATTTCAATACCTGAAATAGATGAAAAATATATCGGGAAGGGGTACACACCAGCCATGGTCAAAATTTTGGCTGCTAAAGAAAAGAGAGAAATTGACAACTGTAAAAATAAATGGGTGAAGCCAGTTCCAGCAATAGGAAAAGGTACTTGAGTGAAAATAATTTTTTTTCTTTTAAACAGAAAAAAACAGACATTTCCAGTTTGAAACATCTCACACAAATTTTTCCATTTGTTACTTTTTAGAATTGGCAAAACTACAATGTATGTCATTCATTGAATCTAGTTTTTTTTTAGACTAAATCGGGAGCAAATAAATTCTTTCAAACTTTAAAATATTCTACCAATAGTTAATTTAAGGTTCGAATATGTAGTAACAATATATGTTTCTTTTAATTTCGGGAAGTAGTCTAAATTTGTATTAGATCAGATTCTTAATATCATCTTAACTTACAACAGATGCAGAGGCAGCTACCATAAAAAAAAAATCCAGAAGAATTAAGAAGATTGATGCTGAAACGATAACTGGAGCTGAACAGAACAATTCAGAGATTACAAGATCAAACCATTCATACAACCTTCGTAAAAGAAAGTGATCTCTGCAAGTCTGTATGCCAAAAATATCAACAGTGGAAGTGTTAAATTTGTTTAATATTGTGCTTGTGATTTATTTATAATGTACTTCTCTTTCTAATATGTATATTTGTCTTTCCATTATTGATTCTTATCTTTTGGCTTTTTCGTAAAACATCTTAAACTTGTTGACTTTTATAAATACGGCATAGAATTGAACCCTTTTTAATCCAAGAGAACAAGCATCAGCATCAGCAGTAAAAATTAAACTCATTTTCATTTCTAAGAGTTCCAAATATGCTACAGCATGTTTTATTATGAAGAAAAATAAAAAAATATGTAACAGGCTGTCTCATTCTTCAGTAGACCCTAGCAAAGGAAAGTAGTAATCAAACCACCTGGTACTAAAAGTTTTCCCGCTAGTTGTCACAGCTTTCAACCGCAAAGGGTTAATGAAAACCTACGTTGTTATTGATTCATGAAAGAGTCCTTTATTTTGTTAAAACTAGAAAAATGTCATTAGGTAAATATTGATCGCTTTCAGATTTTTCTTAATGTAAAATTACTCGTAAACCTAAGGAGAATTGTAACGGCTAACGAAAACTCTTATTTATTACATTTATGTGAAATTGTAATACTTCTGTTGGGAACGGTTACTAAGTATTTTTCTTGTTCTTGAAAGCTTAAGCATCCGGTTTCTTGAATCTCTTCAGCCTCTATCATAAATTTTCCAAAGGTTCCCAATATCTTTGACAATCACCGTTTTTGGACTTAACATGGTTGTTACAACTAGTGGACTGTGTACAACTTTAATTAAACAACTGTGACACCATAACAGCAAATATCAATTTGATGCACACCGGCTTAGCGGCTGGGAAAAGCTTGTTCTAACACTGCAATCTCTCTCTAGAAGGCGAGTTAATATTAATATTACAAAAAAATAGAGCACATGGTCATATGCAAGACCCAAATCAACATAAATTAAAAGATAAAGCTCAAGCTTCGATTAAGGGAAAAATACTTAATAACCAAAATTGGTCCTTCGAGCTGGATTTGAAGCCAAAATTTAAATACAAGACTTAAAGCCGAGATTTGGAGCTATCATTGTCAGTTAATCGCCAGTGCATGAAATATTGGATGCATTTGTGTACCTGAGTGGACGTCGACAACATTGGTCTATTGAAGCCAGATGGGGCACTATAAGGTGAAAAGTGAACAGTCGATCATCAATGGTCCGTTCCGCAAGCGGATTGCTCAAAGATTGCAGATTATACTTGAAGTAGAAAAAGAAAGGGCAAAGATCCATGAAGAAATGGCAAAATCTACAAAGAAAAGGTGAAATTTCCTGAGAAAATTGCAGAAAAGAAATGCAATTGAAACTAGTATTCCTTGATGCAGAACATGAAGCTTTACAATCTAAAATTGCTCGTTGAGAAATTACAAGCAGAAAACTCTTCTCAGAGAAGGAGACATCGCTGATGTCTCACTCCTATGAAGTTGAAAAGACGAATGACCTCAGACCTTTGGACTGACTGCGAGCTGTGCAGTCGGTTGATATGAACCGCAGATATACTCAATTAATTATTTGTAAGTTTATTTTTTAACATTCCGTTATTAAAATAAAAGCCAAATGACCAAAAAGATTACAATATTTTGTGATAGACTCTTTGAAAACATTCCCAAAATGTTTGATAACGTCTTGGTAACACATCTCACCATTCAAATAATTTAGTCATCACTTTGTCATTAAACTTTTTTATTTGGTCTTTATGATAACAAAATTCAATATCAAGTGCATAATATAGAATTGATAGTAGTTATAATATTTACACATAGTAAATTTGGATAGTTTTAGAATCGGACATTATAAAAAACGGTTATGTAATATTTCAGCATATTAAACAATTAAAATAATAGCTTGTGTAGATTAATAAAGGATTCCTTGTTTCTCCTACCAAAATATTACTTTTAGTTAATATTAGTCAATTCTTAAATATAAAATTAGTTTGTCTTCATTCTTAGATGTTGAATTGATCAATTTCAAATCTCTGAAGATGATCCCAGTTTTTGGGTACTATGCCGGAATTATAAAGAAGTGGCGTATCTCCCAAGAACCTAGTATCTACTATAATAATAGCCATTGTGTGTTTATTTGTATGTATGTTTCGTTTTTCCGTTCTGTATAGAATATCTTAAAAGATACAACGCTGATTTTTTGCACATAAGTTAAGTAAATTTTTCCGCAGCTATGTGCCGAATTTCAAGACGATAGGATAATATTTTCATTCATAAACTTTAAAATATGCTTTAGCTAAACTTTAATTATATGATTCACTTCTTCGCCGCGAGATGTCGTTCACCGCGAGAATTTCAAATTTAGAACTTTTACAAAAAAAACAAAAGACGCATCGTTCATCAAATACGTCATTTTGTGACGGGCTACATTACTAGTATATAATAATGGCCACTAAAACAAGGAGCCCATTTATTTGTATAAATTGAGGTTTATTTTATAGACTGAAAAAATAATATTTTTTTGCATATAGAAACCCTGTGACCATCCAATCCCGAGATGAAATTGTCGTTTAGATCTGCTGTAGCTCTCACTAGATCTTTTCTTATAAATTTGTAAGATCGTAAAAGATACAGGTGAATCATACCTTTTTGCAGAACTTTTAACCTGGTACTCCTTTTTCTATATTTACTATTGCAAGCATATATTTTTGACAAACTAGAGATGTCAGTCAGCCGCTTGATTTAATTATTATTATTGTTTCATTATAAGTATATAATTAGTTTTATTATTATTAAAAAAATTATAAATTTAAGCATGAATTCATTTTCTTTAACAAGTAAAATTCTTATGACTTGCCTATTTTAAATATCCACAGACCAATGTGAAATGTTATTTTCGTGTGGTTATTAAGTTTCAACAGCTTAGTCGGTGTATTGTGATGCATTATGTTTAAGTTTTTATATAGGGTATCGGAATATATTTATGTTTGCATACAGTGTTTATTCATATTTATTTGTATATTGGAATTCCAATTTCTTTGATTTTATTTTATATTGTTAAACATACATAGATACTAAACTATACTTATAAGCATGCTACTTATAAAGTTTTGTACAGACTTTTATTACATTACATGACTAAATGACTACATGACTTAATATCAATACTGGAGAGGGAAAGTAATTTAACACCCATGTCATTGAAAGTAGACATAGTTTGAGTCTTAATATCAATATGGCATGTGGATATATATATATATATATATATATAAATTAACCTACTTGGTAGTCATGTGTACCGCTGTGGGTGTGTTAAGTCTGCATTCTGATTGGGTTTGTCTATGCTTTCAAAGTTATTGATTTGTTTTTATTCATATGTTTATTATATATACATAAAATATTCATATAATTTATATGGGATTTTATTTTATTTCGTAAATAAAAAAAACATGTTCCTTGTTTTAATGAAATTTTCAATTGCATAAAAATAATAATCCCATCAACAAATTGTATAGTCAATTTTTTAATGTTTGTGAAATTGCTACATGAAAATATCTCGTGACTTATTTTTGTGTATGGTACTCATACAACTAAAGTTAATATTAGTGAAAATATATTTAAATTAATTTGCAACCATAATGAATGTTTAATTAACAACTGGCATTAAATATAGTATATATATATAGTGCTTCACATCATTATACAATGTGTGGCTATTTTTTTTATTAATCAACAAATGGCATTTTTTTATGTTGCCTATCATCAGTACAAATTTTGTGATACAAGTCTTGTTGAAAATATATATATATATGTATATATATATATATATATATATATATATATATATATAAATATATATAAATATATATAAAAATATAAATATATATATATATATATATATATATATATATATATATATATAAATATATATAAATTTTCATGTAAATCCCTGTGCAACAATATACAATGAATTGTAATAAAATGCTACATAAGTGCATCAAATGTTAGGTACATTTCATCAAGCAATATTTTTTTCCAAATTTGCCTACTAGCTTGAATGTAAGTGTTTATAGTAAACTTAAAGTAATTTATGCAATCTACTGTAGCGTCTGAATAAATATATTTATAAATCTTTACTAAAAGCTTACTATACTCTTTAATACTAGTACCAAGTAGTGGATTTCAATTATTAGTGCAATATTCTATGCTGAATAAATAATTTGCCTAGTTATAATCACATACATATTTTGTTTTTAAAGTAAAAATCTTTCCATTCACAAAATTATTGTGCTTATAAATGTATAAAAAGTCATTTTAGAGTATACAGAGCGTTATTTTTTTTATACTGCATGTCAATGCTTAACATTTGAAATTTAATGCTAACAAACAATATTGCTTCACGAGCTAACAACTAATCTTATTGTTTTTTTTTAAATTTATTTTCGTGATTATTAAAAATGACATAACATTTATTTTAGATAGCAAAAGCTTATGAAGACATGAGACATTGATCGAAAGCAAATAACTAATCCATTTTAATAACTGTAATTTGACTACTAATTCTACATATACTCTGTATGATTAACCATATTTTTAAGTAATATTCCGTACAAAAAAATAAATTGTAATATCAAACTTAAGGACCTATTAATTTTTTTATGACATTAGTATTAGAATGTAGTAATAACTTGCCTCTATACACCACATAAAAATATAATTTTTAAGTAGATCTTAATATCTCAGCCTGATTAGTATGTAGTGATGTTCTTATAATTATAATGAGTTGAAAATAAATAATTTCAGGATGATTGTAATAAGTGTTTTGTTTCTATTATAAGTTTTGATGTAATGTTTAATATCAAAAACATATTTTTTTTAATTATAAAGGTTTAATAATAAAGGTTTTCACCACCAATGCTTTGGAAATATATTTTTTTTTCTGTATGAAACAATTTTCTAATTTGGATTGACCTTAAATATGACTATTGCACAGACACCTCATTTGAGTGGTATAAAACTAATACTTTACAAAAATATTGTAAATGTCTGTTTTTCATATTTAATATTACCAGAAAAAAACTAATAAAACTAATTGAAATGCACTCTACCAAGAGTTGACGGTTGAGATAATTGACATATACACTAATGTATTCTAACTTAATTTTTTTATTTACTTAATGCTTGATGTATTACTAAGTGGAATGATGCTAGTGTAATAAATAATAGGTTAGTAAGAATAAATTGATAGATAATAATTTTTAGATGAACAATATGCCTCAATAGCGCCTTAGCTGCGACTGAATGCAACATATTTTAAAAATATTTACAAATATATATATATGTATAATTATTTACAAGTAGCATAAATAGAACTCTTTTAATTACGACAATTATCTTAACTTCCATTTCATGTCAAGAACAAATCTTGTAGTTGTCTCTGTGTAGTTGTTGGCGGTGTTCAATGTTCAAAAAATTGCCTCACAATTATAATATTTAATCGAGAATTACTTAATTAATTATACGTAGTACATGAGAAATTGAAGATAAAAAATCAATGGAAAAATTATATTTCTGTATATTGAATGTCAATAATAATTATGCAGCTTTGCTAGTCAGTCGGCAAGATTTTATAAAATTATTTTAGTAAAATTACCGTTAGTGTGAGGCCTTGTTAAGAAGTGTTCATATGTGTCGATATATAGTATATATAGCAATACCGATTATATTTATTTATTATTCCCATTTATAAATATGTAATGATTTATTTTTCAGTAAATAATTGTAATTAAAAGTATTAAAAATGTTATCAAATTGTTTTATTAAAAATACTGTTTACGTAGGCTTTACTTCTACTTAAAAAAATACTGAAGAACTGCTTTTATCACTTATCTTTGTTTTATAAAATTTTGGCAAAAGTTAAGTAGGTTAAGGTTCACTGAAAAAATAATCTGATAACTTTTTTACATTGTGATGTACATTATATAATATAAACTAATTAGGTTTGTGATAATTATTTTGAGTACATTGCATTATTTCTTGAAGGTTTCATCATTTCAATATTATTAAAATGCTGTTGTATAAAATTTGTGACAAATAATAATGCTTTTTTTATTTACTGTACGCCGCCTACCCATCCATGTCCCAATTTATAATGCAATAGTATTATTACATATATAGGTTATTCTTGCAGAAAATTAAATTAAATAAATTTACATGCTGTGGACATATATCGGGTATTTTTTTTTCCTATTATTTATTGTAATAAATATTGGGTTTTTAAAAAGAATACTTTTTTCAAATATTTATTGAATTAAATTTTTATCAAATATGAGGAAAAATTTATCTTTGAATAATGTATCATCCACAGTTTTTTTTTTATATGAATAAGATGCACTGCAAGCCAAAAGTACCCACTGACTTGATTGATTCTTACAGACTTTAGAAAGCAAAATGTTTGTGCCAAAGTAGGTCGAATATTTTTACTTGGGCTTTATACTTGCATTTTGCGATTTGTTAACATTTGCGTCCGCATACACTTAACTGGTGCGAATGAATTAATAACAAAATATTATTATTCCAAACGAAAACACTGGAAACGAGGGGAATCCTCGAAGTATGCATTTTTTTATTGTTTCGCTCGTATACATGAAACGCTGAAAACATCATTCGTATTTTTTTATTTGTTCAATACTACGAATAACCGACGAAAGTCGTTTACCTGTTTAATTTTTTTCACCGTTTCGTACGTGTATCGTTTATCAAAAAACTTATTATTTGTACGATACATTTATCCACGTTTAGTATACTGAACTAGATATGCACATTACATCCGACAATTAAAAATATTTATAACATTATTCACAAGCAATTTGATTTAGTTCACACTGAAAACTGGTGTTCAATTTAACGATGGTGACCTTCATCTTATTTTCGACTAAAGTATGTTGAAATCGCGTGATCTCTGCCGCGAGGTCCTAGACTGGTATTTAGCCTTTTTGGTGGCTGGATTTAAAAAAAAATGCCCGACAGTCTCAGATTTACAAAACTAATTCTATTGAAAATTTAAGATGAGCAAAAATATGTTTTTATTGAAAAGGTAAACTTACATAAATTCGACCGCACCGATCTATACAATGTTCTGACAAAAAAATATTAATGAGTAATTATCATAAATCTTCATAGAATTATTACATTTATAACAGTGTAGATTCCAACAAACATCTTGTATACGGATCATCATCAATCAATTGAATTTAAATAAAATTACAGAGCAGCATCATTTGAGCACAGGTGTTTGTTTCAATGGTTACCTTGTCGTTTTTGTTGGGATCACTATAATGGCTCTTGTAGATTTATCCAAGGCGATTTCTTCAAGGCATGTCAGTACGAAAGTGCTGAAGAGGTCTCCCACAGGGAGTCCATGTAAAGGTCTACGCCATAAAAAAAAAACACCCAAAATAAGGGATGCTATTGGCTAGCTGCAAGTTGATGGTACGATTTGTTGCTACGTTTCTACGCGTGTCTTCTTCTGATGCCTCTCCTCATTAGATGTTGGCGACCATTCCATCGAACATATCTCTATCCTGGGGCAGTCTCACCAATTCGGCCGTACTTCCGATCTCCAGCCGCGTAAACTTTCTCCTTCCAATAGCCCCTTTTCCTTCGATTTTTCCTTGGATCATCAGCTGAAGGATGCTATATTTACTGTTACGAAAAATGTGGTCAGAATAGAAGACCTTCCGCTTATTTACCAACGTGAGGAGATCTCTTTCTTTGCGCATTCTGTGACGCGGTCAACACATAGTATTTTAAGGATTCAATTGAATTCTTCGCATAGTAGCTTGCAGAGGCCCAGAAATGAAGTGTTTTAGGGGTGACTTTTGGTTTAAATAAATTTTGATTGCTGGCAGCCCCTCTGATGACATTATTTTTTGGTTCACGCGATCCACTGCTGAGAGGAAAGTGAATCGAGATAGACAATCGACTTTTCGTCTTTTTGATGCAGACTATTGGCGGTTGCAGTATTTTTTCAGCACACAAGGTTCGATGTGCAATGTGAAATCCGGAGAATGTCGGGCGTGCCCAATCGATGGAGTCTTTCGCTCCTTGATCTTGAGTGTTCACGGTAGCTCTTATTACATCGACCTTTCCATATTCTGATACTTGCAGCCTCGCACTGGACGAAGACTGGACTCGGTCCATTCACTGTGTATGATGGGACCCAATGTTGATCACTAATTAGTGCGTTTGCGAAAATATTTATTTTAGTAAATATTCATGTTTGAAGCATCAGCATAAAACTGATATTTTACATAAGGAATAGCTTTTTGTGTAGCTATACATCGGTGAATATTAAATTTAAAAAAAATATATATTTTATATGCTATTTTGCCACGACTGTATTTTTATCTAAGTCATATAGTTTTTCCTGAATAAATAAGCGATACAATGAATTCGTCGGATGCGTGCAAGCACGAAGGCCCGACTCGTCGCAGATGTTGGCGTGCATGGTTTTACCACAATTGAGTGAATATACAATAAAAATGCTAGAATTTGATTAGCAGTCCACCGCGTGACTGTTGTATTTTTTCTTCCGTTAATTGTCCACTTCCAGGGATACTCCGCTTAGAAAGGCCATTAGACCTTCACCTAGTATTCAATATGCGTGCAGACACTCAAACTTAGCGTAGATACACATCTCAAAGTAAAAACAATTAATCACATTATTTGCTTAATTTTATTCTTATATTTGACCAACGTCTAAATTATGAATAATACATATTGAATTTAATAACATAGGTATCAATTAAAAAATAATAAATATAGGAATCCACACGTTTATTATTTTATCAGAAATTTCCTCATCGATTGATGCAAATAAAATACGATTTCGATACAAACGATTTTCTGAACTGAAAAACTTATGCTGTTTTTTATTTTTATTGAATAAAGAGTTTTTATAATTGATTTAAAAATTGTATTTTTGTCAATCATATTTTTGTTATTTCAAAAATTAATAAAAATAAACATTTATGATAAATATTTTTTGATCTTGATGCCAAATGTATAAAAGTTAGAAACAAATAATTTTTTTAGTAAAATGTTTCTATAGGCAATATGTCTTTTTTAATTTTTTTATTAAAAATATTTAATTTACTGTCGCATTATAATTACATTTGATGTAGTATGAATGTCGTTTATGAATACTATTCATCAATTCTAACTTAATATTCAACTGCGATTTCTAGTATTTTCAATTCCATTGTTTTTGCAACATGGTGCGTCTGTCTTCATATATTAATTTCTAGTTAGCATCCAATAATTTGGTAATTATAGTTCATTAAATTTACCGTTATAAAAATTGTTTCAGAACTTTTTCAACATTATATAAATAAATAAAATCAAACGAAAATAGAGAGGCACTTGAATATTGTTTGTATATTTAATGTGTTCCTGAACTCCATAAAAATGGAGTTTTTTAAATTTTTATGAAAGCTCACTTTTGTATGTATTTGTTAAAAACTAATGTTATATTTTTAATTTGATTATCGGAGAAATAAGATACTAATGGATGGAAATTCTTCCAAAATACAAAGAAAAAGCATTTCACTGTAAACTGCACTTTTGAGAGTAATCTTTGAAGTCATTACTTATAAATTACGTTGAATTCAACATAATATTTATACATGGGTAATTAATGTGGATTATTTGCATTTTAAAAAAAACTATTGTTATTCATAATGTCGCTGGTATAATAGAACTCTTGATAGTATAAGATATTAGATCGTAGAATCATATACATAGTATCGTATTAGATCTTGATAGAATTACTAGGTTTTATTCTCCTTCGCGTGACATGTCCGCGTCAAGGTGAAAGTAATAAGAAATGCCATCGTCATAACATACTATTTTATTTAATTAATGTACACATTCTAATTACTATATAAATACACAATGAAACTATTTTTTCAAAACATTATTAACGATTCTCACTATCTTCTATTAGTAGGAATCGAAACCTTTCTAGTAAGGTAGTTAGAAATTACATATTGTTACAGCTATAAGACGCGTTACTAAGACATAAAAGCTAATTATTTATTATATAATTTCGGAATTCGATATCTGGAGAATATTTTAGACGGTTGTGTTTTTAGCGAGTGAAACCAACTGACAAATTCATTTTTTTAATATATGATAATCAGTTCGTGAATGGTCAGTTTGCCCCACACGGTTCAGCGTAAGCGAGAGTAAAATTGCGTACCCAAATTGTAAAGTTGATCAAAAATGTATTATTTAAACATTCAACTTATAAACGGGAAAAAAATGAAAATTTTTATGATTTCTTCTGCATGGCTGATCACGTGAGAAAGTGTAAAATTACTTTTATAAATCCAACGCGCTGATGTCGAGTATTCTTAAAACGCACTTCAACGAAAGATAATGTAATTATAACTATACTTTATTTTAATACCTTAGCAAGGACTGGCTTACATAAGGCAGTACATGATTAGTCAACAAAAGAAAAAAAACATGTTATGCACTTTGTTTGATTTAATAAAAATAGTTGTTTTCAATCAAGCGAGTCAGACGAATATACCAAACATATGCAAAAGCGTTCGCATTATATATGAATATATCCGAAATGTATACAAATATACAGATTTTGTTTGCTCGAATAGTTGTGGAGCAACCAAAAGTGAGCGCACTTGCAACCTGTCCTCGAAAAGAGAAAGTAGCGAATCAAATAAAATATCTGCAATCTATAAAGTAATTTGGTAAGTTCTTGGACCTTCATTTGGCAATGGACTGTATTTAAGCTATAAACGCAAATATGCGTGTTTGTTACGTGAAACTTCTTGAAATTAGTTAAATTATTTTCATGTATTTAATATACAATTCGTGTAGCAATAATGTGGGAAAGAAATTAATATTACTGTTAAAATCACTTGATTGGCTGTAATCGTTGAAATTAAATATAATGAAAAGAGAAGTCTTCACTTTTCGTCGTACGAAAAATTGTATTGGAAGTTCGTGACGTCACAGCTTTCTCCATTAACGTACGTAATAATTATGTTGTCATTGCTTTGGAAAGAATTTTTTATTCCGATTTATTCAATGTATGTACTTATAATTTATAATCTTTACAATATTTTAAGTTTTTATTGGTTAAACCGAATATCTGTTCCCAAAATATATCTTAAATATGTACTTTTATTTGTTCAGACATATTTTACATTTAACATTTTTTAAAGTAAAATATATATTAAAAAAACCCAAGATGATTTATTTTATTTTGTTATATGTTGATTTACAAAAGTTAGAGCTATGATTACAATGCGGTATGTGCTATCCCCTGGTCTTGCGTGCAGGTTGTGGGGCTTACAGGATGTGGCTTAGGTGGTATATGGGTTTCTCTATTTTCGTTATTGAATGAAAATATGTGTAAAAAATCCGTTTATGTAAATTATATACCTACATCTTCACAAGATATATATTATATTTACCCAAGTTATGTTCCACAATGTAATATTGCCATTGAAGCCACTGCGCATGATCGAACAAACTGGAAGGCGTAATCGAATAATTTATACAACCGACTCGATTTAAAGAATAATTCATTATGATAATCGAATAGTTCATGAAAACTTTATTGCTTAAAAACTAAATAACATTTTTAAAATAAATCAGTAACATAATCCTACGGAATGATAATCAACAATTCACCCGAAAAATTAATTTAAGTAAGTTGATAAGTTGGTAAGTTGATGATTTATTAATAAATGAAGAATTATTCGAATAGTAAAGTAGTCAAAAACACAAAAGTATTATATAATTCAATGAACAGCAGAGGCTACATTAAATAAATAAACCTGTGATATTATATAAAAAAGATTTTTATAATTTTCTTTTGATTAATTTACTTTTTCTTAGGTGTAGAAGGACACGGGGACCCACTTCACTATTTTCCCCTTAGAAAACCATGAAAATTGGCTCAGCATGAGTATAGTGAAATGGTCGCCAACCTCTTCTGAGGAGTGACACTTGATGAAGAAAATTTCTTCCCCTGATCCTGCGCGCAGGTTATCGGGCTTACACGGTGTGGCTTAGGTGGTAGCGTGCATGAATTACTCTCTTCGTTATTGAGTTTATGAATGGAAAAATATGATTAAAAATCACTTTGTATTTAAAAAAATGAAATTTCAAAATTGTTTTACTTTTCTTTAATTTAATTTACAATAATTTTTAAGGCTAAGGTTACGGTATGGTGTGTGGTTATACTCTGATCCTGCGCGCAGGTTGTGGAGCTTGCAATGGTGCTATCATGCATGGATTTCTCTAATTACATTATTGTGTTGGGCAGGGAAAATAAGTGGAAAAACCCTTTATTAGCATGAGTTTATGTGTAGTAAAAATTTATAGTAAAAAAATATTAATAATAAATTTAAATAACGATAACAGGTAGCATAGTTGACAAACATGTAGGTTCATGTAATCGGGTTTGAGTTTAGACGACTTATTCGGTTGTGTTGGGAGATGTGCCCATCACTAATATTGTGTTCGTGTTCATGGTTGCGTATTGGCCGAGCCACTTTTACTTCGGCGTGCGGAGTGTCATGTAGTTGTCGCCCCTTTCCAGTTTAGAGAAATAATTTGTTGTTGGGCACGGTGCACTACAGTGTTAGTGACTGTGTTGAGTTTTAACGTTAAGCTACCATCTTCGAATATATATAAATTATATCCCGATCACACTGTATATTCTATAACCTATAACCTAAAATCTTCCGCTGTAAAATAACATTAGATAATCAACAGTGTACTTCAAAGTGTACTTGTTAAGAAATGAGTGGAATCGAAGATTGTGTTGTCAAGGTGGGCTCTAGAAAAAGCGAGGTTGGTGACATTTTAATTTATTATTTCGTTGAATGCAGTTGCAAGAGCAACAATTTCCACGACGAAAAAGTCTACATGAAATTTTCATCTCGCTTATGATATGAAAAATATTATACTACTAAATATATATAGTATCTATAATACCTGTTTTTAGTATATAATTTCTTATGAGATATAAATTTTATACAGCTGTAATTTACCTGTTTTCCAAGTGCCAATAGTTTACATAAGTCCAAAGTGGAAGGCCTTGGCTGATTCTCATTTTGTAATAGCTCATAATTAATCTGAATGAGTTGAAGTTTTTTTAAATTGGTAATTTTTATTTGTCCAATATCAAATAGTGGACGAATCTGTGGATGGATATGGCAAAAAAATTACATTTTAGATCATGTCAATGTAATATTTGTCATATCAAAGACAAATGAAATTGAATAAATTGTCTTAAATGACATTAGATTTTTGTGGTACAATCAAATACGTTCTGAGTTATTTCATTTAGTAAATTTTACATTTATTATTTTAATGCAACCAATTTTATAAATAAATTACACATCAAGTTACTTAAAGATTATCTAATATTTTTAAAAAAAATACTTGAGTGATTTTCCACATTTTTATTTTTATTAGTGACCGGTTTTGCCAACCTTTCACGTTGGCATTATCAAACAGAGTATCTCTTAGAAAAACTTTCTTAAAACAGAGAAACAATATTTTTGACAGAGAGTACTTGGTGGAATTCCATTTTAATATTTTGAATAAAAATACTTGAGTGATTTTCCACATTTTTGTTTTTATTAGTGACCGGTTTCGCCAACCTTTCACGTTGGCATTATCAAACAGAGATTTGTTTGTTTGTTTGACAGAAACTGTTTGATAATGCCAACGTGAAAGGTTGGCGAAACCGGTCACTAATAAAAACAAAAATGTGGAAAATCACTCAAGTATTTTTATTCAAAATATCATTTATATTTGTCAAATTTTCAAATTGTCAAATTGTCATTTACATTTTATGTTTGTAGAAAAAATATTTTATTTCCCAGACACGTAATAAATTGATTAATTAACGTAGTCAATAAATTTATTTTGGCTCGGATATAAGTCTATGTATCTTAAATCCTTACAAAAATTCATTGCATTTCAGAGCTTTGTTACTTTTGTTAGAGTTTATTTTCAATCCATAGAAGTTTAACTAAACATTTTGTTTAATTTATACTGCTATAATTTATGTTAAAACGATGACCGATCTTCTTCCTTTCTTATTTCTTACAGTTTATCAGTAAACCTTACAAAATTTGATTAGTTGATAATTATTTGATGTTAGTTTTCGCTCTGGTTTTTACATATGAACCAGCATGATTAAACCACATTTTTTAAAATACAAGGAGGGTCAGAATTCAAGGGTTGTTGAATGTTGAGAATCCGTGTCCATCTACTTATACAGTTACAAATTATCATATATCAGAATAAACTACTGCTGAATAATTCCTGACCGTAAACAATAAATACATTAAAAGTAATATATGTAAAGTGAAGCAACAAACAAAAATATCTCAGACAATATCGTAGAGAGAGATCAATATATTATACATCTGTTCAAATATAAAGTAAAACTGGCTAGACAAAAGCAATCACTGCTATTTATATATGTGTGTGTGTATTTTGAAAAAATCTTTCTTTTTGCAGTTGGCCCTCACTCAGACTCGCTATGTCATATCCTTATTGAAGAATCTACACCCGGAAAAAAAATTCGAAATTGGTAAGCCTACAGCGAAAGTATATCGATGCTGGAAAAAGAAAATCACTTAAACACTGCATATAAATTATAGTACCAGAGTACTTTTGGAAAAAAATTATTACCATACTTTTTTTCTAAAAGATAATGACAGTGACTTGTTATATAATATCACTTTGGAATTTAAAAATTTCTGTCCAAACTATAATGTAGTGGTTAAATTAAATTTGGTTTCGTGCACCGATATACGTAAGACATTGTCTTGAATATAAAATAATAATAATAATTACCTTTTCAAAATCTCGGTATTAGGATGATTGCTGCTTTTTAAGGCCTCTACACATGTAGCAACAAATCGCGCCACCAACTTGCTTCTTCCTCGTTGGGTGCCTCTCCTCAGAGGACATTGGCGACCATCTCAGCATTTATTTATGCTCAGCCAGTGTTCATGGTTTTCTTAGGGAAAATGTTGTAGTGGGTCCTTATTGCAGCTAGCCAATTGCGTCTAAAACACACAAAAAAAGGGATGTTAGTGGCTAGCTCCAAGTTGGTGGCGCGATTTGTTGCTACATGTGTAGAGAGCTAAATTTATTTTTAAAACCTCTTTTATTTATTGTCTGTCCATATTTTTTCAACTTTAAAATTCACATAAGAGTGCCAATTAATTCATACTTGATATTACCTTGCATTTCTTTATTGTAAGAAAATGTGTGTGCATATGTATTTATGACTTAATATTTATTTTTTAACATATTTTATTATATTTACTGATGCTGCGTATAAGGTTTTTATCCTTGCAATGCGAGTAATTTATTGTGCATTATTGTATTTCTGTGTAATTTTTATGAAGTGAGAAATGTTTGCTTTTGTGTCATTTAGGTGACTTTTGTACTTAGTTCTTTTATTTTTATAATTTTAATATGTATATATATTATTATCTCTATTTATATATATTTATATACTATCATATATATATATATATATTGTATGTGTGTGTTTGTATGAATAGGAATATATGAAGAATGAAAATATATAGTCAATGTAAAAAGTATTAAAACTAAAAAATTACACTAAACAAAGCGCTTTCAAGTATTACAAAGTAAGACGCACTGTAAAATTGCCACCAATAATTTAATGGAATTGCTCGGCGATCATATGCAGGATCTTCCTGTGTTTTAATAATGAGGAAGCAACTAATATAGTAATACATACTGGGTGTAGGGGAGATGTCACTTTAAGCTTATTTTGAATATGATTATTTAAACATTTTTGCTAATAAAGACTTATAATTAGAATATATAATATATTTATATATATATATTTCTTCTGGATTGAATGAGTGGTAATTTCAATACTAAAATACTGCAATAGTACTGTAGTGTTTGTCGAGTGATATTGTGCACAATAAATTCATGACAACCAATATGCAAAACTGGTTCGTTTGAATAATAAAGTGAATACCTTAAGGTAAGGAAATAACAATTATTGTTTTCCTTTGAGTTATATGCCATATACAAAGGTCATTTGACAAGTCTGGTTATTTTCATCGAAATGGCCTCACATTTCATTTTGACATCATATTCAATAAGCGTTCCTTGTCAAATAAATTTAGTTCGATTTCTATAAAACACGTTTCTCTGCTCTTGTTTTTTCTGCTGTGATTAAGATCTTTTAAAGTTGCAGCTTACTAATAAAATAGCTTTTTTAATAGATGAACTTCATGGGATCTTTGCACTAATATTGAAGACTATTAATTTTATCATTAAAAAAATTAAGCACATTCGTAGATTTACTGAGAATGCAGTAGAATCAGTCCACTGAAGTTCCAAGTCTATATATATATAAATATATATATTGTATAATTAGTTGTTTCGCTACACAGTGTAATGTTATGTAATTTTTCTGAATAGTGGCATAATTTGTGTTGTGATAAGATAATAGTGTTTTTATATTTTATCAAAATATTAATTAATTTTGTCAAGCTTCTTCAGCTGTAGATAGTTAAAAATTTATAAAAAGTAAATATTCAGATTAAGTAAAATACTATTTTATGAAATGTAATCATTAAATTGATTGTTTAAGCAACTAAAAGATTTATAAACATTGGCCTTGAATTACTTATAATTTATCTTACATGTTACACTGATAACATAGCACTTTCAACCTGTAGATCAATAATTACTGATTAAGTTAGGATATAAATCAATAGCAATTAAATGTGAATACTTAAACTTGTGTAACTTACTTATTATATTCATGATGATCTTTTTTGTATTAGTAACAATAAGACTTGTTATTCTCGTTTCAATTCCAAACATCCTCCCGAATCTCAAAGCATTGGCCAAAATTGAAAACATGAATTTTGTATGAACGTCGGCTGCGGTATTCAATTTAAGCTAGACTTTTTCTGTCTTGATCTAACCCAAGGAGGGAATTAGGAAAAAAAGGAGGTATTTAAAAAAGGATTAATCTTATTATATTATCCATTTTTAATATGTTTTCACACTAAATGTAAAAAATAAGTACTGCAGAAAAATTACTTCCCAATAATACTGAAACTGAAAAACTTAGCTTTTATAACCATCAGTAATATATGACTCGCATATTAAAATAACCATATCCACATTTTTTGGTTACAGTGACAATGTCTACCCTAGGTGACAGAGTTCTGAATGTATCACTGCCGAAAATTGGAGAGAAGTCTCTCTTCACAGCTGACCTAGAGGCAGCGCTTCATATTGGCTCTGTAGACCTTGTAGTGCACTCTCTCAAAGACTTGCCTACCAGCTTACCTATGGGTATGGCTATTGGTGCCGTACTGGAAAGGTATGTATATTACTTATATCTTCGCATTTCATTGAGGCTTTGTCTATTTTGATTTTTCTTGGAAGAGGATAATTGGTTCAACATCCTTAATGCTTATGTTTTTGTTTCGAATCATACTGGATTCCAAAAATAATATTCTTTATCTGTTGAATGCATATAAAAAATATATACTTACTTTTATTATTATATATTTTGTAGGGAAGACCCTCGAGATGCTCTAGTGTTACGCGAAGACTTCAAAGGTCACACTTTGGCCACATTGCCCGCTGGCTCCATTATTGGTGAGTTCTGGAATGTTAATATTTTTCCGTTATATATCTCTCACACACGTTTGTGAATATATCTCATTTTTGTTTTGAATAGATGGGTAGTATAGCTAATATTACGATGTAACTTTACAGGTACGTCATCTTTACGGCGCACCGCACAACTGTCGCGCAGCTACCCCCAACTGAAAGTGTTGGATATTCGAGGCAACTTGAACACACGCTTACATAAGCTAGACAAGCACCGGCGATCTGAGGATGAAGATATGACTTTGACAGGACCTGATTATGTTGCACTCATATTAGCACATGCCGGGCTCCAGAGGATGGGGTGGCATGAACGGATATCTCAGGTCATAGCAAAACTCTCATGAGGCTGATTATTTTAAATTAAGACAAGTATAATATTTATATTTTTAAATAACTAACTTTCAAATATGTTTATTTTTTGCAGGTGCTATCATCCAAAGATGTGCTTTATGCCATAGGCCAGGGTGCTTTGGCTGTGGAATGTCGTGCGAACAACCACCGTATACTGCGGATGCTTGAGCCTCTCAACCATGAAGATACTTATTGTCGTATACTCACCGAGAGAACTTTTTTACAAACACTGGGTATGATATATTGCATTTACCAATTTTATTTGTAGAAATATAATTATTGACAGTTATAATTTTTTTTTTAATAAGCATCGATTCTATAGTCTTAAAACTAAATTGGCATTTCTGTTTTCCCCCAAAATGATTAATATTTATATTTTTAATATAATTGTTAATTTTGAGACGTATATTTAAATTGTATTTTTAGGTGGTGGTTGCAGTGCTCCGGTAGCCATATCTACAAGTTTAAGAGATGCAACCGGTCCGAATGGAAATAGTGCAATGAAGCAACTGAAGGTAGTGGGTGCAGTGTGGAGCTTGGATGGAAAAATTAAAATCCAGGATTCTCTCCTCCACACCTTTGATACCGTCAAAATTTTTGATACACCAAAGAACTCTCATGAATTAAAAAACAAGAGTGGAAAACATAAACTTCTAGACCTTGAGGATCTTACTCCAAATTTTGATGAATCAGGCTCTAAACATTCAAAACTAGGGATTTTATCTTTATATCCTAAAAAATCCGGTGAAAATAATGCTCAAAAACCCCGATTGATGTGTTGCAAGCAAAAAAACATTAGTGCAATGCTAAAAGAAGGAGACCCAAGTGAGATAGAATCCCTTATCAATGCACATGGAAAACTGTTCAAGCACTGCCCACTCCTGATTGGTGGCAATGAAACCTATCCTGTAAAATTTTCTGTTGGACAAGAAGTCATGGGAGTTTGTCCTTATTACGTAGATGAGAATGAAAAGTTTAATGAACAATCTGAGAAATCATATCCTCACAACATGAACAATGACACCGGAACTTGTCCCATAGCATTACCAGTAGGACAGGAAGTAATGGGTCGGTGTCCTTATCCTGTGAATGAACAGGAAAAGTTCAGCAAACAACTTGTAAAGCTACATCCTCGCAGCATAAGTTATGACATCAATAAATGCCCATTCATGCAAAATCAAGTGGTGGCCATCAATACAAAACTAGAAGTGAACAACTTAAACAATGATGTGGCTACAACATCCTATGACACTGAAAAAGAACCAAATGCACAAAATTGTCCATTTTTAAAAATAACAAGTGCCAAAACAATCTTAACTGAGAATACTATCAATACGATTGCCGAAAATAATACTAATTTGATTGGTGCGAATTCCAAACCAAAAGAGGTTATAGAATCTAATGGAAGCAGCAAAGAAATGCGATTATACTGTGGTATGATAAAGCATCATAATCTCTTGGAGAGCGCGATGGAGAAATGTGAAGATATAGGGAAACAGCTAGCACAGGCACTTATCAACCAAGGAGCATTGGATGTTATGAAATGTGCTCAAGACTTCATCCGAGGTAGCATAACCACTACTCCTGCTGCAGTGACTCAATGATTATATACCCAGTTATATTATCAATAATTAAATCAAATATGTGTTATAAATGCATATTTCATTTCAATTATAATAAATTCAAAACAAACTCATAGCTGCTTAAGACTATAAATTATTAGTGTTTTTTTATGATTATTGAATTTTTAGTACTATTTTTAATTTATATTTTTTACGAAATTAAAAGTATACAATTTTAACAATAAAATATGTTATGTAAGTGTTTTCAGAATTTTACAAATGACTAAGGTTGTATTTTTATCATGAGGTATTTGTTCCCCTGAAAAGCATGCCTAAACAGCTGAATTGTATATTTTAAATAAAGAAATATACAATTATATTTTTAGAAATTTATTTTAAAGTTATGTTTTAAACTGATTTATTTGTGAGGTTTGAAAATGTCGCCTTATTCATACAAAAAAAATAAAATGAAAATAAATAAATAAAAATATATAGTCAGTGTAAAAAGTAAATATAAAAAATACAATGTTGGTAAATACCACGCATAAACCATGTTTATTCTTTAATTTAAAAAAACAACAAATTACAAACAATATTATTAATATGAATGGTTCTTGGTCACTCTAATTTTATTTTTGTAATTTATTTTCAATATTTTTGTATGAAATATTGCCTGTTAATATTTGCTACCATGTCTTTTGCATGTAAACGTAGTAGGATCTTAGATCATCTGTCTTAGGTAACTAAACCCTGCGGTGAAAGTGAAGGTGTAGCATTAATTATAGCTTTATATTTGGTTAAAGTGCTAGTTTATGATTGAAAATATATAATTTGTCTAAATAAGCCAATAATGCATTTAATTTTCACACCCCATAAAAAATTACCGTTATTCTACCATACAAATTGAGGTTAATTTAATATTTATATAAACATGCTAGCTAACTTTTCTTTGCTAATCACAACTCTACTTAAAATGTGTACTTATTATTATAGGATGCTGTAGAATTTATTTTATATTCTTTATTGGATAAAATCCAAAACTAATCTTTTATATACATATTCCATTAAATTATGTTTTTTTTAATATTGGTAGATATGATAATTTAAAAATAGTTAAAGTTTCTTGTTTGTCATTACATACATAAAGCTTTTTTTTATTTTATATAATATCTGCCTTTTTATTTAAACAAATCAATAAAAAAATAGTGTATTTTTTTATTATCACAGAAATTCATATTAACATTTAGATCTGTATCTGTGTTAAGTATATTCACACAGCTGAAAAAAATGCATTTTCGCATACCCTGAACTGCTTTAGTGGGAATAATCGCCCAAATTTACGCTAAATTCTGATGTCTCTTTGGTTTATCCGTAGTGATTTTTCACCACCCATATAGAATCACACCCATATTAATTTATCACCACAAAACAAATTATATCCAGTTTTTATTATTATTACATTGAAAACTATGAACCTTTCTAAAGATCTATAACTAAAATTCATATGTCAAGAGCTTAGTAGGTATTAAATAAAAGTTATCTCATAAAATTTTGAGAATATGAAAAATAGTAAAATGTAAAAAATATGTAACTTTTCCTTTTTATTTACAAAATTATGATAATCCATTCTACTCAGAATACTTTATAATTCTCTGAAAAGCGAGTGCCATAGTGGATATATATATATATATATATATAATTAAATGTCATAGCCGATAGACATTTATTTATTTTTATACCTTTTTTAATATCCGATGTATGATTCTTCTTTTAAACTCAAATATCAAAATTAAAAAAAATCATATTTAAATATTTTACAATTTAAAAAAAATGATAATTTTCCCAATGAAAATATTTTACTGTTCTACCTTATTCACAATAGTGATCCACTAAAAAATATTGGTCCATTATCTTGTGCATCCCTGTTTTAATGCTTGATAATTTAGTTCTAACTAATATGTCCATTTAATGTAAAATGTTGAAAATAAAAAAATTATCTGTGCAGGAAGCAAATACAAACATCGGCTAGAAAGATACACCCTGAAATGCTGCTTCAATCAACAATAAATTGTTATAATTTAGATATTTAAAAGTTTGCTTCCCAAATGTTACGTGGGTGGCGATAGACTACATTGTGGCACATTTGAGCATATGAGAATTGAAATATTTCTTTCAATATACTGCATGTTTCAGTCGGGATGGTGTAAAACAGGATTTAAGATTAAAAACAACAGTTGTGGATTTAACATACTTACTACCCATTTTTCATATCAATTTGTTAACTGTAAAAGTTTATGCTAATATTAATGCGGAGTAATTTATAAACATCATACAAGTCAATATTTTTGCAGATAATCAGTAAAGCCAGATGTTTTTAATTGATTTGTATGCAACTCATTTTGCACATTGTATCAGATTTTTTTGCCACTGATAAGACTAAAATGTAAACCAACCTGAGTTAACTAAATATTTTAAATCAATAAAAAAGTTGATGGTATTTTATTGATTAAATTTATTATAAATAACTTTTTATAGCTATAAGCTTGTTAAAGCATATAAATTTTACATTAATGTTGTATTGCTGTCATGTAGTTTCTGTGATCTCTTTCTTTCTGCAATAATTTTTTTACTACTTGTTTATTTAATTAGAACAATGATAATGGGCCACTTTAATGGTGATAGTAATCAATAAATTTTAAAAATTGTTTGTACTGAGAAGAAAAAAATTAACAGAAACAATGTGTATTAAACATGCTTCTTATGTAAATTTTGCGGTGTACTGTTTCACAGTTACAATACCAGTGATTGCTATTTATTTTGTCATCTAAAAAAATAATGTGAATAAACAGTAAAATAAAACATTGTCTATTTTTCTTTGATTTCTCTTTATGCCTTTACACCACTCTTTTAACAATTACCATAAAATAAATAAAAAAATCCTGCTTCAACCACATGTCTGCAATGCAATATGTTACAAAATATTTTCATACTTTTGTGTATTTTTATAAAATTAATAAATAGTGAATTGTAGGTAACTGATAACAGTGTTCATGACAACATAATGTTGGATTAATCTAGTTAGCAGAAAATCAAATCACAATAAAGTAAATTAAAAAAAACAATATTAATTCAGATTTTAAAACTATTACACCAGCAAGCACTATTCAAGGTCTTCATCCTGGACAGAGGTTCGCTGTGCAGCAAAGTTCTGCATAATAGTGGGCAGTCGCTGCAACAGCAAGTGGAACACAGGTGCCGGCATGCTCTGCTGTAGTACCTGTAACCAATCAGTCCAATTTTCAACCACCTAGCATGATAAATAGTAGATATTTTATGAAATTAATTTTTATAAAATTAAATGAAGAAGTACTTATTTTGTAGGAATCCATTATGAAAATACAAATAGAACAATTAATCACAAATATAATGTTTTTATCAAACTTAAAAAGTTGACAATACCTCTATAGGTTAAAAGATCTCTCATTTTCTCAGTAATCTATGTCAGAAATTTCTGAACTTTTTAAAGTTTGATATAAGACGCTTTTAAAAATTGTGGCCTTTGCCCCATGAAGGGAATTTATGACATGTCAAACTTCATGGGGAAACACAGTAGTGAGTGTTCCCCCCCCGGAATATATAAATACATGACGCGATAGAGATCGCTCTCTCTCGTACAACTCTTAGACAACCAATACACAACAAAAATACATCACATAGTTTTTATGCTACAGTCTTAAAAAGTATACTATTTTGGTATGAATCGCACAGCTGGCGTAAAAGTCACAAATCATAAAATTCGCGCAGTGGGTGTTATATTATAAATAGAATAAATGTCATAAATATTCCGGCCAAAATATACATGAATGTTGATAATTTTATTGCAAGCCCAAAAAGTAACAATGTATATATATTATATATATAGAAGATACATTGCTAGCAATGCATCAAATTATTTATTTTCATCTTTTCAGTCTTGTTGATAGAAGTGTTTTAAAATGATGAGATACTAGATTTAATATAATATTATACAATTATTTAATATAATACTATACAAAGCTTCTCCAAAATCTTGTGGAAGGGTAAAGATCCAACAAAAGACTGTCACTCCGTATCACAATAACTGATGATGTTACCTCCAGAAGTTGTTTGGGCTGGCCACAGAATGAGATGGCCCTTCCAAAATGCTCAATTCCTTCATCCAAGTTCCCAGTCGCTAATAGCTCTTCCCCAAGTTGTATCTAAAATCATAAAAAAACGAACTGTAATTAAAATGTTACTTTTATAGATTTGAGGTTTTTTACATTTAAATAATTTTTTACCCATTAACATAAAAGAGGTAATGTTTTATTTTTTTATAATTACACAATGTGTTTATGTTCACGATGTGATGTGACACGATGTGTTTATACAAAAAAAGATGATTTTTCTTACTTGGTGGAAAAAATATTCTTGAACCGCTTGATGGTCCTTTAAGTTAGGCATTGCATTGGAATCGGACCTCTTAGTGTTGATATTATGAGATACTTTTCGACCTGAAATGGTTGGCAGAAAAGAAATGGTGTAATAATAAAACAGTGTTGTTTTTTTTAACTGTTGATTCTTAGGTGAGATTTATTGAAAAGATCCATCAAACAGTCAAATAAGACACATGGACCCTTCCCAACATGAGTTTAATAAATAAACCTTGACTCATACATCATGAATCATAGCAGTTATAAACAAAGTACAGTTCACTCAAAGTATTAAACGTAGTCATCAACAATTTTATGTTACTTTAACTTAAACTCACGGAGAGCAAAAAACAAATGAAGAAACTCTTACGTTCCCTCAATTTCTTCTTGAAATCAGGATCCTTGCGTCGTTTCTGATCGAAATAAATACAATATCCAAGAAATAATGTGCCTGCAACTCCTGCAGCGATCCCCATTGACGTTTTATTCAGTTGCAACATATCTAATAATTACTTGTTTATATCGAAGATACTAATCTTTAACTTCGCTCTGTACCTCACACTAACCGGTGAGTAACTAGTGTCAATTGTAGGATGAAAATTTAGTCAAAACTTATGTTAGAAGTCGTGAAAAATTTGACGTTCTTTTGTTTTAGGCGGTTTTTCGAGGTCACGTTGCAACCTTGCTTTTATTTTCTGGCACTTCTGCAGAGACGTGTGATGAAATGGACCACTAAAAGAGAAAACGTGCTCCGATTTGATCGCATCGCCAAACACAACAGAGAAAAGCACAACAACGGTGCTGCCATTCAAATAAATAATTATTTCGATTGGTGCTGCCATTACAAAAATGTAAATTTCGAAATTTTATTTTTCCCTTGATCTAAGTTCAGTTGTAGTATTTATTTCGTTTTTCTAGTAAATGTTTTATATTTTTGAGTAAAAAATCGTCTTCTCTAATTACTTTCATGCACTCAGTAATTGCACACTCTTTTTATTTGCGTTGCTCCAGTATTGAGTGTTGAACCATGTGAAATATATGTATTACAGCAAATAACAATCGACAACGAGCTGCCACTTTTTCCATTTTGATGATGCCCGTGTAGAAAATAATTCACTTGAGAAATTAAAATAAAATCGTGAATATTTATAAAAAATGTTTAAAATAAATAAATATTTGTTGGTCGGTTACAAGTTTTGGCGCGACGTGTGCACAGGGCTTTATAGCAAGCAAAGCTGTAAACGTGACCTCGAAAAATAGCCAGCAACAAGGAGGATCAAATTTTTACGTCTGCCAACAGAACTTTTTTGAGTAAATTTTTATTAACACGACTGTGTAAATAAAATCACTCGACATTTTGAAAGATTGGCGACGGTCTTTTAGGATGTACAATAAAAAAACATATCTTACTTAAAAGTCCATTTTTATTATTATAAAAATATTTCCCATCTCAAAATAAAAGTATGTAGCCATTTCCAACTACTAACAACATATAATGTTGACTATTGCGATGGAATTACAATTTACATTAAATATTCACTATTAGGTACTAAATTTAAGGTTGTAACTTATTGTACATAAAGCACATTTTCAAATTGTGGGGTTTAAAGATATATTATAATGTAGATATTGAAGATTGTTAAAAATAATAAATAAAAAAATATTTTTGATTGTTGCCGCATTACAACAACTTAAATAAAAATAAATATATGCTCTAATTTTTTTTTAAAACAAAGTAAGTTTCACACTCGCAGTGAGTTGACCTAAGAGAGTCCGTGTGCAAAATTTAGAGAGTGGACTTGACTGGTTTTTTCTAACCGTTTTCATATGGCTCACTTCATGCTCAATTTACTCCGAGTGGAAATGAGCGGCGAATGTAGCATTATCTCTGTTAACTACTGAGTGCCTTACAAATGTTTATAATGACGGAACGATAATTATTATGGCAATGCTCAGGTGCTTAGTCTGGATGATTCACTGACAATGTGGAATAATCTTAAAGTATACTTTTTTGTAATCATGTAAGATATTAAATATATTTAGACATTAGCATGAATCCAGCACATTGCTTGTTTTATTTGGGAAAAGCGAACTCGACATAGAAAATTTGATTTCAGGATATATTCAGGATTTGCACGTTTTCTTGATTGTTTGTCCTTTTGAGGACACGATCCACTATCGAAGAGGCGACCTTCACAAATAACATTTGTCATAAGACACAAAAGCCATTCTGAAATCTGAAATATATGAAAAATAATTAGGATATTAATATAAACCAATAAAAATATGTGGGGTAATATAATTGTAAATATTATATTATGATATACCTCTTCACTGCGAGGCATGTAACCACTATCAATCCAAAGAGACGGTGCCCAAAGATACAACTGGCATACATTGGCTGCTATTTCTGCTTGTAGTCGCTGAAATTAAAAATCATTAGTAGCATTTTATTATTGAGCAGAGCATCAACATTCATAAAGTTTCAATTCACTTCATTCATTAAGCTTAACAGTTTTGGCATTTTAATTGACACATCAAATTTTGAAAATATTTAAAGTGATTAAAAAAACATACCGATTTAGGGTTCCTTTGTAGTAAATTTTTCACAAGTCTTTCTATCAATTTGGGTGTCTTTTCATTCATATTCGGTAATTTATTTTCAAAGTATTTAAAACTAAATAATGGAGATCCTGCACCTGAAAGTAAAAAAATAAACAAATATATTTTTTTATTCAGAGAATAAACAAAGACATAAAATGGTAGATGGGGTTTTCACTTTTAAAAATAAAGGCGATGATAAGGGGCGAGGATGACCTCGGAGCTACTAATTTTCATAATCTTAATTACACAGTCATGTAGCTGTTGTATGTTTTCTCATAAGCGATATATCCATGTGTGCGGTGTCGAAATCGATATAATTGTTCACAAGATCAATCACAAAACTAAGCTCCCCATTTTTTAAGTTTACCATGATGTTAGTTGCTCAGTCAAAATCTGTAACGCTATGCTTAAGAGTTAATTTTAAAAGCACTATTTTTATACTTACCCATGGATTTAACATAAAAGAATGGGTTTCTTCCACCAAAAATTTCATATGCTATTGTTGCTGCAGACCACAAATCAGACTTTGTGTAGTTTAATATGCTGAAGAGTCCTGGTTTTTGAAGGATGATTTCAGGGGCTGTAAGAGCTGCATTGCCTCCTAAAATATAAAAATAACAATATAAAAAAAAACAAATGAACATTCAGTATGGCAAAAAGGATGATTCTACTTCTACTGTGTTTTTATAAGAAAAAGTAATAAACAATTGAAAATATTTATTATGTGAACAGATATTTTTAACAGCGTTATCAAAATCCACAAACATATGGTATATTTGCAAATATTCAGAAAATCTCACATTAAAGGAAATTGGTTTTCTTATAAAACTAATAATAAAATTATAGTTATTTAACACGGGCAGTTAGTTATATTTGATAAATTGAATATAAAATAAATATTTTAATATTTGTACACAGGGTGAAAATTATTCATATTCTTACCAATACTTATCTCAGATGATTGAAACGGTAGTCTCAAACGGTTAACTTTATCTGCTAAGCAATTTCCAAAATCCGTTACTACTAATAACGGCACTGTTAAATTTTCATCAATCTTTACATCATCTATTAATAGGTTGTCATTTTTTAAATCTCTGTAATAAGTGATAACCTAGTTGAGTTACAAACATTTACAATACAGTACTAGAATAATAAGTTAACTGGTAGACAACATGGCATTAGACAGGTTGAAATCTTGAGTGTATAATGTATGAAAAGTTCATAGATTGCATCATTTTGCTTTTATTATTAAAAATAAATAAGTTACCTGTGAGCTATGCCGTTTACGTTCATGTGGATGACTGCTTCCAACAACTGAGTAAAAAGAAGAACACACTCTCTTTGATTGGGATTTTTTTCGGTCAAGTAGTTTTTAAGTGAGTTTTTATATCTGAAATAAATTATAATGTGAATGTAGGATTGAAACAACAACAAAATAAAGCTGAAGATCTTTGAGTGTTTTACAAGTATTGTAAGAATTTTAATTCATGTTAAAATAAATAAACTAACCTTCTCATCAATAAAAATAAAGTCATGTTTCTACCAGATCCTTCTGGATTAAAACGGGTTGGAAGAGCATCGGGAAACAAATTCATCGATTCCTTTAAGTGCGGCATATAATCAACAAATGCTTGATAAATTGATACAATATTTGGATGTGGTGGGAGATTTATAATATTTTCTGAAAACCTAAAAAGCAAGGATAATAATGGTTGTACAAATACAATTAGTGGTATGTAGTATATTTTAAAACAAAAGAATGCAGTTTTGTATACCATATAAACATTTTGCAGAAGATAATAAAAAGGAGATTAAAAAATAACGGACAGCGATAGCGATTTCTTAAAAATAAGATTAAAAGATAATAGATAGCAATTTTTTCCAAATAATTTTTGAAACAAAAGAAAAAAAAGATTATTATTATAAGATATTATAATTTGAAAGAAAAAGGTTACTTGATAATAACTGAGATAAGTTTTGTATTAAAAAAATTCAACATAAATTTGCAATAATTACAGAATAAATTTTCAATAAAATAAATCTATGCAGCAATAGTAATGAAGTATGCAATACAAATGATACACAAATAAAGAAACATTAATAAACATACTTATGTTTAAAAAAAAAAATGTGTACAAGTAATGAAAGGACTTAATTTTTGCAGCGATAAAGACGTTTTGATAACAATCATGAGAGTTTTTAGCTGGAAATATGTATGACATACAATTTACTCAAATAATTGCAAGTACAAACATTTATATATATATATGAACATATGCACGCAAGATTATAAAGTTATATGAATCCAATACAATCTACATATCAAAGAGCTGTTAAAATTACAATGGTAAAACTTACATTAGATCATTAAAGTTTGAAAGATCATTTATCTTAATGTTGTTTCTTGCTGGAACTGCCTCGTGAAGCATACCTTTATATATAAGTAGAGAGTTACTTTGAATTCCATAGTTGTATAAAACTTTTAATGCTAATGGATATTCACTTGTATCATTTTTAAATTCAGTATTTTCCGGGTTGCTTTTCATCAAACTCTCGGACACTGATTTTTCAACTAGCTTTACTTCGTAAACTGATGCGCTGCAACCCGTGCCTATAGGCTCTCCAATATTTAAATCATTCAAAGAAAATGATTGATTTAATGTTACGTTTTCGTTTTCGTCATTTAAAAGCAAGCTCCATTGAAATTTTGATACTGCATTCTGTAAAGATAAATGTACATAATATAATATTCATTTTATTTATTAATAAAAAAGAGAATGCAAAATGATGACAACAAATCATGACTATTGAATAAATTTTTTCCCTTTGGGTTAGGTTAGGTTGAAATTTTGAAATTTGAAATACCTAGATTGGCAGTTTGAACAATGGTAAAAGTGTTACATGCCCTTAGTTATTACGTAAAATAAAAATCCAAAAAATTAAATTATTGAATAGATTTAGAATTAAAAGCATACAATTCATGAAAACTCTGCCCTACCTTCTCGCAAACTTTGTTAATGCCATTATATAGTACAATGACTAATTGAATATATAAATGATTCCGTAATATACAAAATAGATCTGATTTAGTGTCGCAGCAAATTTATGGTATGGATATATATCCAAATAAGTAGATGGCATTTTGTTCATAGCTTATTTCATCATATTAAGTTCATATTCATATCATATCATATTATTAATTAATATTAAGTTATTTCGATTTCTTGGGTGTTGTGCTGCTAAAGGAATATATTTTACATGACGTTTGTAGTCTATGAGCTCGAACCATCTTCAGAGATTTTTCAAAAAGGCCCATAAGACAGTCCCAGGATGAAGACCGTAACATTAAAGTAATATATACCTCAAGCAGCACAACACCCAAGAAACCAGATCAACTCACAACAATGGCTGCTAGAACATATGAACATATATTAATCAACATTTTTAACAGTAAATTGTAAATATAATTATATAAAATATAAAGTTTATAACACGTGAGTCTAAAATAAATATAGATAAAACAACATTACTTACTCGTATATTCCAACATATTTTTTCAGATTCATCTTCTTTGCTCATTAAACCTCTTTCTGCAAATGATACTCCGACCAATGAAAACCAAGTAAAACCATTACCAAAGAATAATCTGAAAAACGAATGTGGGACAAATTGAAGTATAGATAGAAGATATTTTTTCAAGTGGACTTATAAAAAGGAAATTGCCAGGAAATCAAAATTATCAGCAGTCTACTGACATTGACCAAAAAATTTAACAAAATTGAGAAAAACTGAATACCAAAAGTCTGAAAACTTTTTCTTTTAGACACAACAGAAGAATACAACATGTAGTGTTAAATCTCAGAAGAATGCCATTTAGTACGATTTAAGATGGTATAATATCAAAATAAAAGATAGTTAACCGGACACCATAGGATTGGAAAAAGGTAGAATTTTACTATTTGATATTCATGGGAAGTGCTTAAATATTTAAAAAAATATATGATTAAGCTGTAGTTGTATTTCGATTGACCGAAAAACAGTTTCTGTTATGTATATAAAAACGAGTCATTGAAGGGCGAAGATTTTGTAATTATAACCTAAAAAAGTGATAGATTGATCAAAAAAAAACAAAAACATTTTTCTTTCACAGGGAAAAGTTTTTTGCCTTCTACACAATTTAAACGAATACAATAATAATAATTACCTTTTTTTAAATTGCTTCAATTCTGGACATAAGCGATCTTTCGAGATCTTGGGTAGATTTTCAAGTAAGAGTTTTTTTGCATGAAACCCTAGATTTAAGCTTACATTTCTTAAACTGCAGTCTCGAAGCAACGCTTGTAAATCGGAAACATTGTATGTTGTTAAAACCGGAGACCTTGTTTTTGATACACTGCCCTCCGAAATATTTACGTTTATTTTTCGGGTGATGTATTTTTGAAGAAAATATCGACCATGTTTGTATAAACGGAGGGAAAAGTAGCGAAACGACATCGTTAGAGATTATTATCACAGCGGCAATAAAACAAATTTCACTTTTACAGATTTGCGAGGAATATTTTATCTATTACGTCTTTATGTCGAAGTCGAATAGACAGATCATTATATATTATCTTAACAGGTCGAACTTGACTTGTCTATGCCATTATTTGACGTCTCGTTTCTTTTTTAAAAAAATACTAATATGGCTGACTAAATTGAATAAACGAAGAAATTAACTTGTAAAAAAAAAAATTGTCTTAAAATATTGGTGGGTGAAAATCTGTCCAATCAAATCAGAACAAGTTGAATGTTGGATTATTGGTATGATTTTTTTATTGACATATTAACCCTGGTACTAAGATTATTAAAAAATAACTTTTTAACAAATATATAATACAACTTCCCTGATTTTGTTAGTTAAACCGAAGTATATTTTTAAAATACAAAATAGGGCAAATTATTTTATTTGAGTTATCTTAATTACGTAATTATTCTATGTATTTAGTCATTCTAATTACATCTTTTTTGAGGATCTATTTTTATACCTATATTCTTCTTCATTTGGTGCCTCTCCACACAGGGGGTTGGTGACTTCCTACTTCCAACTTCCAGGCCGTACTTCCAACTTCCAACCACTAGCGCAAATTCCGCATCCATGTAAGTTTTCTCCTTTCAATGCTTTTTTTTCTAGATGTAGGATGCTATATTTATTGTTTCGAAAAATGTGGTCAAAAAAGGAGACCTTACACTACAACGCAAATAACTAAGGTGTTTGAAATCTGGTTATATAGGAGAATCCTTAAAATATCACGAGTTAACCGCGTCACAAATGAAAGAGTCTTGCACAGAATGCGCAAAGAAAAAGAACCCCTGACGATGGTAAAAATTATTTATATAAAACCTTGAAATAAAATTTATTAGGTAAGGAAATAAATAACAAAATCATTTTATATTTGATATGCTGCCATGTATTTATAAACTAAAATATTTTTAAGACAAGAACAAAAACAAAAAAATATAATTCTAAAATTTCCATTTAAGAGAAAATCTCTTCTAAAGTAATTAAATGATTATTCTCTAATTATTCTAAGATCCCATAAGAAATAATTCACAAAATAATGCTGATGAATGAACATATATTCATATTGGAATGGTTAAATTTTGAAGCTTACAAAATCCTCCAGGAAGGTAAAAGTGCTTTCAACTAAATTATTTATTTTAATCTCAGTCATTTTCATCTGGTATGAATAAATAGCAAATATAAATTAATCTATTGTGAAAGTAGTAAGTTGCATGTGTAAGATCACAAAATCATAATCATAATTCATGCCATTATTGTGTAAAAGTTGCATTTTATCTTTTACTTTTTAAAACCGATTTGAACAAATCCATTCAATACAATACAGCATTAAAGAATTCCAGACACTCAATGAGTATACTATTTGTATTATTTTACTTGATGTTTAAACAATAAATATGAATAGCCAAAAGTACAAAAGATTAAGATAATTTATATTTGTGAGCACTTTCGCCTTTTAAGATTACAAAGTATAATATGTTCTACTATAAACAAATAATCTATAGGCTAAATACATATGTTATCACCCTAAAAGGATAGTCTAAAAATAATTTCTGAATATAAAAATAATATAAGATAGCTTGCTATTTTAATGATTATTCAATTTCATTTTTAACTATAATTTCTTAACAAAATACTTCTAATATCATTTGCTTTGAGAAATTATTGTGGAAATGTTAGTATACTTAATGAAAAAAATAACCAATTAAGTACAATAACTTTATAGATTTTTACACATTTATTTATATTCTAAACTAGAACTAGAACTAAA
The DNA here is from genome assembly GCA_022113835.1 of Atopsyche davidsoni. Taxonomy (NCBI): domain Eukaryota; kingdom Metazoa; phylum Arthropoda; class Insecta; order Trichoptera; family Hydrobiosidae; genus Atopsyche; species Atopsyche davidsoni. The sequence goes on along the minus strand of JAILWY010000019.1, from coordinate 3,179,849 downwards.
AAAAAAATAATAACAATAATAGCCAGGCAGAATAATCTGTAAAAACATTATATAATGCCGAATATTCAAAATAAGATAAAAAAATAAAAGATTATTAACCAGATCTTTCCATGATGGATTTCCAGATGGTTTGGCATTGTAAATTCATTACATTGACATTTTAATTTTAAATAATAAAAAATTGTAAAAATAAATCTTTTCAACTGTTCAAAAGTGCGCAAAATAAATCGATGATAATTTTATTATTTAGTTACACAAAACATTTAAAAATTATAATATATGTGTTTAAAATAAGTTATTTTGCAACATGAAAATGTTTATATACTGATGAATTGTGACATTAATACAGTGTATGTAATTCCTTACATAAAGTTAAATTTAATTAGACTAGTTGTTCATATTTATGTAGTCTGTTCAGTTTATAATGACTACTTAGGTAATGACGGTAGGATGGTTGTCACCGTACAGAATATTTACCCTAAAATACGATTTCATCTTCAGAATGGGGGATAAGTACAACAATAATAAAAGTTACTTCAACAAATGTTTTCCTTACAAATCTTAAGTTTGGAGACATACAGCTACAGTAAATTCCGCATAAAATATAACTAGAGGTACTTAAAAAAAACTTTAGTTTAAGCACTCAATTACATTTTCATATTATTTTGAGTATTTTTATTGCTAAGTATTTTGTGAGCAAACTAGGCGGATATTGTTTATAAATTACTAGCTAAGATGTGAAAATGTTCAAATTACAGCAGTTTTTTTTTTTAAATATTGTCGTCTCCGGTTTATTTTGATCTCCTTGGTGTACCAACAACAATACAATAATTATTTATTGTAACGCGATTTACCTTGCCAATTGGCATCAAAACCGAATGCCGTGTCAGAGTCGGAGTCATGTTGAGTGGTGATGCTAGAGGCTGGAGATGGAGGCACATTGGCATTGTCTTCATCTGTACTCATCATCGACCTTGGTTGATTTGGGGTTCCTGGAGTGCTTCTGCTGTGGTGAGGTGATGAATTTTCGTTTTGCCTCTTTGCAGACTTGCGTTTAAGTTTTGCATTGTGGGTGGGTGGAGGCATTATCTTTTTGTCATTCTAAAAATTATTGTACAATATGAGATAATATTGAAAACAATTGAAGTAAAATATGTATTGTTTACATGGGTATATAACTCACATGGATTATAGGCTCTCCTGTGTTAGCTTGTTTTAATGTAATTTTATAATTAATTAATAGTAATAGTTAATAGTTTATAGATACAATAAAATTCTATATTATTTATAGTAAAATTTCTTTTTACTAAAGAAGAGCACTAAATATTAATGTGAAAATACCATATCTTTTTTTATATAATTTATCCTGATAATATGTACAGATCTACAATATTTTCTACCGGAAAAAAAGATGGTGGATTTTGTATTACTAATAATAGACTGTTTAAAAAAAATAACAATTTATAAATACTTGTATATTATCTGCAGACCCCCATGATTTGTGCATGGCATCTTTGTGATAGTTATTTTGTGAAAATCCCACTATAGCACTGTTTCTGACTCCGGCTGACATTTTAGATCCTGACCCAAAGCCTCTGGTTCCTGTGCCAACTCCGAGAAAATTACTGAATGCCTCAGTAGTTTTCTTTACGCGCATGTTAAGAGACCCAATGCGCAAAAATCCCAGATCTTTCTCTGTAAAAAGAAATACACAATATGTTTGATAAAATTATTTCACAAAATTATTACATTTACAGACTTAAAAAAATATCAATCATTGAATGATGAGTTAGAAACAAATTTTACTTAATGAAAATATAAGAATTTTTGACCCCATCATTATAGTAATAAGGAAAATATTAATACCTGAATGTTTTTTACGCGCCTTTATTTCTGAAAAAAAAAAACTTTATTTAAAAACATTAAATGGTTACATTTACTTTAATTTTCATTATAGTGCCAAAAGTAACTATGTTTCAAAATAAGGTATATGTTACTTACATGCAATGAAGGGATTTACAAAACTGAAAATATAGTAATTAATTCATGCACCATAAATCCGTATGAATATTAAATAAATTAGTTATTGTGATTGTATTTAGTTTGTATCATACATAATGACTTGGAGTACATTATGTATAATCGAAGATAATGTCTGCCAAATTTTGATTTAATCTTCGAAATCAGACATAAGATGGTAATTGTCAGCTGATAGTTAGGATTAGTAGTATTTTAATGAATTAATGAATAATTTAACTAGAAATAAATTCATAAATAAGTGAATTTATTCAGTTATATGGTTAAATGTTAAAACCCCAAAATCCATAGATAAATATGCATCAGTATTCTGGCAAAAAGCGTTATGTTAAAAAACTTACTTTATTAAAAATATAAAAGATTTTGACTGTCTTAATTGATAATTATGAAGTATCAATGAAAATTATCTCAAGTTTAAGTATTTCACCAGAACATAAAAAAAAAAAAACAACAACAAAAGGATAGTGAAAATATAAAAAAAGAAATCTTAAGATAGAGTTTATTAAAAAAAAGTACAGGGCATATTTGGTAGAAATTTAAAATCGAATAATAATTATATTAAACTTAAATAGATAAGCATAAACAAGATTTTTAAAATTTGTCTCATATAAAAGAATATCTAACAATACAGTGCATCGGCATGCTATTACCCAAAACCAAATAACTCCTACGAACTACGAGAGTAAACAGCTGGCTCACTTTATCTGGGGGTAGTTGATTCCGGGGTCTGTGCCAAATAGTGGTTACTCATATGAGACCATGTATAAGCAGAGTAGAAATAATAAAAATTATGTTTTTATATCATCTCTAATTTCTAATCCACCCTAGACTTGTTTCAACCGAATCACAGATAATGAAAGCCACAGATGCAGAGGGACTTTTTCTAAAACTTATTTCCTGTGTCAAAAACAAGATGTAAATTGTTAAAACAATATATAATTTCCCCAAAATATCAAAAGCTTAAAATATTTTATAGCCATATTCAAAAACATAAAATTAAAAATTGATCACCATTTTCGTATTAAGCACCTTGAATTTTAATAATCGGAATAACTTACTTATAAGTACTATAAATAAAAATTGAGAAATCGATGTTAAATTCATAAAATGACGAATTTAATATAATTTATTAAGTAATAACTATTTGTAAGGCTAAAAATTAATGAGCTTGAATTGTGAAATTGCCAAAATGTAATAACGGAAAATGGTGACAAATCTTATAAAACAAAATATTAAAAAAAAAACAAAGCATTTTTAAATAAAGTGATATGTTAGAACATATTATTTTAAAAATAAACCCATCTAAAGTAAATACTAATAAAGTGAAGCGCCCAACTACCAATGTAAAAGTTGAAAGTTTAGACTCTCTCCAAATAACCAATCAAAAATATGAAAAACAGAGTAAATATATACCAATTGATTTGTTACTACAACTTAAATCCATATATTAATTAATAACTTAAAAATATATATCTACTTACGAATATAACTACATAAGTGTATCTTACAATATATCTACATAAATGTAACTTATAAAATAATACAGATGTTATAAAGAATATTGAAATGAGGAAGTAGAAAGTTGAATTAAACAATAAACACATTTGCAGAAAATGGATGATTAGATATAAAAAAATCCTTAAATATTATATTTTATGAATTTTAACAATATAGTTTTGAAAAAAGATTAACATCTTATAAGGATTTTAGAGCTAAATCGTATATTGTATATCTATTTAATAATATTGTTGCTACTCCCATGTTAAAAAAATAAATTAATCATGATTTCAAATAATAAGTAAAATACTTGAGTGATTTTTCCACATATAGATTTTTAATGGTGATCGGTGACGTTGGCATTATCAAACAGAGTTTAATAATGAGTTTGATAATGCCAACGTGAAAGGTTGGCGAAACCGGTCACCAATAAAAATCTATTTGTGGAAAAATCACTCAAGTATTTTACTTGTTATTTAAAATATTAAAATGGAATTCCACCAAGTACTCTTTGTCAAAAATATTGAATAATTATTATAAGCTAGATTAAAAGGCTATTTTAAATATACAACCTCTACGTTTGTTTGACGGATTTGTTTCATAGACTCGATATTGACTGATTATCTAATGTATAGCAGTGGCGTGCTGCCGATTCAAATAAAAAAAAAGATGTTGATTTTATCATTGTATTTTACAAAAAAAAACCGACAAAATGACTTTGTACACAATGCGGTTAAATTTAAAACGTGCTCGCACAGTTTATTATCCGTTCCCGGCGACCTCACCACTTTTAGTTAGCTTGCCGGGAGTGAATGTTTTCTTTAGGAAGCTCCTTTTAGGCTTTATTTTAACTTGCATGGGCAGGGTGCTCGCGGTCGGCACGAACCTGCCGGCCTGGACGCGGGTCCAGAGAATGGGGGAGGAGATGTCGATGCGGGGCAGCCCCGGGGCGGCCCGCAGCCTCCGCGGCTCGGGCCTCAGTCTGGACTTAGAGGTAGATGACGGTGGGTACTGACTTCTGAACGTGTCCGCCGACACCGACGTGTCCTCGTTCACCAGGTACTGCCGCGGCTTCTTTCCGGACCAATCGCGGATGTTGGGATCCGCACCTGAAATTGCAAGCGAACAAACTATAGTTTCCACATCACAAAACCGAGGAAGAAATCAAATGTTGATGATTGAATACCGGAATGATTGCACCAAGTAAAAAAATATTAATACAACAAAACGTTGCTATTACGTACACACTCAAACGATCACTGTTTCACACTTACTTTTATCATATTATAAAATATATTTAAAAAAAACTAAAATCGTCTACTTTCGATTCATTTTTGTGATTTAGGTCTGTCCTTCCGGACTTTCATTACACAACATGCTGGCTTTAGTTAGTGAAACAAAACACTACCAGGCTGTGAAAAAGATACTAATACGTTCATATATTTTAAAATATGTTTATATGACAATACAGGAGTAATGACTTTTGATCAAATCTTTTTACGTACAAAATGAAATTGATTTAATATAAAACTATGTTGGTCCGCAGCCGGGCCAGGTGAGGAAGCATTACTAACATTTGCAACAAAAATTTAAGATATTATATCGTGTAATTTTTGATGTCCGAGTTACTCCACGAACGATAAAATTTAAGTTTTAGCGCACCACTTAAAAGTACAATACAATTGTGAGTGAAGTGGCACATTCGATAATCGATACGAAACGAAGGCTGCCTCTCAAAGAGCTGCGCCGGAATTTATTTTAATATATAGGATATTGGGGTGTACGAGTCGAAACTTAGAAAAATAATAACAAGGCGTAGCACTCGACAGTCGTAACATAAAAACATTTACTCTTATAGTAATCAGTGTAAGTGCTTTGTTTTCAATCTATTACACTGGTTATATAATGTTTACATATCAAATATATTCAAAATGAGTGCATTAAATATAAAAATAAATAAATTTACGGATATTTTTATTTTTATAAAAAATTTGTCTTATCTGCGACAAACTCATAAAAATATGCTGATATCAATTTTTTGCGTCTCTGTTTTATATCGATGACTCTGAGACCAAAGATCGGTTAGCTGGCCGAGGAGATAGGAAGAGACTACGTTGGAATGTGATTCGGAGTCCATGTCCATATATTCTCCCTGCGCGGAAAGGTTTCAGTATTTTTTCCATTCTCGTTCTTTAGACTAAACGTGGACTTGGAAGACGCAAAAGGGCACATCGAACTTGCCTACTTGAAATATCGGACATTTGTACTGGCCGGGGCTGCCGATGAACCGACTCTCCTGAGTACTCAACATATTATTCAGACCGATCGCTATAGTTGTAATTTAAATGTATGTAATAACTGAATATTAAATAAAAAAAATAATACACACCATAGACGTTAGTTAGCAGATTGTAGACCCTTTCGTTTCGAAACTGCATAGCAATGTGTAGAGGAGTGTATCCCTGAAAATGCATACAAATAAATATAATAAAAAAGTAGCAGATAATTAAATGTTTTAAATTATAAAATCCGAATTAATATAAATGGCAGGGCCATATATAATACAATTGATTGTATATTGAATTTATTGTCAATTTCGCCGCAGACATCCATTCTTACACTCCCCTAGCAGCGCGCGAGAGCACTGGCAGCAGCGCGCAGTGCCGTCCATCTGTCAGCGAGAATGACACATTTGCAGTCAATAAATGATTGACACTCTTTGTCAAGATATCTGATTCGACTCTGAATAATACTTTTGAATGTCGACGGAACGGCGGACACTAGCTGCTTACAATGGCGCGGAGCTTTGTCGAGAAACTGTTCACCCAGGCGCGAGATTTCCAAAAGATCCGATATGTGACAATCCGACAATGCACTGTTGAGTTTCCCTAGGGTTGTCGCACGCCTTATTTGTTCTAGCCGTGTTTTTTTTTTTTGTTGATAAAAGTGTGCCTACATATATATTAGATTTCAATAAAATTATGAACAAACATTGAATGAAGCTGAAGCAGACACCCCCGAAGCACTTAATTGAATCCACTATAAACACGCCCACACGCGCTCGGCGAGGCTGCTCGGGGCTGGGGGCGGATATCGCGCCCCTCCGCATCTCACGGCGCGGCGATTTTCAGTTGCCATTTCGCATTTTAAACGAAACTCGGGACACGGCGCGACAGCTGGCGGCCCGCGCGGATCGTTACATTATTATTGAATTCGGAAGACGAACGTGTTCTCCGGGAACAATAAGTGTCCACGTGCAGGCTCGGGCTGCTCTCTCCTTCCTGCGATATCGATTCCGACTGCTATATTAAAACTTGTATTGAAAAAACACGGATTTTCTGTTATATTCTTGTCGGGAATACTTCGATAAGTGAACAGGACGCAGACTATTTCGTTCGAGCGGAGCCTCTGAAGCCTCCTTAGAATTTTTAATATTAAGACTATTTTTCAATAGCGGATCTTATACGATTCAGCGAATTTATATTTCATTCCAATTTTTTCAGAATAATTTGTATTGGCATAAAATAAGAAACAGGCGTAAACTCTTTAACATCAGTTCGGCACTCGCATGCAGACGAGAATCAAATAAACATTAGAACCGTATCGAAAGAGCGTTGTTTGAAATCGCAAATCAAGACAACTGCATTTCAACTCCTAGCACTTTAGGAGATGAGAACTTTGCCGAGCTCATTAAAATGTACAAAATATTATTTTATTCGGAGTATTCTCAACAAATAATTTTGGAAAATAGCGTCCCATTATTGTGTGAATGTTCACACGAAAGTTTTGTTCACAGAGAGGTTTATTTATTTGTGCTTTGGTAACAATTTTAAACTACACCCTGTAGTGACACTAAAATAAGCGTTGATTGCACTCAGAGTATTATTTTCCCGCTGCAGATGTCATTTATATGGAATTATTGCCGGTTGAAGGAGTCTAAAAATGCCCCTCCAAATCCCGGGCACTGCATAATGCGCTCGTTTTGTTCATTTTTTAAAGTGCATTGCAGAAGTAAATTCACGTTTTACGATACTAGAAATATAAAAAAAATACTGTTTGGTCGCACTGCTGTACTTGGGAATTGGATCCGAGTGGGAAAGCCAAAAAATAAAAGAACTAAAGCGCACGAGTTTCCCAAAAAAGGATTTGCACGATTTTATATGCATTTCATCATTTATGGGTTTTTATGCATACCATTTGCTATGGGGTAATATATTGATTTTTCGTCGTCTAACATCATTTAATTTGAAAATTTTAGTACAGAAACGATATTTTATTTTTTTACTTGACTAATTAGACAATTTGTACATATTATATAAGTATACAAATCCTTGATTAAATAAGAGTTTGTAAACATCATTATAATGATATTAAAAATCCAATTTCTAAATAAAACTTTTTATTTCTTTTTAGTTGTTACTGCATGAGATAATGTAAAGCGTAGTGGTACGCCATCGGTGTTCGGCGCAATTAATGGTTTCAACAAGAGAAAAAGCAAAAGATTTATGGCGACCATGTTTGTCATACTAAGATTGAATGCAAGACCTCGCTCTCCGATAATAAGATCGTTTTTATTTTCATATTTTTTCTTTTGAATAATACTCGATTATGAAACAGAGTTTATTATTGCATCGCGGAGTAAAGGGTACAGTCGAGGCACTAAGTTGTAGAAAAAAAATATTGATTGTAATTTCGCATATATATCGTTACTAAATTTCATTTTATACAAGAAAATAGTACATTTGAACACCAGAAAATAAATATTATTTTCACAAAAACATGAATGAAACTTATTTTTAACGAGTCTCAATTTCTATCCCTTTTGATTTTTTGACAGAGTGTTGCCAATGTTAGTAATTAAATAATGCTAAAACACATTGTAAGTTAGGGAGTGTATTCCATAACAAATTTTTGGAATTATTACAGAGTGAAAAGGGTTGAGAGAGCAAATTTTTCAATTTAAGGGATGTCAATCATAAGCTTTCGTTGCGGTGCAACCCAAAAAATCAAATTAATTTGAAGAATTCATAAAAAAGTTTTTTTTTTTTTTAATTATTCGTATTGTATGTACTAAGCGTATTCTTGGTGACACGTCACATGGTTAAAGCAAGAATGTTTAAAAAAAAAAATTATTTACCCATACATCGCTATTAGGAGTACACTCAATTTAGCGACGTATTGACTAACTTCCCTTACTCATTTCATTATTTGAGAGTCCAGTTGTAAAATGAAGTTAAATTTATATTAAACATTTTTAAAATAAAACTTCAGACTTGAAGTGTTCAACGCTAATTTTTTGGTTCTTCAGCAGAGTTGGGCATCACAATTTTCATAATAAGGATGCGGGTTTTACGGCGTAGCGTAGTGAGTCCGGAGTAGAGATGTGCGCGTCCTTCGCGCGGAGGGCATCGCGAGCGGGACGGTTGGCAGACAAAAAGTTAATGTGGTCTCCCACCGCCTGGTGAATTAATAATAAAGCACGGCCCCGCAATCAGACCGCGGCCGGGCCGGGTAAGAGATCAGCTGTGGCCGTTTAGACATAATGCATACGCTGGAAAGTGGCCGACTCCCAGGGCCTGCCGACCCCGCTTATGGCCACACCGGGGAATCACCGCATTACGTCATAATGGACGTGCGACTTCGCGGATGCCAGGATGTTACATGCCTATAAGAGCCTGCGTATTAAATTCCAAATAACAACCAAGAATTTCCATTAGAACTCAGTGGCGTGGTTCGATTGCAACGCTAGGGCAAGTCCGTTTAGCGCTTTGCTCACGTTTGATAAAAAAAAATTGCACACGTAAGGTTGTAACGTCCGCGAACAAGTAAAAAATATTTCACGAAGTCAATTGATCACGGGCTACAATAATTCAGTGATTGAAAATGACGAGAAATGCAATCGTCTAGGGTTCTATAAATATTAACGAGCATATAACGAGCACACCGGACGAATAGGGAAAAGTCAACAGTCGATTCGGAATAAACGAGTTGCATACAAAAGTTGCTAAAAACGCACGGCGTTTCATCTTTTGGCGTTCGAAGATTTTGACATTTTAAATGTGAAGCATACAAATATATAATAAAAAAATTAAATAAATATAATTATCGGAATGCAATGATAATTGCTTCATTTATTGAAAATTATTTGCGTGTGTAAAAGCACCTGTGGCAGTTATCAAAATATGTATATGTGGCGACCGACATACCTGGTTAAGCACAGACTTACACCGAGAGTGAGCGGCATGAATATAGGAATAAAGTAATTTGAGTTTGAATACCCTGATGGCTGTTATTACATAACTTGGCATGGCGGGCTGCGGTTAGGCTGTGTTCAGCGCAAGCCTCGCGGGCTCCGCCCCGGACTCCGACGGGGCCTAGGGGAGTTCCCATTGGCGGCCCCCGTACCCTCCAGGTATCACAGATTACTCAATCTTTCTTATGCGATATTTTCGCCGTGGTAATGTTTTGGAATTTGTAATATAGGAAGAGTACGCAAGGCGTTGCGGTTTGTAAGAATCCGCTTAAGAACGGTAGAAGAGTGCCTACCGGGTAAACTATTATGAGCGAGCACTAATTCTAATTTAATTGGATTTCGGTATTTTTGAAGCACTTTATTCTGTATATACATTTTTGGTAACTAAATAAAATAACAAGTATCCCGAGTATTTCAAATTTAATTTCCCAAAAATACTTTTGGTTTCTTTAACAACGATGAAAATATTTTAAAAAGTAACTCAGTATTTATTTTTAACTTTTTAACGTGGTTACTAAGTTGTAACATTTAGTTTCAATCGCAATGCCTTCTTTCATAATGATATTCATAGAGAAACTTGACGAGGGCCAACAATCAATTTCGAATTTAATTTTGGGACGAGTTTCACGGCGATTCGCTCCGCTTATTCGAACTTAGCTGAGGGTTGCGGAGAAAAAAATTATCGTAATAAACGGCTATTCAATAAACTGCTTCATGTGCTTCGCCCGCTTCTGCCGTGACATTGCGAGGGCTCTATGTAAAACGGTTTCGTAAAATATGACGCCATTGTTTGCAGCTTTTTATTGGAATGTAAAAGGGAATTTGTGTCAAAGTGATGTACTTAAATTTATGCTACTGTAAAAACAGATTTAATAAGTGTATTTTATGATTTGAAAAAGATGATTAAGTATACTTACACCATTCTGCACTCGGAAGAATCAACAGTACATGAAAAAAAAAGAAGCGAAATTATTAAATAATAAACACATAAATTAACCAATTTATTAAGTAGAGCACCAAAATTGATAAAAGTGCCAATGCTATAAAGGTATATCTTATTAATATTGTTTACATATTTTTATTTAGCTAAATTGATTTATTAATGATCATTAGTAAAAAAAAAAATCTGGAATTTGCACCCCTACAGGATACCATCAAATACAATATTTAGGTAATAACATAAAAAATAAATAAATGATTTTATTTAGTAGATCAATTGAGTTTGAATTGACAAAATTAAATACAAACCACGCTACGTGCAAACGTGCCTCTGGTAAATATACTTCATTAAGTAAAGTAAACTTCACCGAGTAAAACCAGGTTTTGAGGATTCCGACTAAAAGGACGCCTAAAAGAACCGACGTACAATAAAACGAGAGCGTAATAGATTCGTGTTGTATAAAAGAAATAGAAAACACCATACCAACACCAATACGAGCACTAGCAGCGGCGCACAATGCTACCGAAGACCACTTTAACTGGCATTAATTCTTAGAACGGATAAATCGTATTTCTATTTATGGGATTTATTAAAGAAAGATATTAAATAAACGAATATTAAAAAAAAAAGTTAGAAACATGTGCGATCGTAAACTATCTTTTAAAATCAAATAATAGTATATTTTTTCGATTTAATGCCAGTTGAAAGAGTCATCGGGAATAACGTGCGACGGTCGGGAGCGGGCGCATCGATAGTTTTGTACTCACGCTCCGAGCATTGACGAGCGACATTTGCTGGCCAGCCACGAGCTTCACGATGTCCGGCTTGTCATGCTTAGCTGCCCAGTGGAGCGCGGTCTGAAAGCAAAAGAGAGCAATCGTTCAGTACGAATAAAAATACAGAGAAATTCTGCACGGTGCGAACATTTTTTTCACACAAATTAAAAAAAAATCCGAAATTTTTACAAAGGGGTGATTTAAGGTGTTTAAATTTCAGTTATTCTTTTTCTGTTGTTCGAATTATTTGCAATTTAACAGTCAGGTGGCGTCAACACCGGGACATTTATTCAGCAACTCCAAAGCGAAGGTGCTGATAATGCAAGCAGACAGAAAATTTCTAATGTATCTTTTTTAGCTTTAGCGTTACTAAATGTGTTTTATTTACAGCTTAGTTGGCTTGGGTCGGAGATGATGCACCACGTACTCGGAAGCCAGCGCTTATGTTCTGATCGGTTACAAATATGCAAGGTGAGAATTTTACAATAGTTCTTATGGCTATAGTTGTAACATGGTGTGTGGCTATCCCCTGCTCCTAGTTTTCTCGACTATCTTTTATGGGTAGAGTCGCCCGCGGCCGTCACCTGCGGAGGCGTGCGGCGCCCTATCAGCTCCTCGGGCCGGGCCCTAATGACAGAAACGGAGTGATAAATGACTGATTCTTTTCGCAAATTGGCTTAAGCTGCTACGCCAGATAAATGAGTTTATAAATGCTGCCTACAAACAGCCATGAAACTCAGAATAATTAATCATATCTGTTTATCGGTGACGATTTCCGTCGTGTTTGCATACAAAAAAAGCATGAAAAATTTTAATGCTCGTTTTTAAACTTATCTGATATGAAAAGTTGTATTTAAAATAATAACATAACAATTTGCAGACTTATAGCTGGTATGAGGGAAAGTATGCTAATTATTAATAGGTCTTCGTGATGCCGACAAATAGATTGATGCTGATGAAAACCGCCAGAAAGCAGAAAAAGAAGAATTCGAAGCACTTTTCAGTTCCAGTTAGCAGTGAACTCGTAAGTGCAACGTACACCGGTAAACTCTTTCAAAAACAAACACAAGGTAAAGCGACCAGTTGAATGTCTCTTTTAGAGTGACATTTTGATTTGAAGTAGTGACACTAAGGGTGAATTCTATAGCTTTACTGTCATCTACTTAAAATACATTTTTTGAGGTGACAAACAAGATTTTAAAATTATTACAATTACAAGGTACAATTTTTCTAAAGGTTGACGAGGACATATATATGTTTATAGTAATAACAAACTATACATAAACTAATAAAGGAGTAAAATTCTTGCTCTAGTTATTATAAAATGAATTAATCGATACATTTTTTTGGCAGTGGTCGTAAATAAACACAAGCAGTCAGGTAGCAACTAGGTACCTGGACCTTTCAATCACTCCAATTCAAATTTAAAAGCACTAATCAACAATTGAGCGACCGAAAAAAGGATAAGTACATAGAGAAGCACTTAATTGCGTAATTGAAAAGGCAAATCAATGATAAAATATCGAGACGATAAAATCAAATGCTTCTCAAAGTCGATTTCTCAAGCTGCGGTGCGTGTACGTTATACTGGAATTATAAGATTTATTTTACTACATTATGTCATATGTTAAGAAATTATTTTATTTTAATAATTAAACACAAAATTTTTACTTCAAATCACAATTTTCCGTCATAGTTTTTACTTTTTTTAAGCTATTTATTTTATTTTTAAGAAACAACAGTGATTTAAATAAAATTACGAATATTTTACAGGCCAAGTGTATTTTGTGATAATTGTTATAATGTTGGAAAAATTTTACAAGACAAATATTCAGAAAAAAAACTTATCCGACTAATCACAATTTTAAAATATGTACCGACAAAACTTTCGTTACTCATGAATATCGAAAAAAGATCGTAAGCTAAATAGTGAAAACACAATAATAAACGTTTTATTGTACAATTATCATATGAATAACTGTCTTAGGAAAAGTTTTAGCCAGCTATATTTATTTCTTGAGCTGTTTAAACTAATAAAATCAGCTTTCGCTGTTTGTATAGCAGCAAACCATAAACATGAGCTGAAATAATAAAATAATTACTTTGAAGTACCCATGGTTATATTCTCTTTGCTATTACTATCCCTGCGGTTATAAAAGCGGGGGTAAAGTTTATTTTTACAAATCGTCTGACAATCGACAAAGACTGATAGACATCCTTAGAGCATAGAAAGAAAAATAATGGATTTTGACTTAAGAAAACAAACAGACGTAAACAAAATAAAAGGTTAACAAGTGGATATTGTTTATTAATTTATTAGATTATCGAACAGCGGGCGCGTATCTTGGAGGCCATCAATCACTCAGCCCGGCGATCGCGATCCCCCCGCGGAGCGCATCTCTAAACGCGACGTTTGATCGCACCGGGATTCTGGTTCACAGTGTGTCCTGATCATGTGCTGTGGTGGTGCCCCCAAATGTTGAGAAAACAGGACAAAATGTTAGTAGAATCATTGTTTACAAGATTCCGATAGTATCTAGATTGACTCGCGATGGAGTTATTCAAAGTGTACCACGAGCACGCGGAGGACAGTTATACTCTAATAACTAAGAATATTAAGTAAGAATATAAGTGAAATGACATTATCTAAATGTAAAAAAAAGAAATTATTTTCTAGGTGCATGCATGTCAAAAACATTTAATAAATCTTAATTTCACTTTAAATAAATTTGGTTATAACAATAATAACCACCAAAGATTTAAGTGGATCGAACAGCCTTATTGTGGGTAAAGTCAAAATGAGTTTTGATGATTTTGACGGATAGGTTTATTCATTTATCAAATAGTACTTGATTCGAACCTATCAACATACTAACCTTATCCCATGATTCTCAACTATTAAATCAAGTAAAAAAAATTAAAAAAACTTTCGAGACGATGAACTCACACCAGTGGCTTCAATACAAATTTAATGTGATACAATAAAAGTATTGGAATTTAAATAAGCGTTAAATAGTTGTATAAGGATCAAAGAAATAATACGCCAAAAACATTTATTTAACATTATATATTTACATATTTGATTTCATTTAGTTTATATTAATTTAATTATACTATAGTAGTTATGCAAGAATGCAAATGTGGCGGAATTCAATGGGGTTTATTCGGTTAATGGGAGCCGAAACGGCGGTGATCCCCAGCTCCAAAGAAGTGTCAGTATTTCCTGACTAAGATACAATAAAGTATCGGGCTATTGTATTCAAGTGATATTTTCAATATAACGATCATCGAAAAAATATTTCTATTTGAATAAGAAACTAGTCTAGAGGGTGATGACTCGCCTAATAAAGGGACCCCAGAAGCTTGTAGAAGCAGTGGGCTTACCCTTCAGTTCTTTTTACAAGTGAGTTCTATCATATTAATAAAATACTGTGTAAACAAAACAAAACATATCAATCCCAGCCGAAACTACCATTTATTATCCGGGATCTGGAATTGTCGAGGAATGCGAGACCGGAATGGAAATGGATCGCTTTGATGAATAGTCATGAGATAGTCGGTCATTACGAGGGTTATTGTGTAATACGTCCATATGAAATGAGCAGGTAGTCGATAATCACATACATCCAAATTATGCTTGTTTGAATTTGTAACTAGGTAAAAGAGGGATTTGGAATCGAGGAATTATTATGATTTCCATATGGCCGATAATTTAGGTTGTGTGCCACGCACACATAGTGTGCTCTTTGCTAAAATCATTTAGCATTGAAACATTAAAACCATTGAACAGATATTGAATGCTTGAAAAAATATTTGCATTTAAGTATTCTAATAGACTCGTATCTTTTTTCAGAATATGTAAAAAAAAAAAATTGTAATTAAATATTCAAAGTTAAAATTGAATATCAACAAATGTGCAGTGTGGGTGTAACTTATCGATGTGACAAAACATCAGTGTTTTAAGGTTTACTGCAATGCAGAATTAAACGGTGAATACAAAATTACTTTTTAATATTGTAGAGTAGGTCATTGCGCGTATTGTGATTACTAACAGGTTCACGGCAACTCCGAACAAAGCTCTTTGTTTGCCATCTTTTTAAGCCCGCCGGTAGATATATCCTTGCGAACAAAACACCTCACCACAAATGTTGATGGAACGATAAGAGAGACTCTCCGCACAGGTCGACAATATTCTTTGTTACAAATAATACTCCACATATAAAAAGCAGCTTTATCCTGTTGTAAGCTAGCGGATATTACACCTCAGAATGCAAATTTCGCAACAATTAAAAGCGCCACGTTCTGAGAACACTATTTATAGTCGGGCGCTTGATAGAGATCGGTGTCATGCAGAGGCGACAAGGATGGCCTGAGTGACCATTGTCTCGGCGCTTGTCTGCAAGGATGTGGCTACACCTGAGCGGAGACGGTTGCGGAATACGTTGATCGTTCCTGTTACTCAATAAAATAGGCAGGCACGGGATACAAATGTTTCTGTAACGCACTTTGAATATCGCGAGACGTAGATAAATTCGTTTGGTTTCTATTGAACTGTAATTGAATTAAATATTTCTATACAAACGGGTATCCATATAATTTGGGTTATATTTTAAAATTAAAAGATAAGTTTTAAATCATGATAAAAGTGCAGATTAATAATGAATCAAATATTACAGATTGATATTGACAATCTAAATTTCATATAAGGTAAATAAGAATGATAAGTCTACTTGTGAGACAGTGCTCTAGATAACTGTAACATGCATGTAAACAATCACCATAACTGTTATACAGAGAGTCAATTCACAATATCTACAATCTTGATTATTTGGCAATCCAAATATTTATTTACGCGTTGTGGATCAGGTTCTGTAATGAAATTAATAAGGTTTTGATTTGTTTTCCTTTGTGAAGGATCACAAAAGTGTGAAGGATCTACAAATATAGCTATCAAAACATCAAATTATAAATCATATGTTTGATTGAATGTCGATTATTTTAGAACAATATCTGTTAAGAAATCACCAATAGATCCAGAAGGCAGTTCCGGTCCGTTCCTTGTGGGTCCGAGGATCGCGGCGGAGGCGCGTGCCGGGAATGCAGTTCTAGGCGCCCCGAGGATGACGGACCGCGGGATCCCGCATTCAGGGAGCGTCTTACCCATTGACCCATTGTGCAGCCCGGACGGCGGCCAGGATATTGTGACTGCGCACACGCGTCGTGAAGCAACAACCTGCCTTAACCAGGATGCGAGAGCGAGCAAGTGAGCCATTCACTCGCCATTACGATCCGATTACTGGTCATACAAACAATTATGGAAATAAGTACTTATCAAGCAAGAAAACCAGCGAGACAATGGACAGTTTGCATTTTTTAAATTTTATGATAATAATAATATCAAATAAAAAAAATACGTTTAGAAAATCGATTTTAGCATCCAAATCTGAGAACAACTGAATGAGTAATACATCTTCCCAAGAGAATGAATGTATCGTAGAATTGCGATGCTCCTTCAGAAAGTATTCGAACTCCAGCTAGGAAAAAATATCAAGTATCGATTTAGATATTCTTGATATAATAATTTAGGCATACGTTTTTACTATAGAGAAACACTAATTGTTTTTTTGGTATTTTGATTTGTTTGTTTTTAAAAAAAAAGGTTTCATTTTAAACCTAAAATATTGCTTAATTTTCTAATGAACGGTATTATCTTTTCAAAAACCAAATTTTGATGTAATCAAAATTGACACGTCCTTTTCCACACACCCAAAAATACGCCAACAATGTAGCCAATGATATCAGATTGAAAATAAATAGAGTCAATTAAAAATGAAGATTAAGCGAAACCCTAAATTACACCGGGCGTATGAGACGAGTAATTGACAATCTTGTTACACGAGCAAACATTCATACTTAGTGCCGGCGGAGTAGATTGAGTAGTGGGACGTGTTCAGCTCGTGAAGCCGGAAGTCGGCAGGTTCGAGTTCCTCGGACGGCGACTCCGATGGTGAAATAATCCGTGTAATTACTTGGGCCGCAATACGGGGTGAACTGGACTACTAAATCAATAGACGTTATTATTGGCAACTGTATATTTGATTACAATATGATTACAGGCCATCCTATTAATAAGTTCCTACGTACGCGCACTACCGCGGAAGCTCAACTGAGTAGATAAAAAAATAATTGTTACGCTTAAAGAAAATTTGGGTCGTAAAATGATTACATAGATTAATTTAATTAAAACATTTTTATGTATTTTTTTAAAGTATAATTATTAGTTATTTGATTATTTTAAAAACAACCATACATATAATTTGACAAAATACAATTGAATAAAATCAATCAACACTGATTACCAGATCATGGCGCGGACTTAATATTTTGTTGATTACTTTAAGGATAATTCATATCGTTATCATAAAAGTTACACAAAGAAGTTATCATCATACGGGAACTCAGTTTTTCAAATCTACAGAATGTTATTAATGATCGAGGAAAAAAAAACTATATTTATTATTTATTGATCAGCAATATCACAGACTCATGAAGGTGTTTCAATTTTTGTGATTTTTAATATTATATTTTATTTTATTTAAAGGCTTGGTTAGAGTAGCGTTTTCAGGGCAGGTTTCTAGTGCGATCCTGGCCGGCAGATGCGCCTGTGTGATCCACCTGCCCTCAGAATGAAGTCACTTAACTCTTTCCAATACCTTGACGACAAATAATCAAATTAATCAGCAACAATAACCAAAAAATTTTGTAATATATATTTACTTTGTTTTTTTAAGTTCTTTTAAATCGTATTCATCTAGCTAGGCGATTACTTTCGTCGCAAATTCATATGAAACTCTTTCAGTAATAAGCATCAAATATGTACTATTATTATTATATTGTATTACCTGTCAAAAAAATTGGAATGCCAATGTAATAAATAAATACATTGAAGTATATTTTATCGTCTTCCATCTGTTAAGTAGACACGAAGTGAAATCCTCAAACCATAAAAAGGTTTTAAACAGAAAATGACAGCAGGAAAAATGTACATCTCCGCCCTTATCTGATAGCCCAACTAGCATCGTTATTATGAAAGGCTCTTACAAAACCATTTACTTCATTATAATAGACACTCAGTTTCATTCCATATGGCGAATATTGTAACAGAACTGATGTTTAAGACATCACATTGAAAACTGGGCTGGTTATTGAAAAAATAAACATTTTTAAATAATAATAGATTATTAGATTATCAGACACACCAGAAACGTTGCAGACTAAGGCTTCTGAAATAATAATTTGCAGTTAGCATGAGAAGACGATAATACGGTTCGAAATGTCAATGAATTATATGAAAAACACGTGCATGAATAAAAAAATATGATGGGGTATGTATCCAAAAAAAAATTGTAATTATGCTTAGGTCATCAGGTGTACTTATGCCATGTGTAAGTGGATTCAATTGCGTTGGCGCAGCTGTGCGTCGCGTGCCCGCATCTGTATGCGGCGGGCACGTCGCGCGCGTGCGTCGTGCGCCCCGGCACGACCAGGACACGCCAGGACACGCCAGGATCCGGTGGCGGTGCATCCGATCCGCGGCCGGGACAAAGGAGACCTCCTCCTCGGAGGGAAGCGCGTGTACTCGTTGTGTGCGTGACACGTATGTTGACGCGTGTGAGATGCCGTCGTGTATTAAACTCATGTTTTTGAGGTGTTATCTCGTACATATCTCAATTTGATATCTTCAATATTATACAATATATTTTATAAAAAAGTGTTGAGGTAGGCATTGGGGGTAGCAAGCGAAGAGTATACAAATTAAAGTTCCAGCTATTTCTGTCTTATAACGTTTACAGATTTTTAATCATAGATAAAAGTTTTGTCGGATATGATTATATCAGTAGAAGGCATTTTGAAGTCTTACACTACTAGTCACGGAGACTCTGAAGGTTTAAGTTTCAGCAAGGGTTGCTAATCAAGTTCATCGCGAAACTTAAAGCTGTTCCGGATTTAAAGTAATTATTTTATATACAAGACGACGGATTTTATTAAATGAAATGTAATATTAATCGATTGAAGATAAATATAAAATATTCAACCAACAATCACAAGCATTTTTCATCAAACACAGTTTTAAGACTAAAAAAATATAGAATATCTATAAATATGATAGCGTGCGTTTTAAGGAATGGGGCCAATGCTTTACATGTTTACATGAAATCACGAATGAAAAAAAATATCGACGATTATATGCGATTTCTTTCACATATAATAAACGCAGACACGACTATCGTTAGAGAAAATATTTTTTACACAGACACATACATACACACAAATATATATATTATGCATACTAAATACATTATTATATTAATTATTATTACTACATATATAGGATCTATTCCTTAAAAACCGGATTTTTAAGGAAATTTGAGCGTTTATTTAAGAAAATCTTGTACAATTCTGTTATTCAAAGTATTATCCATCGGAAAATACAATATTTCCCTATCTTTTTGGCAATTTGTGGATGCCATCCTTAAAAAATCGGTCATGTTTTGAACCAAAGAACGAATCGACCCAATTTTTGATGCCTTGGACTGAAGTGAAGCGTATTCCGGAAAGTGCATTCTGCATCGACCGAAACAAAAGATAGTCAGAAGGCGCCAAGTCTGGACTTTATGGCGGGTGGGGCAGAACTTTCCATCCGCTATTTTCCAAATAGTTTTTAACGGGTTGAGCAACATGTGGTCGAGAATTGTCATGTTGGAAAATCAATATCTCGTGTCTGGTCTCCCATTCTGGCCGTTTTTCCTTCAATGCTCTCTTTTAACAAATCAGATGTTGTTGGTATACCTCTCCAGTAATGGTTTCACCCGGTTTTAAAACCTCATAATACACAACTCCCTTCTGGTCCCATCAAATATAGACCATTATCTTCTTCGGTGTCGATTTGGCTGGTTCAAATACGATTTTTTGCAATCCATTTTCCGTCGCCAGTAACAATTCAGTGCAAAAACGACTTCATTTATGACGCTGGAGCGGCATTTCAGACATGCAAAATCACCTTTCCACGTCTCTCGGGTTCAACT
The DNA here is from genome assembly GCA_022113835.1 of Atopsyche davidsoni. NCBI lineage: Eukaryota > Metazoa > Arthropoda > Insecta > Trichoptera > Hydrobiosidae > Atopsyche > Atopsyche davidsoni. The sequence goes on along the minus strand of JAILWY010000019.1, from coordinate 3,159,260 downwards.
CGTATGGCACCCAATTGCCTTGCTTCTGGATGAATGCCAATGCTTTAGTGAGGTCCAATGATTCCGCAAGCTCTTCTTGTGTTTGACACGAGTCTTTCTCTTCTTTCTTTATCTTCAAACTTTTTGAAGTTTGTTTTTGTCTTTGATGTCAAAATCGCCACTTTTAAAGCGTTGAAACAATGTTTGCCATACAATCCCACGAGCAAACGATGACTTTCGGCTGCAGTTTTCTTAGCAAAAAAGTGACTCCCGCAAATGCAATTTTTTTCGCCATATTTCAAAAATTTCCATGATTGAAAAACGATGCGCACAAGCAAATCAAACATTGTTGACTGATTTTGACAGTTTATGAGAGCTTCAAAATGACACGTATATCAATGATTTGCTACTGCGCATACAAAACTTTTGGCACATAATGTCAAATTCCGATTTTTAAGTTATAGACCTATTATATATATATATATATATATATATATATATATATATATATATATATATATATATATATATATTATACACAATAAAACATAATGAAGTGCCTCAGTGTTAATTTGCATTAAGCGTAAAACAAAATATATTTCATATACCTGCAATGTCCATCGGTTTGAAATTGAACCTGAATAAAAAGTAAACGAGCCTTCCAGTTATTCCAGAACATATTTTTGGTTTGTTTAAATAAAGCTGCGGTCACACAGGCAATTAGAGGGCGGTCGCATCGCTTTCAGAATCGCTTCGTTTATCCCCGGCCTCTCAATTTGTAAGGGCATTAGACCAGGAGTTTCAAACAGTGTAATAATTATACGATAAATTACCAATTACCATTAAAATATAGTGAAAGTACTAATTTGCGTTAAAATAATAATTTAAAAAAATTAACAATTGCTTTTGAGACTACATTCTAGATTCATAAATGTAATTTTAACTTAGTTAATATTAATTGTTAAGTTCGTCGCAAATTTGATTTAGAAAAAAATCACACGAATGCTTAAAATTAAATTCAGGTAATTTAGAAAAAAATATAATTTCGGCTGTGTTTTTACTCGTAACCGTAGTTTTCAATTACTACGTTACAATAACTATCAATTGAAAGTAAATAAATAAAAACGTTAAACTATATCTGTATATGACATTGCTTATCAAAACAACACATTAAAAAAAAATCTGAAATAAAAAAAATTCTAAACATTAATTGAAATCTATCGATGGCATAAAACCCTGCTTACAAAAGCTGAATAGCGATAGCGAACGCAACGACTGGCACACCTGCTGATATTGAAGAGGTCTCAGTACCGCCGGGTATTAAACGCTGGTAAAGTAACATAAAGTGTACGCTTTGCTAATTACATCATCAAACAAGATGATAATGAAAGATATGGTTTTTAGCTGTGTACAAAGGGTGGTTCGGCAAGTGGACTCTGGAGTGAACGAGGAGCTAGTTCCCTTATTAGAAGTGGTTTGATTCTCTCGAGTGGCGGATCCCTGGCGGGAGCCCTGCGCGGGCGCGCGGACAACTCTATATGAAAGAAAACTAATAAATTTAAGCGCTATCTAGATCTCCTCCCGAATGCATTTTTCTTGGTCGTTACGTGCGCCCGCGCCGCGTTCCTTGCTGCCATTTCGAGTATTACCAGGCTCGCAGCCAGAGCCCCTTAACCCACAAACTAAAAAACTTAAACAATACTTATATTAAAGTCACACAAAAGTAAGTATTTACTTTTATTTTGTTTTAAATACTTGATTAATATAAAAAAATATACACATTAATAATAATTCTCCACTAGTAAAATATTTTTTTACATTGTATAGACAAGAGACAGTCCAAAAGACATAACCCTGAAATCTCGATGGAGATTCACCAAATGTTATGTCGTCTCAGTTCTCCTTTATGGAGTTGAAGCCTGGACACTCAAGACTGCTACTATGCGAAAAATTGAGGCGGCAGAAATGTGGCTGTATTGGAGAATCCTTAAAATACTATGAGTGGACCGCGTCACAAACGAAAGAGTCTTGCATAGAATGCGCAAAGAAAGGGAACTCTTGACGTTGGTATAGGAGCGAAAGGTCTCCTATATTGGCCACATTTTTCGCAACAATAAGTATGGCATCTTCCAGCTGATTTTCCAAGGAAAAATCGAAGGAAACGTGGATGCGGAATTTGCGCCAGTGGCTGGATTGGTGAGATTGGTCCAGGATAGACATGTTCGAGGAAATGGTCACCAACCTCCTATGAAGAGAGGCAACAGAAGAAGAAGAAAATATATGAGATTTAATAAACTAGCCTTTTCATTAGTAACGATTTCAACAGTGGTGAGTATTCTAGGTTCGCTGGGTACGTTTACGATATTTATCCAAAGATTTAATAAAATAAACAACATATGTGGTTTTTGGTCTACGCCACACATTTATATTTGTATACGCATAAAAAACAAAACGTTTAAATTAAGAGTCACCCACCCGACATGTGTGCATAGATACGAGCTCGTTTGTGTCTATGAATCTTGCGGTGAACAACGAATTTATGGTCGCCGAACTCCCCGCGTGGCTGCGTGTCATTCCTGCTTTATAAGTTTGTAGGCCACCGAGCTCTCTATTTCATTTTTAAATTTGACAATAGGGCAGTGATATAAGGGATAGAGGCACCATCATTTTTTTTGTAGGAATATATTTGTTATTTATTTAATATTCTAATTTATACTGTCTTAAAACATTTTTTTATGTAGATATTTTTAAAAAAAGATTTGATAATTAAAGAATTAGTGCTTCATTGAAATTCATTCACATTCGTCCGAGGACGTTCTTTGTCATCAAAATAGACACGAAATGTTTAAAAATGCCTATGGTGCATAAAGAGAGTGTGTGTAGACAATCAATTCATAACGAATGAAAGTTACAAGGTCGACCAATAGTATTTAAAATTACGTATCAATAATTTTTTATGCTCTGAAAGGAACAAGAAACGTGCTGTAACATATAAAATTACAAAAAAATGTAGGGAATCAATGTAATATAGAACAAAACAGGGAAGTTATATTAAAGTCTTTTATCATGAAAAAACAGCTACGTAATAAAAAAAGTAATTAAAACCATCGTTGTTTGAAAGCTTTTAGATCTTTTCCATTTACATATTTCTCTATGCATGTGACAGTTAATTAATAAAAAATTATAAAACCAAAAAAACCTTAAACATATACATATTGGGGATTTGTTTCCATGTAAAGGATGCGTACCCAGAGACCAGTTCACTTCCAAGTAGTTACGTAAGATTCAAAATCTAGAGCTATAGCCACTAAATTCAGTTTGAAATCAATAAATTTCCTGACTAAAAAAATAGCAGAGCATGTTTCATACACTCAAAACAAAGTCAAACACAAAAAAGTGCTTGTGCTTTGAGAGACTTCTTATAGTATATTTTCCGTTCGCAGGTACTGTAGCAGCCCCCGACCAGGGATAGCAGCAAATTAATCAATACAGTCGGTAGATGCAGTGTCTTGCGTACAGTAATTATTGAGAATTTTCGTGACAAGGGCGTAACGGATGGCCGCGGCATAATTTAAATATCCCGGGATGGCGTGATTAACGACGCCACGTTTAATTTCTTTGCAACGCGTGCGTCGCTTAGCACGGACGCGCTTTTAGGCCGCGGATGATGGAGGAGAAGCAGGGGGGTGGAGAAATTAAATGGGTGACATATACTATTATGAAATATCGCTTCTTCCTATCAAGGGACTTATATAATAACTGATTACTAATAGCTTAACATTTATCATTTATCAACTATTATGATATTAAAGAGGGATGTTTTCGACATCTCTTGATACAAAAATGAGACATAAATGCATATTTTAAAATTAATTTATAAAATGAACATATCTTTCATACAACTGTATTTTTATTTTAAATATTGTTTATTCTGGTACTTGAAAAACTGCATCCTGTAGAAATAATACTTTTTCGTTTTAAATTAAAAAAAATTGTGGAAGTGATGTTTCGAAAACAAACATATGAATTTATAAAAATAAATGATTTGGATTTATTTACACCCGGATCGCATATTATTCTTGCATACATTATTTTATAAACGCCAACAAATATTGGAAGATACGCACGCACATGATGCGAGTGAAACAAAGAAGATATTTTATAAATTGCAATTAGAATCAGTCGCCAAGCGAAGGGAAGAGAAATCACTTACAAGGCTCGAGCGCGACGCGGGCTCGCACCGAGGGACTCTACTTTATCAAATCTACATGGTTCTCAAATAAAAGCAATCGTGCCAGCCTGACGCAAGAAATGCCATCGAAGACAGGGCGGCCGTGGAATCGCCGCAAACAAGATAAAAAGCTCGTTCACAATAAGTTATTTCGATATCTGAGGCGGCGAGCCGGCCCGGCCCGGAGCGCACCGTATTTATTTGATAATTAATCACTCGAACATGGCCATTTTAATTGAAAAATAATGGCGCGCTGGACGTCAGAAATGCATGCAAGCGCCTGTAATTGCATTCTTCAATTACTGCACCGTTTTGGGCAGATAAACAGGACCGAACAGCTAAGTACGCAAGAGTTGCGTAATTCAATTATTAACATTTAAGTTAAAACAACTTTTGGAGATACAAGGCTTTTATTTATCTCCCTCAAGCTTATCGAAAATAGCAATGTAATTACGAAATTCATGATTTGTCTTATATATATATATATACATATATATATAAATATGTATACCTCTCCGCTCTTCTCATTCAGTTGCTTGTGCATGGCTGCCATTCTGTACCCTGAGCGTATGTAAAGGATCAACAATGGAGTAGTGGACTTGAAATGATTGTGAAGCTCTGGAAGTAACTTGTCGAGGTGGGGGGATTCTTGCTATTGTTTCTGTAGCTTGCTCCGGAAAGAGTATCAGTTCTAAAAGCCAGAGGTTTGTAAGGAAAGGATTATATAATAATTGTATTGAGCAGCACCAAAACACAGACTTTTCCTTCCAATATAAAACTGCGGTGTAGAAGGACCCGGGGACCCACATGAACACTGGCACAGCATGAGTATATGCTCAGTGAAATGGTCGACAACCTCCTCTAAGGAGAGGCACTTGATGAAGATATATATTGATGAAAAGCGTCTACAGTAAGACATCGCGTGTCTCTTCGCAGCTAGTCCGCCTCTGCTCCTCGGCAGTTCGACCACTAATTGCAAATGCAAATATTGACTATGAAAGAGCCGCGTTTCGTGCACGGCCACGAGCTGCCGCTCCGACTGCATTTTGCCGAATTATCAAGTATTTAGCGCCGCTATTATCAAATATTTGGGTAAGCAAGTACATTAAACGAGAGCTGTATTAAACATTAATATTGGCGATATGAATGTGAAATCCATTATGCATTTACTGCCTGATCATAAATGTATTAATGAGTTAAATTGCTCTTGAATGCGATCGCGCAAAGCATCTCGTAAACAAACGCCAACATTCGCTCAAATAATTTATTTTAGTGGCTGGAGTTGATAAAATTGGAATTGTTATAAAAATTGTTTATAGATTTTAAAAATTCACTTTGAAAATCAACATAATGATTAAATAGATTTATGAATGATTTTTATTCTGGAGGACATTGAAAAGTATCACAATGAAATGCATGATTTCTAAGAATCTACCAGTATTAAATTTTTTATAAATAATAATAAATTTTATGTTCTGATCATAGAAATAATCGTGTTCCGATTACTGAAACAATACCAATACCTCTTTAAGTACTAAGCTAAATTACTTAAAAAAAAAAATTGTAATAACGTGGCATTATTCCAAAAATCAACGAAATTAATTTATCAACCGTGACACTAAAAAAATCCCACCATGTAGTATTAGTAAATATGCTCATTCTTTAAGAGACCATCTCACCATGAGTAGACTATCGTCGGTGATGACACATCATTCACTTCGTATGCGTCGACCTTTTCTCCCATTAACACCTCTGCCGACCAGAAGAGTGAGTGGCTGTGGTTACAGATGCGTTAAGATAATCTTATCCAGACGCACATCCTTCTTCTAACACTGATGCTTTGGCTCACTGCATGGCGTGTCATTGCGTTTAGTATGAAAATTAAACACTAATACAGCCTGCTATACACGCAGCCGATTTGCAATCAGCCAATAAATACGTTTTACCCACACAAATTTATTGTGTCTAATACATTAAAGTAATCGAGTCAAACATAAAACTAAGAAAAAAAAAACAAAGGAAAAAGTTTCAAGGACATTTTTGCGCCGGCGCACTTACTTAATAAATAATGTGGTTTTAATTTATAAACGCATAATCTCTGCATTTCTGTGTGAATCTATCAAAGTATGTATTACGTGTATATTAAGTGTATACTCTTATTAAAAAAAAAAATAACCATGAAAATGTAATAGTACATTTACCTACTGGAAAAAAATTAACGATGCTTGTACTCATAAAAAAAATTTATAGCTCCGTTTAAGTTTTTAAAATTAAAAAAACCCAAAGACATCGGACATTTTTGTGATTCCAATTTAAATCACAAAATCAGAAAAATTGTTTGCTTCTTTTATTTCAATCAATCTTTTATATATATATCTTTTTATTTCGTAGGTTCTTGTTGTGCTTATAAACATCAGATTAAACCATTGACGACAAATCATAATAGTTTTTTGAGACAGGAGTAATGCGCCAAGTTGCAATATACACTACACGCAAACTTCAATTTTATTTCGCAAGTAAATATACAGCCTAATAATTTTAATGTCATTTACCACGCAGTTCGATTAATTCTGATGCGAAAACCATGCACACAAACTAATCGGCGAAATATGTTTTATAGATTTTTGTTGTAATAGATAAACTCGTCACTCGGGCGTAGTTTGCAATGACTGGCGCGTTTTGTATTCAGTATGCCAATCTTTTGGAATGGTATGTCAGAGGTTCTAAGAGTCCGAAGTGTTGCGAATCGCTATAGCCTTTAGGACAGGTTCCAGGCAGTGGGGTGTGAGATGTCGGCTGAGATAGCAGCGGCGGTGGTAATTTGCGTGGCAGGCTGCGCCGTGCGTGCGAGCTGGTCGTCCGGAACCGAAGGCGCCGGGCGGGCAGGGCTCACTGCTGTTCCACGGCCAACTATGCAGCGATCACCTCACACTATGTCACACTGGAGTTGATATCAACAACGAGTTGCGGTATAAAATTTATTTACTTCGCAATTCGCACTCGCGACTGGACAATTTTACAGATTTTCGTTTATCACAAATTCTGAATAAATACGACTGCGACTTGCAAATATCACCACCCAAATAATCCACGACTCGGGGTCTGCAGCACATGAAAATCATTTTACATATTGAAATTATTGGCAAATTTAGCGTAGAACCACGAGCTACACGACACGTAATATTCAGAGTGGATATTATCTCAACCCCGGGCCGGGGGCTCACGTGCCGAGCGACAGTTATGACGGGCTCCCCCCAGAGCGGCGCGAAAACCGCTGTAGAGGTGCATCGACAAGGCTAATCAAATTTGCGAATCGGGAGTTTATGTAGGAAAAAATACTACAAGGAAACATAGGGCAATTTGTGTAGCGATTTTAAATTCTAAAAGAATGCTTTAAAGTAAAGCGTCGATGTATTATAGATTAGAAAATGCGAGCCTTGCTTGTAAAAAATACTTAAAATGCACTTGAATCCTGTTACTAACATCAAAAGGTAATAATTTTTCGAGAGAATAATTAAAATAATAATAATAATAATAATAAAATTTTTCTCATGAACGGAAAGCGATAGAAGTATACTACTAGTCTCAAGTTCAGTCTGCTACTTACTTATTGGGTTTCACAGCCATTTCTATAAAACAGAGTACACTACGCATATATCATTGACACAATTATTTTTAGACAACTTGAGTAACGTGAAACATTCGAGAGGTTATAAGAGCTGGTAGAAGTTCAATTGACAGTTTAAGTCTTGTTTTTTTTAGTTTTGGTTCTAATGACTCTATGGTTCTTAATCTTATTTAAATATTTTAAACGTACAAACTTTCACCGAAAAACAATAAAACTATGTCAATTTGATACTACATAAATATGTAATGGTCAGCTGACTGGTTTGAGAGATTGAATAAGGGTGAATTTTGAAGGGTCGGATTTCCAGGGGTGAAATAAAAATATATATGTTTATGGTTTATTAAAGAATAGGACAGCCGTTTCTCCATACTAAGCCACCCCAAATCATTATTGAGAATATTGCAGGCGTCCGAAATCGGCTTAGGTCAGATGGGACCGCTGTGACGAAGGTTTTATGCCAAAAGGTTGATTGTCACGTTCGCAGAGTGCTTCGTATATGCTCATAATGATGAAAATTGCATATTTTTGTTATTTAAAAAATATTATTTGTTTTACTTACGTTCAGTATAATATAGGAAATTAGTGTTTATTCGATTGTGAGATCTGCAACAATTATGCCTTGTCATGTCACGAGAACAGGTTACAATATTTCAAAACACGAAATTTTAATTATTGAATAGAGTGCAAGCAAATACGATTAAAACTGCTAAAACCTCAGCAAAAAATATATTTTAAGATCTTTAATTACAGTCCACACTATAAAAAAAAATACTTAAATTTACAATCGCGAAATAATAATACCGTGATTGTATATTTGAGTGTTTTTTTTAATTATATTTTATTTATTACAACAGTTACGATTATTAATCCAAAGTGATATTTTTAATCAATAACTACAAATTCGAAATCTGTTGACCAATCATGTTGGCTAAGTAAAATAAAAATTTAAAAAACGTAAATTCGAAACAAAACTGAAGGATTCATTTGAAAGTGTGTACTGCAATAATATTACTAATATGATTAGGCACATTAGTTCATATATAGAAGATGACTTAAAGAAACTCTCAGAAAAATATCATCGTGATTTGTGTGGGATCATCTAATCATATTAGTAATAATATAATAAACCCGTAATGGGTAATAAATACGCATCTGATTGACTAATCCGTAATAGACATACTTCAATAATATTAAATGCGATATAGTCGTATTTGAGACAGAGCGGTGTATATTCTAGTACCCGTGTAAAGTGACAAGGGCAGAGAAATCCTCTTAATCTTAATGGGATTTGACCATGATTTGATTGATTACCATGTTATGACTGTGAAAGCAGTTGACACATAAAGCGAATGCATGTTCAATGAATATTTCAGGGTGGAGCCTAGACTCCAATTTCATTTACTTCAGATATTTAGTTTATAAGTATCAGCAGAATATGATGTTATATATACACACACATAGGCGAAAAAAGTACTTGAATAAATAGAAGGCAACTGTGCTTAGAGCATATATTCCCCAGCCTCATTAATGGACAGCTTATCAATACGGGTATGTACATTGGTTGTGTAATTTTAAATTGAAATTATGTTTTCACAAAAAAAGACAAATATGCAATGTTGCAGCATTTTTGATATTGACAGATTACGAATAACAAATTTAAAAATGCGTCAAAACTGTGTTGTTAAGAAATTAATGTAAGTTATTTTAGTTCTACTCTAGTAATTTACTGAAAATAGTAAATTGAGTAGTTCTAATATTTCCGTTATTTCCCAATAGGTTTTTGTTATGTATAATTTACTCAAGAATCTCATGCAAAGCAGTAAGCGTGTGCCCGCTACTGATAAAAACATAAACTCCGTAAAAAAAAAAAAAAAAAACAAAAACTTAAACCAAGGTTACCTAGAGGTCGTCTCTTGCGGTCTATTATGCTTTTCGGCCTAAATCAATTAACTGTGATCGAAACCTTCAGAATTATGGGAAATTTACAAAGATATGCAAAGCGGGCGGGGCTGCGAGGAGGGTCCCACGATAGCGTGTGCTGGGGCTGCGTCACGCAGCGCCCCTCGTGAGGCCGACGCTGATTGCCCAGCTAATGCCTTGTAAGAGCCACCGCTCGTACGAGAAGTGTGCGCTCCAAGGACGAAGGACCTGCAGCCGGAAAAATGGGAGTTATAACGCGACCCATTATTTTTTAATTAAATATAATCCGATGAGGTCACTGTAAATGCAGTAATTTTCGCATTTACGAAGCAGATTATTTATAAATAGACCGAGACTTAAAGTAACACCATAAATACACTAATCATAGTATCTCAACACAGCTGATCGTTTCTCAATCACTGAGGTTCAGTTTCTTTTAGTTTCAGTGATGCAGACTCATATAATGTACTGTAGTTATATTTTGTCGGACAATAGTTGAAATACAGCATTAAATATAGAATAAAGTTTTGAGATGAAAGCGGTGAACACTTCACAGAGTGATCGTGAATTTACTCGCTCGATCGGCAGGTAAAACAAATGTACATAAACGTGTTGCGGCATTTAATATTAAAGTACTTCACCGGGAAACAAAAAAGGCTCCTTGCTCGTGAAAGTGCTCTGAATTCTCGGGGAGCATGGCTGAGAGTCGGCGGGGGTGGCTGTGCAGTTTGACTGTCCTTTTACGGCGGCGAGAGGCCGAGATGACCGGGCGGGCTCTCGGGCTGAGAGTCTAGGCGTGTAGCGGACGGCGACTCTTACCAAATTAAAAAAGGTGGGCGTAGATTGCACTGATTTTTTTGAAACTAATCAAAAACTATACGGCAATAAAAATCGTGATTAAATTCCATATCATTACTAATTTAATTAAATATACTATAAACTTTAAGTAATAAATAAATCTGAGTATTTTACGTCGGTGCAAGATATTGTAGTATGAGTTACATTGGGTTCAATCACCCAAGGTACTTAAACGACACATAATTCTCATAACAGTAATGGTGCGAAAAAGCACCCGGCATGATCTCAAAGATGAAATCATTAATGATTCCATAATTTAATCTGATTATAATGAAATCCATTCTCATGCGCTAGCTTCCCCGTGGTTTCAAAAATCTAGTAAGGACGCCATGTGAACTGGTCCCCCGTGATCTGGCTCTGGCTCTGTTTGCATGAATATTAATTGTTTGTCTTTCTTTTCACGCTAATCATTTTCCACAAGGGATTTTAGCACGCACTTCTCAATCGATAGAAAGTCTATTGTAATTGGATAATAGGCGACAATTAGCACATGAAACAATCCGCGTATGAGAAAACTCACCTCGACGTATGCAAACAGCGAACGAAAGCAATAATTCAATTTTAACTACATATTTGTTTATAATATAACTACGCATGTATATTATGAATGTATTATTACATGACCCTACTTACAAGCGTGATTATTCCCATACTTGGCTAAGAGAGAAAATGTATAATTATTAGTTACTACGCTTTACATATTTTTTTAAATAAGGTCATTTGAGAAAGATGTCAAAATTATAATATATAAATGGAAGAAACGCCAAAGGGAAAATAACATTTAAGGTATTTAAAAAATACACTATTTAAATAATAATTAAAAAAAATATATTTTGGCCAAAGAAACACACTTTCAAAAGAAATCGTCGAGAAGGTACTTTCTTTTGAGTTTTCTTATTGCAAGTTTTTAGAAAGAAAGCTCAAAAATCGCAGAAATGTCTTGAGGTAAATTTTATTTAGCAGAAGATATTTTTATGATTCATTTTCGGAGTAAATAAAATACTAGAAAGCGGTAAAAAGTGTAGACTAAGCTGTATTTTTTACATTGCAACTAAAACTTTGTCGCTAAATATTAAAGAACTCTTAAATTTCGCTGAACGATGATGATTACATAAAATATATGCACTGCTATGCATGTCACTGAAATTAGTGCTTGTAGAAGAATTAGATTAGATGGTCAGAAACTACAAGAAGGGAGCAACAAGGCCTAACCAAATACAATGAATTTTAATCGTGTCCTGCATGGATTATGAGTGTATTTTTATGTAAATTAATAACGCTCAGTGACACGATAATAATGATACGTGTTGAAGAGGATATTTGATATGTTAATAACACGAGAGGCGACTAAGCCGCTGCCGCTGTGAGCTGGTAACAAGTAAGAAGCACCCTTCCACGGATTTGTTTTATAAACCCGGGATTAGCTCGCCCGTACAGGTGGTGTGGAACTTGTGGACATAAGCATTTTAAACCAGATAAGCTCTGCTTTATTACTTTACACTGTATACACACACGAATCTTAGGGCCATTCCATTTACCAAACTTCTTCAAAATAATGAATAATAGTTTGACTGTATACGTATAATGTATACATGCTCGTATTGATCAACGAGGTATCTTGTTTAAAAATTTTACCCGAAAATAATATGAGAAAAGAGACTCCCACGTTAGTAAAAAACATAACATTAACAAAGAAAAATTCAGATGAATTGAGATATTGTATTGCTCTACCTAGACTGTGAAGAACACAACTTCTTTTCAAAATAATTATATTGTATATAATTATTTTGCTAGGTTACAGGCGAGACCAGGTCTGGGTTCCATTTTACTTAGGGCTTATAAGTTTCAGTTTATCCGAGACCGCGGGCGATGAACAAATGAGCTCGTTACCAAGAATGCTTCACGGGCAACAAAAGACATATAACAAACAAGGTTTTATTATTAAAAATTGACGTTTTAATTTTTTTTTTGGCGAATGTGAAAATTGAACTCTAGTTTAAACAACCCACACACTATTTATACCGTGTGTGCATTAATTTTTTCGGATTTTCTAAGTGATGGCTTTACTAGTATTGAATCGCATCAGGCTATACTTAACATTTCATTGTGAAGCGTCACTATTGCGCTTTTTTTTTCCAGTACATGTTATATCGCTGGAGTGTATACAACATTTTTTTTTTGAGCTCTCGACATGTCAACTTTTGTACCAACAAAACGCAATTTGCTGGAAGCTTTCATTGGAAGAAAAAACCAGCTGAAAGTCACCAATTGCTGGGTGAAGTTTATGGTGAACATGCTCCATCGCAAAAAACGTGTGAGAACTGGTTTCGACGCTTCAACAATGGTGATTTCGATGTGGATGACAAAGAACGTCCAGGCGAACCAAAAAAATTCGAAGATGAAGAATTAGAGGCATTGCTCGATAATGACTCGTGTCAAACGCAAGCAGAACTCGCAGAATCATTGGGAGTTGATCGAGCAACAATTTCAAGACACTTAAAAGCATTGGGAACGATTCAAAAGCAAGAAAATTGGGTGCCACATGAATTGCAGCCGAGAGGCGTCGAAAGGCGATATTGCACTTCGGAAATGCTGCTTGAACGCCACAAAAAGAAGTCATAATTTTCCCGAAAGATGGGAAAAAGTAGTGGCTAGCGATGGACAATACTTTGAATAGAATATACTGTACCAATTTTTTTATAATAAAGCTCCAATTTCACGAAAAAATTAATGCACACACCGTATATATAAATGAAAAAAAATACGGATATCTTAGGCTTGACTGATATTTCTTTTATAAATCCAAAGGGTTTTTAGGATTTTATTTAGGTATTCGTTGGTAGTCCGCCGTCGCGCCGGCACAGAGCCGCGGGGGCGTCCCAGGCCGGTGTTAGAATTAAATTTTCACTACTCGCGGCATCCCCGGCCGGCCATTAAAGTTGCACGGGCCGCGGCGGCGCCGGCGAGCTGGGAAGTTCGGCGCCCTCCTCAGGTGCGCCGCGGGGCGAGGGGCCAGTGAGAGCTTCCAGGATGCGCCGAGGAAGTTACGAGCGTCTGAAACTCCGGCTAATTAATTTGTCGGGCGGTGTTTTTTTTTTTTTTTTTTTTTTTTCCAGCCGCTTTGTTCCGGAGAAGTTTCGCTGTTCCGTTATTCGGTAATTGCTGTTGAGAAAAAGAAAAAAAAAAAAAAAACAAAAAAAACGCCGCGTCATTCAATAAAGTAAGTGTTATTGGCTGAGCTCCGTCCGTAAATGGGGCGTCCGCGAGGTGATTGCGGCTATTATGAGTAATGATAACAGCGCAATCTAGTCATCTCGATATTATAGGATGACAGCTGCTTATGATATTTTCAATTCGCAAATCAATAATAGCAACCAGGATATAGAACCATCGTAGTGAATTAGCATCTTTCTATTACGTTATGTTTGTACAACGGCTACGATACAACGAAATCTCCGGTATACTGACTAAGTTTATTAGTCATTACAATGCGGTCTGATGCGTCCAGGACCGAATCGATAGTGGATGAATATATATATATATATATAGACAAAATTAGACATATAAGTCATAGTTACGCAAATTAATGCTAAGTTATTAATTAGTTAAGTATTAAAGTATTCAATCACTTACTCTAAATAGCATTAAGTACGTATTTAGTCAAATATTGGCATTCTATGTGCGATAACTGTGAACTAGCTTTGCGAATTACAAGAGACGATAGTTTCATAGAATGCGGTTTATTAATATCAAATATGCGACTCGATTTTACGCACACTTTGTTTAATGACTAAATGTCATCTCACACGAAATCAAATCAACTAATTTAGAGTAGGATGACACCGCGACAGCCAGATACGAATGTAGCAAATTGTTCAAATTTTATTAGGCAAAAAAAATGTGATATGTATGAAAATAGTTGCTTAGGTTTCAATAAAGTCGGCATACAATGCATACTTCTCAAATAAATTTGATATTTACAACTATGTTTATACTGATATATACTCAGTTTAGTTATAGTTTAGTTTAGTCGAAACTAGTCATGCAAAAAATATAATAAACTCAAAGTGAAGAAATAATACAAAGTATCATAATAATCAAATGCCTTGTGCCTCAACAAGTTTACAACTATCGTTGATCGAATGAACAAAATTTACGAATGATTAAGAAATTCCACACTATATTAGCTCGTCGCTAGTTGGTTCTTTTGATTAAATAAAAAATATATATTTGGTAAATTTAATTGCTTCATCATGTGTATGCTCTGATTAATTCGATTCAAATGATGCGCGCAGGTATTGTCCGTCTCGTCCGGGCCTCGCGTCAGGTGCTGACGGGCCGGGCGCGCGGCCCGCTGAGAGGTCCCCGATCCCTATCACGGAAATTAAACAAACATTACGGTACGAAAAACATATCGGCACATTCGATCAGATGTTTTCAGGCGCTTTCGAGTCTGTACTGACGCGCCGGAGCCGTGGCGCGCCGATTTTTTCGTATCACTCTAAATCATCACCGGCAGCGTCCTCGGGTGCATAGTTTAATTACGTATAAATTTGCAAGCTTGCATTTTAAAACCTGTATACTTTAATACATATTAGGATACAAAATTAAGCACACTAACGAAACGTCAAAGTTGCGAAGGCTTCCATCATAATAGGGGATGAATGTTGATATCGGACCCTTTGATACCTGGATGGTTGATCATAAGAGTGGCGAAAGCGTGAGAAAGTTTTTATTAGTGCGTTGTTGGTGAATAATGTACGTAAAAAAATTAATTACTCAAGTTTTTTGAATGTCAAATACAAATAATTTTACTTACATATAAACGTATTGAGAAAGGTACCTTTATAAAGCTTATCAAATATTTTGTTAAAAAAAATATTTCGGATAAGAAGAAACCGAACGTCAATGGAGGGTTTGTCTATGATATTGGTATACTTATAATAATATAGTAAATAGCAGTTCAATAAATCGCAAAATATTACAAGTATTGAGAGATAGCTGTAAGACTGGGGGAAGGGGGTGGAGGTAGGAGAAAAAAAAGTTGCAAATTAAAAAAAAACATTTGTTTAAAAATTTCTAAGAATGTACTTTGATTATAGATCTATAAAAAATAAAATAAAAAGTTTAATACCGAGTTATCACAGATGCCAACAAGTTATTCGGTATCCTTTCAAATATTTAAATTTGCCCTTGAATGGCGAGAGGCAGTTGTCTTTGTAGTCGTCTGCCATTTAAATTTTTGGTTAAAATATTGATTCATATACACGTTGACTGATATCTTTCCAGAGAGTAAATTTTATTAAATTTAATAATAATCTTTTAAATACAAAAATGCATAGATAATTACACCTGATATGCTTGCCCCAGAATTTCAATTTGGTAAATTGTGGCCCCTTAAATTATGATAATATTTTTTTGTTGTGAATATGATAATCTTCTTCGCTCTGCTGCCCGCTTTCCCAAGGTTCCAATCCACATTATTTTAATTTCAATACTTTTTTTTTGTTTAATATGCAAATCTCTACGGAATTATTTTGTTTTGCCGTCTGTCCCAGGAGTATGATAAAAAATGTTATAACATCACATTACATTGAGCGGACTATATAAGGCTAATAACGACTATTATTATATTATTTTATTTTTTTACTTTGAATAAAATATTACGTGCTATTACTTTCATCGATGTTTTCTTATGAATTATGAAATGTTAAGTATTAAATACATTTATAAATAATTTGAGATTATGCTTATTCCATCTGTTATTTCTGTTTGATGTATAATTTTTAAAATGCTTACTCTGAGCACCGAGAGGTTCAAGCTAACATTTTATTAATGAATGATCTAGAACTATAAATATTAGTTTTCAATAAATTTGCTATTCTTTTATTTACTCTGGTCATTCACATGTTAGACACAAAGAGAAGCAAATAATAGACAATCAGCTGTATCGGATTAATCAAATGCGATGAACCTGTCTAGCGATGAGTTGTCAGGCGATGAGGATTACAGAGATTTTAACGGTGTTAGTAATATTTATTTATATCTCGAGACCGAGAAGTTTCCGTCATGTCGAAGGAAGTCTGCGAGACCGACGGCGCCTCGGGAGCTCCGCTGGAGGATGTCCTGCATGCTACAAACACAGTACAATTAAACTAATGGAACGTGTTGTAATTATATGCCATGCAAATATATATTTCTAACAACATTTGATGCAATTAATAATTTAAAAAAATATTCTGTTGAATAGCAAAAAAAATCATTTTTATAAAAACTGACATTCCAAGTTATTGATTATAAGATAATTTGAAGAAGCATTGAACAAATTTATTGATAAATAAATATCAAATGGTCAAAAAGGCATCTGATTTAGGAAGAAAATAATTTCAAAGCAATTATTTAAGATAAGGACAGTGGCACGTCTACTTGTAAATTATCTATAAATATGGCAAAATATACAAATAGAATAAAGCATGTTAATCTCAAAGTACTGATATTTTAATTCTGCTTAATGTCGCATTTGTAAGACCTCCGTGAAATAAATCCCGATCGGGCGTTCCCTGGGCAGGTTACGTCAGGTAATTTCACACTAAATTCCCATATGAAATGAGTTCATACAATACTTTATGATTGTTACTAAAACGTATGTGAGTGAGAAACCAAACCCTTTTGGGATATATACAATACAAAATAATGTGAAAATATACAAATCTTAACTATATATATATATATATATATATCAGTTTCGATATATTTTTACGTAAAATTTGACTGCTATATGAATATATGTTTCCAACCCGTATAGTTCAGGGTTGTTATAGTATGTTAGTATGTATATTATAGTATGTGTTATACTGAGATAAAGGTAGCAAATGTGATAAAATAGAATTTTTTTCGGCATATAAAGCAACAGCAAAAAAATGCTTAGTTCGTAGTTTAATAAAATAAAGTCCGTGTACTTGAAATAAAATGATCGCATGATCCAGATCTCCCGAATAGCTCAGATAAGTAATATATTATCTTATATCGTGTATTGTAGTATATTTACTTTTCTCTGAAAAAAGGGATGAATGTCCATGTTTTAACATACTTCCTTACGTAACATAGCAAGAAGGCGAAACGTCACATCAAGAAAACTCAATAAAATCAGTCCGTTTTATGTAAGAAATTCTCGGTTAATAAGCTCGAAAATGAGATGAAATGATTACACTGAGAAGGCTGTTAGGTTCATTTAGCGTGCTTCTAGAACTAAAACAACAACAAAAAAATATATATTTGGGATATTGCTTTGTAAAATTATAGCACATAGCGTCGAAGAAGCTGATAGTGTAAAATAGGAGCTCATTGATAAGGGTGGCGTACAATTCATATGCTTGTTGTTTTCTTCTCACGTACCGGAACGCTAAGCAAATAGTGCTGACATCGCACCTTAACCAAATTTCGTTAAAAATGCGAAAGAAAAACAGCGAATATTAAATTGAAATATTTACCTTTCAAGGGTTTTATAGCCTAAATAATACTCGGCCAACTGCATCGTTACGCTTGTGTATTTTTTACAAAGACCGCTCTCGGCGGCGAATACCTCAGCGGCCCGCAAGCGTTCGCGACTCATGAAAGCGGCAAATTAAAAAGTTTACGATACGAACGCGCCTTAACACTTCCGTCATTGTGACCGACCCGCGGACGACTTTTCGCACAATGCTACGGTGCACATTTACACGGATCAATTGAACCCATGCACTTATGTATTTTTTAATAATTTTTGGCAGTGCTCCACTGCGAACAATGCCCGCTCTCCCAAGGGTTGAAATGGACTTAATCGATTCGCGTTGCATTGTAAAAGGAGCTGATGCAAAAAATCTGAGAATTTGTGGTGCCGTTTTTTTTAGGAGCTTTTTAGAATTTAGTTTTGTTTTTAATTTTAGTTTTGAAATGTATTATATAGTATAAATAGACATAAAACGACAAAGTTTGATCACTGGCAATTAAAAAAAAATATCACGCTGAAAAATTAAGTAGGAGAATCAACCTTAAATGGTATTTTTCAGGAAGCCATTTGATCTTTGGTATAATTGAAACCATAAGTATATTTATACCATGCGCACTCTACAATATTCTTTGCAATGCCAATAACTTTCAATGACATTATCAAATTTGTATAATTCAGAATTTAATAGGTAAAATTCTACTCCCATTCAACTGGATAATCAACTTGCGTTACAAAGGCGTGAATCCCAAGGAGATCTGATTCAATCGCTAACAATGTAAGGGGAGAATAATCTTAACGGACCATTGTTTTTCAATTACTAATGCACATTGTTAAGATTTTGTTGTCTTCCAGTACCCATTTATGTATATTTAAATCGCCAATTTCAACCTTCAACAAACCGCCTTAAATAGATTACAGATCTAATTAAACTTAATTCACGAACAAATGCTTTCCTGTTCGTAAATTTTTAGGCATATCTTAAATATCCAAATTTCATATAAACATGTGATATTATTCAATCTATCCTAAGTAAATCAACATTACATCATTTTAAAAACTGGAGTCAATTGAATATTTATACCAGATTATTGTTAAAAACTCAATTATTATGAGAATGGGTTGTAATGGAAAATTGAAATTCATAAAATTTCTTTGAATTGGAAAATGTCGAGTTCACAACTTTACAATCTAAAAGAACAATCTTATATATTTTTATGAATGTAGTAGTAGTTAAGATACGACAACTATTTGAAATTATTTTAAATATTTTCTAATATAAGTACAAAAGTTTTTTTTATTAGATATTTAAATATAGAGTTATTTGAATTATAAAATATCTGCATAATTTAATCTCAGATTGAAACTTTACTTAGAGTACTTAAGGTGTGCATATATCTTTTTAAAGAGTAGTCATACGTATCGATTATAATAGTGAATGAAAAACTTACGCGGTGATATACTTAATAATATTCAATATTAAAATTTCATACATAAAAGAACCAGTTAAAAAAATATTTTGAAAACGCTTGAAACTTTAAAATAAAAACACATTAAAAAAGGTCGTTGCAGCGACAAATTGTCTGGTGCCAGGGGTGTTATTAAACCTGCGGGCCGGTCAGCTGATCAGAGGTTTCTTAAGGTTGACAACGCTGCCGCATGCGTGCCGCTGATTAGCAACGACTCTGCTCGTTACATGTGTCGTTTCGTTTAACGACAACGAAAACAAAAACAACCAAGACTACTTAGACACACCGTGGTACAAAAGTAAAAACATACATAGAAAGTTTAATAAGAATAAATGCATGCAGATCTCAATAAAAACATTGGTTTTTTTACTCCTTGTTATTAAAATAAAACTGTTATAAAAATAATTTTTAACATGGAAAAATGACGCGCTAAAATAAATAAATGTTAAAAAGATTTATAAATGTTTGCAAATTAAGACATACACATTTTTATTTATTGCGAAAACCGTCTTGAACAACGATATCTCAACTAGAGATACACTGTATACTAACGAAACATTAGAGCCTTAATCTGTCATTTTTATTATATAATGGAAACAAATATAGATCAATGTTTAGAGTTAAAAAAAGCCTATATGTATTCTTGGTTTTTTGAAGGCAGTACTAATAAACGGTGAGTTACATACGTCAGTATTTGAAATCGTGTTTAACATGATATTTAGAGCTCACCCTGTGGGCAGCGTGCGTTTTGGAACTTTTGATCTGTCGCAAGATATGCATTAAATAACAAGGATATACTTTAGTCAACACAGTGGGTCTTGTAATGCGCCCCGCACACATTTTTAGTTTATATCTAACACTAATTGGCGGGGTAGAAGGAACGCGGCGGGGCGGGGCGAGGCGGGAGGGGCGACCGCACTCCCGTAATTATGAGTCTTTAATAAGGAGGGAAGGTGCTGTCGAGTATTAATAGCAAACGCCATCCAAAAAACTTAAGAGGGTTGTTAAATGATAATACACTAAACATAATTAAGTGTTTTAGTGGTTTGAAACAATCAAAATACTGTCAGTTAGGATTTTACATCAGATTAAACTTATCGCTACGTATGATAATTGATTTGTTTGTTTTACGCATTTATTACAAATGTATTATAAAAATATACAGCATAAAGTTCATTTAATTAAAAAAAAAAAAAAAAAAAACAAAAGTTGACTGTTTGTGTACCTGATTGTTTGTATATTAGAAACAATTAAATTGTTGACAAGATTTACATTTGATTAGTGCAGTGGCAATGCACGTTTATTTTATTTTACGAATTAGTAAATAAATATAAACATAAAAATTATAAATTCATTTATTTTATTTTACGAATTAGTAAATAAATATAAACATAAAAATTATAAATTCATTTCAGACAAAACGATGACAGAAATATACTAATAATCTTTTTTTATAAATCTGAAGTAAAATTAAACGTTTTTAAAAAAAACATGAATATAAATAGAAATCACATTTATCAGCGTAAAAATGAGTTCTGGACTCACGTGGTGTAACGTCTTGAATAAGTTTGATCATGCAAGTATGAAGCGGCCGAGGTAGGAGTGAGTATGCTACCATAGCGAGTGTACTTCTGAGTGCGATAATTGCGATAGAGATTAAT
Organism: Atopsyche davidsoni; assembly: GCA_022113835.1. NCBI lineage: Eukaryota > Metazoa > Arthropoda > Insecta > Trichoptera > Hydrobiosidae > Atopsyche > Atopsyche davidsoni. Next base: position 3,138,028 of record JAILWY010000019.1, on the reverse strand, counting down.
CGGATACTTAATATTCATACTCAGCAATAAATCAATTTTCTCCGCTACGTCAGCCGGCACATTATGCGATACTATCGACCCCATCGGGTGTTAACACATTTTAATATCGCCTGTCAACCGAAATTTCTCGACACAAAGTAAAAGGCGAAACAATAAATTACGACTGCGTAATGATAACCCTAGCGCGAAGGTAACATGTCGAACGTCATTCCTATTAGCCGTCTGGGCGAGTCCATCAACTGGAGTAGGGGAAAACCCGAAAAACCCATAAATCTAGCGATAGTTATAACAAGCGATTTTGACGTTTCGGTGATGGAGGGCTAGCGACGATTTCGGCTCGAGGACTGCGGGAACGTAAGTCTCACAGTCGTGTGTCGCTCGGCCCTCTCCTCGCGAGACCTCCCACGAAATGGCGGGCGCGTGCACTAAAACCGGTATTTACTCCGCACACGGGCGTAATTGTCGGTAACGACTCGAAAGAAACATTCTTTATTACGTGCAAATGAGTCTGCGGGATATAAATCACACTAAAACTAATATCATACAATAATAATCGTACGCGGCTGCGAGCGGCCTCTCGTTACGCGAGGTAATCGTCGGAGGAAAACGCTCTCCCCCGGGGAAATTTGGAGATCCCGGGTCCGATTGCGGACGCCCGCCCCGCACGGAGCTCCGTGTCGCCCGGTGTTTAGCTCCGTGTTTATATACTGAACTGGCCGCCATTGTTGAATGCCCGCAAACGGAACGCTAAGAAGCAAATAAAGATATATCGTACGATATATTAATTAAATTATATATTTTTCACATTCCTCATTGAAAAGTTCACCGCCGCAGTTCTAATTCTGTTAGTTTTGTTAATAAGGCCGCTAAAGATTTACGCGATACATAAACGTGTGTAAAATACAAGCGATAAAGTGCAGGAATAACAGACGAATAAAAGTTTTATATATCGCTACAGCAGTCAAAGCGTATCGCGATCGAACAATAGGAACGACAGTTATAGCGGAAAGTGTGGTGACTTTGTGTACAGTAAAAATAATTAGGCGCCGCACAAAAACTGGCATTTGACGAGTAGGACTTGTGTGTGCCGATGTAAAAACGGAGCGGCGGATTCGCGTGACATGCCTTCTCCTTGTAGAGCACGATGTGTTAACAAAAATGTGGGCCGAACTGCTCGCGGGGGCGCGGAATACCGGGGAGGGCGATCTAGATATCGCTCTCGCCTACACCTGCCTGGGAAAGAAGGAGATGAAACGCGGTCGATCAGACCCCAACGAGAAGTATTCAAGACGGGTATTTAATTTTATTCGCATATATTAAATAAATTAACGTGCATAATGGGCTCGCAACAAATGCACACAATAAAAGAATTATAATTGATACAGCCTAGGGCTAATCATTTTCTTTCCAGCTCGTAGTTCTCTACGGCGATGAGGTGAATTATTTACAAAAAAAGCAAAAATTATTTACAACGGCTGATCATTCTTTTAACGATTAGACAAATTATTGTTTGTAGTAGGTTTTAGAATACACATATTCGCAGCTTTACATTATGAAATCTGTATGTCGATTCGTGGTCGCCCGAATCGGCAACAGTGGTTTGTTAAGCTTATGAGCCCATCATCACAATCAGATGCATTTTTACGATGACCGTGTTTTATCCATTTTCTACTTCACCTACTCGCGTACTGTTTATAATAAAAATATAGTATAAGCTAAGTCCGTTTCAACATCAGACGTGTCTTTTTGACGGCTTTCCACTAACTCGGAGTGCAGCCCGGTCAGTTCATCTGCTCCCAGTTACTCGCGGTATTGTAAGATAAGTTAAATTTGAAATCATAGGTTCCAACATCGACTCCCCGACGAGATGGATAACGTTTCGAAGTACAGTTATGGAGATAACGAATTGTATCACGTCACGATTGTGCACACATGTCACGCATGCGAGTTTTTGACGATTTATTTTTGGTGACTTACACTTTTAACATATAAAATAAAAAAAATTCTTGTCGCCAGTTTTAACGTGTCTTTCTTCTGTTAGCATCACTGTGGCGACTAAAATATAGCTAGAAAAAAACTAACAATGAAACCGTTATAATATTTTAATACTTAAATAATTATAAAATACTGTTCAGTATTTCATGGATATCGTGAATTTCATATAATATGTCAAAGTAGAAAATTGGAAGAAACAGGAATAGATTAAGTTTTAATGTCGTCAGCTTCGGTTCTGAATCGCGTGAGCAGAAATGCTCAAGGCTTCTCAAAGGGAATATAACAATTTCCGCAAACTTCCACCGAGGCGTGCTGAGAAACGTCTTATAAAAATTCAAATTTGCCTGTATTATAATGGTTTTAGACAAAATGGAGCAAAGCAAAATAATAGGCGCGAGGGAAAAGAAAAAAAAAATAACTTGGCGGCGGCGGTTAGGAAGTTACTTCTGTAAACATCGCGTCTTCCGCCCGCAAAGGGTTAAGCTTGCTGGAAGTCTAATACTAAGATTAAATGCCATTTTAGCCAGAATCCTAAAAGCAAAAATAAGCCCGTTACTCTTGAGCTTTACGAATTCATAAACTTACTTAATGTAAATTTGGCTAAAACTAACTTTAAATACAGAATGTATATTTTTTAAAATTATTAAGTAAATTTAAATGATTATTTTTTATTAATTACAAGTTTACTTCGATCATTTGACGAGTGAGGTTACACATATTGCATTTTTTAAAATGTATTTTTAGTTAACAAAAAATACAGTATTCATAGATGTTGAATTACTCACACATTTAAAAAAAAATAGCATTTCCATCTATGAACAACTAATCAAAAACTGTACTGATTTAACGATTGAGTTATAAATTAACGTGCAATACTGATGTAAAACGGTCATTCGATTTACCATATGCTTTGGGCCCGAGGTACTCCCTTGAAACTCACCCGTGTAGTGTAATATTTATGATTTTACTTTTAACACTCGTACGCATGATCATTACTGTCAAATGAAAGGCAGTATTTAGGCGGAGTGTCGTTGTAGATAAGAGCCTACTCGTACGACCAATTAATAAGAAATTAAAAATAAATTAGTAAACGTATGTTTTGTTGTGTTTTAATATTCAAATGGATCCGTTTGTAGGTCATCAAGTCATCGTACATGCGATATGCTGGTAATGTCTTATCGCTATATCAACAGGTATAAGATTTAAATCGGCTGTTTTAGAGCTTTACCACAGTGCGGGATTTACATGAGAATTATTATTATCGACCTATGAGGAAAGGTACAGAATAAATAGTGTTATTTTTGTTTGCGTGAGGTTTGAAAAATACCTGCTATATCGATATTTAAATGTAACAAAATAAAAAAATAGTTCTGTGCTTTCATCATAATAGCAATCTCGCATTTAAAATAAAAAAAATATAAATATTAAAACACGCATATATATATAAATATATATATAACAAATTAGGCTCGGCAAGTTATTACTGTTTGAATTTATAAATAAAATTATTTTTTTACAACACACAACTGTATGCTAATAGTGAACAACTGTTGTAACTGTGAATCATGTATTTTTCTAAATACTATGCACTAAGTAATAATACATATTAAAAAAAAAGTATATGAAAAACATCATATAAATATTGTATTATATCTGATTTACATTTATTTAAAATTACCATTCCTTCCAATTTTGCAATTCTGAATTTCTTTAACTATCTCGTATCATTTTTTTTACGTATGCTTAGCACATATATATATATAATATTATGATGAGTTGCCGAAATAAACTATACAAATCTAGTTTGTGAAATGGAATGCATTTCTGTTTACACCAGTAAATTTATTCCACCAATTCAATAAATAAGCTTAAACTTTAGTAATTATTTTTTTAATATAATATATTCTACGAAATACAAAAACATATTCTACACGGAATCGAGTTTCCAACCCTTGATTAAATTATGCAAATTATTTCTATGTTATACATTTTTCTTATCTGCCGGATTGAATTCGCGAATAAATTAAGAATAATTTGAAATATTAAATAGTTAACAATATTCATGAGATGTGACTTCAGATAAAATTTGTTCTTCGCAAGTTATAGGCTCTATAATAATATTGAAAGTTAGCAAAGGACGGACTACGGCATAATGATGTTAATTTGACTAGATACAAAGTCAGAATAATATTAAATTAAATATTAATTATAAAAACCAATTAATGAACTTTGACTTATTATAAAATGACGATTACTAATCTTAGGTCATATAGTATGAGTCAAATCACCAATATACTATATTAATATACATAATAGTATAATAAAGATGAGAAATGATATAGAAACTTCAAATGCAATATGTCGCACAGTATCTACGATTTCGTTTGGGTAAATGGAGCTACACCCTTAAAAAGCCAGTCGTGGCACCGATTTGGCAAGGCTGGAGTAGTGTTGTGGAAAGTGAGAACTGAAAGACACAAGAACGTGGCAGCATACAAAGCGGTTTAAGCACTACTCGTCTGGTTAGCACCGTATGTGCACGCATGCAATATGTATGGGCGAGAATGTGGCTCTAGTATATTTTTTAACTTTCTTACATGACGCCTAATGTGAACCACTATTGTCGTTGGTAGATGGACAGTGCCAACAAAAGAAGTAATGGGCTGTGGACAATATTCAATTGTTTTAAAATTTAAATGAAGATTTTGGCAGCAACAATAGGACAGTAAATCAATAAAATAAATAAAAAAAATTTTTTTTACCGAAAACAATTATTTCAAAAGAAAGAATAATCTCAATTTTTCGAATAATTGTAACTGAGTCAAGATGCAAAAGTTGAAAATTCGTATTATTTTTTTTAAACTATAAAAGCTACTGTATTTTAATGTTAAAAATTTTGAAAGTGAAAGAAAAAATATATTTTTTAAATTCTTTGATTTTGATTTGTCGAATTATTTTAATAAACAGTTATTATGTATTTTATTTAATGAAAGTAATCGAAGGTTTCTCCTGCCTAAATAGCTAAATACCAAAATGTTCTAACAAAAATTGATATATGAATATTAAATATAAGATTGAGCCCTTAGATAATATGGCAACAGCTTATAGGGGCAGGTGTTGCCGGAGCCCCGGAGAGAAGAGGGGTCCCTTATTAATGGGGGCGGAGGTCCTAACAGGAGCATCGATAAGACGGGGACAAGAGCTTTACTACTGAAGTAATTGGTTAGCAAATTTGGCTGCTTTTGGATTACTTTAATCGATACATTTAAATTAGATTGGTGATGTTTTGTGTATATTAATAACATGTTTAATACAACACATTTATAAAATATGTTCAGAATTATTAATAAACTAGAAACGGAGTAAAGTTTTTTACTCTTACAGAAGAATGCATAATAGAATTTTTCTTCATCATAAAAGACAATAAATTTAATAGAAAACAAATTGCATTAAAATAAAAAAAAATCACATATCTAACAAAACAATCGTAAATCGTAGCGAATACTCTAGATTCTAGATCGAGAAGTACCTGTAAATCTTCAATAAAGTCATTCAGTTATTACAAGCTGGCTTCTCTTACATCTTTGTTAACATTCTACGCAAAAAAACAAGTGTAGCAATTAAAAGTCGGCAAACGAGTCGACAAAAACGGTCAGTGTGAAAACATTAATTATGCATAAATTCCCCGAGAATGAAGACAGAAAAAAAACAATAGTGGGGCGAAGAGAGATGGCATTGTAATTAACGCAATTACTACTGTTAATACAGCGAAGAACTGGGGAGAAAATGGCATGAGAAAGTATTGAATAAAAATGATGAAAGATAGTGATGATCGACTCAAAAATATATTAAATATGGCCAGCGTCATTATCCAACACAGATATAATATTTTGATGAATTTGTGTTAAAAAATATTTAAAAAAAATACTAAATCTCACAATAGGTTTTTTAAGACTAATTAAGAAATAGACGAAATATTAACAAAACAAGCTGCTTGAAATTGATGATATTTGAGTGTTCAATTAAAATTATATAGACGATGAATGAGAATGCTGAGTAAAGAAAAACGGCATTAAAATCAATGTGTAAATGAGATTTCCATGCACGCACATAGTCATTTTGTAACATTGTAAAAGAGTTGCCTTTAGGAAATGGTGAACCTTCGATACAAGCATAATTGAAGCCACAATCATGCAATGATGAAGTAATTATTACAAGTGGAATAAGGAAGAAGAAAAAGTCTTCACGCTCGAGACCCTCCCGGTATTCAAACGGCCGTCGGGGGGACAGCGTGGCGAACATCTCCCGCGAAGCAGACCGCGGACGAAGCACCGGAGTACATACCTCGGCCAAATAATAATAATTAAACATCGAGTACTCACATACTGGGGCGCAGGGCGGGGCAGCACATGGAACAAATAAAATAATCATTAGGTTAGATGCACCTCGAGATATCTGAGATAACAAATAAACATCATCTCGTATACAAAAATCATAACAAGTTAAAATAATACTCATGTCAATTAATTTGGAACGAAACAAGTTTTATTGCATTTGCTGACGGTTTTCCATTTTGCAATGCATATGGTGCTTCTCAAATGCTTAATCAATTTAATCAATTTAAAATGCTTGTTGAAATAAATAAAATATATATTAAATACACATTCAATATATACCAAATGACTTAACCGTTTTAATGAATTTTTTGAGATTTTGATACGTCAAATAACGCACCGACCTATCTTCAAAACATATTCAATAATAAAAAAAAGTAAAAAAAAAACATTATAGCATGCTGGCTTTGAAATTTGCATCATCGGATAAAAATTTCCGGGTCACGTCGTGTTCACGAATATTAATCCGAAGCGGTCCACGCCGCCCGCTCGGGCGCTTCGCGTGCAGATACTTCGTGCCCCGCTCGATTAGTTAACAAATTTCGAGCAAAAGCATTCCCCGCAGCCCCCCGCGACTGTCGTGCACGTAACGCTGCGATTGAAGGCACTTGCTATCATTAAATCAAATGTCAAACATATTGGTTTCAGATGACACAAAAATGAATTCAAAATTAAAGTTGAGATGCTAAACATTTTTTTTAGCATGGTTGCGTTCAATAATTAATCATTGACGCGCTGAGTTTTAACCTGGCAAAAAAAATAAGTGGTTAAAATATAAACTAGCTGCGGGTTTAGAAGAAATTAAAATTCTTCTTTTGGATCAAAGTCCAAGAGTCCAATCAATTAATGCTATCACGCCTATACGTCTTTGGCCTTGAATTACACAGTGCTTAATCTTAAACTCTTAGAATAATCTACAGAGTTAGTTAATCTGCACTTGGCATCTCCAAGGTCCACATACATACTTGATATGCGAATAGAATATCATTATGTAAAAATCAATAAATAAAATTATAAATATCCAAGCATGTTTAAAGTGGCTGCAATAGAAGCGAGAAATGTATTAAATATCTAAAAAGTATATGAAACGTGTATGATAATATTCACCCCTTAAAGGTTTGCCGGGAACCCTTAATTAAAACGTCAGCATTGTAAATGAACGGGGAGAATTCATATAATGAAGTTATGGAAGAACATTAAATTTTTATACGCCTACATAAAAATAATAAATGATGCTTTAATCAGGCTGAAAAAACGACGTTATCATTTTTGGTTTCCAAAATTTTCCGATTTGTAATCATTCAATGGTAAGCGCTTTTTTTTAAATTTTTTTTTTTTTAATATTTACAGTTTGTGACTCGACCTAGAATTAAGTATTCAGTAATTCTGTGTGTCTATAATGTAGGATATGGAGTAGAAATCTTTTATTAATTTATTGAAGATATATGCAACTGCCATAAACATTCTCATTTAAAAAAAAATCTTCTTATGGACTAAACGAAGAGGACCATTTTCATATAAAATCAGCTCTAGACTCTGGAATCTAAGTATTAACATTTAGTTCATAAAATCAGTATCTACTGAAGTCATCAAAATTATAGTAAGATCATACCCATTCTTCTGGGCATAAGAGTCGCCACCAAAAAAATGACACTATAAATAATATGAAAACAAAACTAAACAAAAAAATAGATATTAAGTTATAGCGTTCCATAAAAATCTTTAAAAATTTCTTGATTAAATCTAAAAATAATATTTGCAAAAGTAAATTTTATCGATTACTTAAAGATATGCGAGTACATCTAATATAACAAATAACGTTTCTCAAAAAAGATTTAATATTCTTACCTTGAATCATTAAAGGAATCTAAAAAATTATAAATACATGAAAAACACTACAACTAAAATAAATTGAATTTCAACTAAAAAAAAAGTGACGTGTTGTTGAGTTAACAAACATGAAGGTTTATTTTTTATTCGATGCTAATTGGTGTTAATTTTAGACCATTACTTATAATGACTTAAATGGCCCCGTTACTTACACAAGAAGATGTGGTTCGCGTGCGAATTAATGAAATGTCCCCCGAACAGGTTGCAGACCTGGTCAGGCATTCGGCCGGCCGAGGCGGTCCCCGAGAGCACCCGCCGATGAAAGCGAGGAATGTACAATGATTGTCGTCGAACAAATCCTTTCTATTGACGCATAGAAAACACATAAAACGTCTACCAGTACTCGCTCGTTTTGAACGTCAAAAAAAAAAAAAACAAAAAAATGTTGTGAGAAACTTTATTACTATATATGGTATAACAAAATAATCTTTCCAGGTGTTTCATACAAGATTTTGAGCATTTTTAAATATATATAATAGAAACTCGTACAGACGGTCGATCATGCTTAATTTTTCGGATGATTCGACGATCTACGATTAAAACCGAAGCGTTTTTACAATTAAAATCTAATAGTGTTTAATAAAACTCTATAGATCTCATGTTTTGAGAGTCCGCGTAGGAGGCCGTCAGGTGCGAGTCGCCGCGTGATGGACGGCGCAGCTGACAGGCGCGAGCGCGGCGAAACACTTCAACGACAGCTTTTTACAAGCCATTCAAAAACATGGACGGACGGTCGCAAGACCATATAATACTGCTGTACGCGTTCGTGGATAACGAAAACTTTTCAAAAATATAACGAGCTCGAGATGAATGTTGTGAGTGTGATTGTTCATAATCAATAGATAGATTTAAGAAATTTATGATATGTGTGATCTTGTGTGTGACAGTTACAATGTTGAATGTTTACGATGCGTAATACGTTAAGCACCTTATCACGAAGTATAGATATAACTTATAAATAACACTACAGTTCCTATAAAATAAAATTAAAGCTTTTATATTTCAAATTTAATTTGTGTAGCAACAATTCATCTTTATTTATATATGCTTATAAGATCTCGTCAAGCAAACGACGTGCTTGGGTTGAATTTTTTTTCAAGTTAAAGCATAGTTTTGCGCAAATGCTGTTTATTAAGCACAAAACTCGACATCTTCAATGTTAGAGAATATATTATTGCGTTGCGATATGTGGTGGTATTATGACTGCTTATTGTTGATAAATGTTTAAGCTATATATAAAAAAATACAAGTTTAGACATGCATGTCGACTACACGTGTCGTTAGCGCCATTTATAACTTATTGCGCACATATTTAAGTATTGTCTCAACGGCAGTGTTTCCTGAAAAACAAAAAAACAAAAATGTTCATATAAAATATCTGCGCTTGTCATACATGCAAAAATACACGGATATATAATAATGACGAGTAATTATCATTACTTTCTGAAGAATCCGTTGCGTAAAGGCCAGCCCTTAATTATCGATACTTCATAATTGATAAATTGGAACACAAAAGCGCCGTGCGCCGTCGATTGGCGACTTTTTAGGAACCTGTTCCGGGAACGGAAGAGCGGCGAGACAGCTGCGACAGCAACAGCTCCGCGCGTCACGGGCGGCCCATCGGCTCCATTATTCAGGCGGCGCAAGTGCTTTCACGGCAAACCACATTGACAAAATAGACTATATTTCAAATCAAATAAACGCCGGTATGTGAAAATTAAAAATACAGCTGTATTACATATTGAATGCATATTCGTTTATATAAAACTAATAAAAAATCTATCTTGTACCTTGGGCCCGTCTCACTTTCGATCTCAAGCCACTGGCGCGAATTCCGCATCGACGTAAACTTACATCTTCCAATGCCTCTTTTCCGTTCGATTTTTCGAGCTGTAGGATGCTGCTATATCTACTGTCGCGAAAAATAGGAGACACTCCGCTTCTTTATCAAGATACTTTGCGCATTCTGTGCAAGACATTCTGTCAACCCTATTTTATATATAAATAACCAGAATTTAAAAATAATGCATTCGTTTGATCAAATGTAGTAAATAAACACTTTTTTTATAATCAGAAGAACAAATTAAATTTATTTAAGGTTTTATGCAGGTGTTATTAGCCTCCTCAACGACATCATGTCTGCTGTGGAATCAAGCACACGCAAATGTCTAGATAATTGGTAGCAAAATGTGCCCTCGATGAGCTCCCCTCTGACTTGGGAATCACAAGGAGTTGAATCTATGAATACTATGTGGTATTTTATTATCTTCGACAGAGCACAATAGCATCACGATGTAATAAATAGGAATCATTGCATTTTTATTTTACACCCAAAATAATGCAGAGGTATAATACAATATAATTTTGGTTTTAATGATTTATTTTAAAAAAAACAGTTTTTTTAATAAAATGCTAGTCTCGAATAACTGTTCACATAAAAAATTGAAAACATGTTATTAATCTACATTGATCTTGGTTTTTATAACTATTTGATTTAATAAAACAAGGGAATATGATTATTATACACACTGTTGGACTTGAGTTGGTAACTGTTTGTTAGTCATAAAGTATAAGAAACAGTTGTAAATGATTTAGAAATAAGTAATCCAATTATTATAAGTAATAATACCTTATTTGGTTACATCTTAAACCAGTAATTATTTTATTATTTTCAGAAAATATTTTAAAAATAATTATTGTCATAGTTTTCTATAAAAATAATTATTTATTTTTTTTATTTCAAAACTTAAACAAAAATAATTAATATTTATTTATCACGAAATTTAGAACAAATTTAAATTTTATATGACAGGAAAATTGATAATAATTTTATTTAAGTTGTTTTTAATCAGCATGGACAGTATACATTTGACATATAAACTGTGTTTATTCAATGATTAGTTTTATCTTTAAAATTTTATTTACTAACCAATAAACACATAAATATATAAATAGCATGATTTTGGTTGCTTGATATTTAATTTCATTTCAATACAACTTTTAAATTATACATATAAATAAATCAATTGAAATCACACGCCACACCGTATGTACAGTTCTGCCTTTTAAATATCCTCCAGGTTTTTGGACACCATCGTGAATTGTTAATCTATATATTTTAATGGACTCGGAAACGGTGATATCCTTGTTCAATTTTTACAGCTAGTTTAGTTTAGTTTTTTTCCCAATTGTCTCTTATTCATAAATTATCAGTATTCTTTGAATTATCTGTTAATTGATCATCGTTTCAGTGAGTTTTACATAAGAACATTAATCATTTTTTAAAATTATTTTATAAAAGTTTAGGTAAAGAACGTATCGGTTTAAAATCGTGCAGAAAATTGGCGAGATGAATGATTAATATACTAACAGCAATACAACCTGGTAATCTAGATAATAATTATTGTAATTATAATAAATTCTTTATTTTATCACAATCAACACGATGTAAAAACGCGTAAGTTGTTTTTGTGAAGAAATAACAAATCGATTGCATTTTTTCTGAAACGTTGTTTCCTTGCGTGTAAGTTCGTACACCTGCGTACTACATTATAGCCGGCAATGTGTGACATTTTATCGTAAAAACCAATAAAGGTAATTACATGGCTACGTACCAGCCTTAACCCTTTAACGCAACAAGCCTTTTGTTTTCAACATTTCAGCTGTGCGGTCTGATTTCTTGTGTTCTTATGTTATTAAGTAAAGTTTTTATACTTGCTATTATACAACTAAATAAGATTAAATTCAGGGCGTAAATGTGATAAAAAAATATTTTTAATATTAGACACAAACCGTACAAAAATTATGCATTTGCATAAGGAGATCTGAATATAATATCAATTAACGATGTCATACCTGTTTTTACAACATAATCTAACAATATTTTAAGTAGCTGTTTCATATAGGTAAATCTCAAAGATATTGCCGATGAATATGTTGTAATTTGCCATACAAGCACAGACGATAACGATCAACAAAACATAGAATTTATTTATAAGATTGATTAAGTAACCATTTAAAATTGTTTGTATCTAACAAGGGTTAAATCGGTAAGTAAAACAGCACCAACGGACAATATTAACACGGAAAATATAAAAAAAATACCAATTAATGGTTGAGAAATAATGTTAAACATGCAATTTTTCTGCTAAAGAGTTATAATTTTATCTATTGTCGCTTTAATGACCATTTAAATTCCGCGGGTGTTGATTTTGATGTAACAACATAAAACTGCCTAATTTGTTGATAATTATCTTATATTGTATTTCCCAACACCAAATAGGTTAATATGTTGTAAAAATATATATCCTATATGAAATATTATTTGACGACCAAATGAAAAAATTTTTTTTTAACAAGAACTGATTTCTTCACATCATGGTTTGAAAAAATAAAACTTATTTTATGATATTTAAACTAAATTATTGAGATTACGAATGCCAAGCATATTTTATCAAATAATCACTGAATTTTTATAAATCACAAATTTTCTATTTAATGAACTTCTATAATCATATTTTAGAATTATTTAATATACATAAGATTTGTAATTTTAAAATCAATACAAAAATGTACCTTTTAAATAAAAATTACGTTGCATTTAAACAGAAGTAAATAATACATTAAACATATTTGAACTAACTTCAATCTTATTGTACACAAACAAGGAAAAAGCTAACACCTTTAAACCAGTTTGAACCTTTTTGTGTATCGAGTGCAGATTGCCAACTAAAATAATAACTGAAAAATGCAGCTTAAATACAAAGGTATTTTTGTGACCGGATTTCCTCATTGTTTGTTATGACTGCTATTATTGCGTACATCACCAGGAACGAGTGCGTACTTTATTTTGGTTACAAATTTTACTTGCTTAAATGGAAAGCTGTGTTTCTTTTTCAAATAAAAACCGAGGCTTTACAATATTCCGGAGTATCCGGCACGCGCAATTGTTATGAAACTTTATCAAATTTTACATGGCGAACACACGTTAATGTTGACGTCTATATTTTAACGTTTCGCACGTGGTTTTCTGCGTAAGAGAAATAACACACAAGGTAAATATAAAACACGCGTTTAAATGCAGCTACCAGATATTTCTACCTATTTTTACTCTCCCTTTCTTCTTTGTCACTTTCTATTTAAAGTGGTATTTTTTTAAAATACAAATAGTTTCAGCAACACTCCACATAATTCAGGATAAGACCAAAATAAAAACGTCGGATTTCAAGAATTTAACGAATAATTACGTACAACTAATTTATTGTAATCAATGCGTAATGCGATGCAGACAACGTGATATAAAACAAATATGAGAATGCAAATAAAAGACCAATTATGAGTGTACTCGCGTAAAAGTATATACAGGATGTCCAAAAAGAGTATCGGATATTTGTTTTAGCGTTGACGTTGATTTGGAGCGGCTGAGGGGCGCGGGGAGGGAATCGTGGATCGCGACCGGGAAACAATCGAAGAAGTGGAAGCGTCAGTTCGTCAAAATCCGTCTTTATCCATCTGAAAGCGAAGCCAAGCGTTGAACATTAAAAAATTGCATTTAAAAGACTACGCAAATCGCTTGAATTTAGCGAACGAAATGCTGCGGCGATTCAACAACTTTCAATCTTCGTTCCAGATTAGAAGAGTGCCACGGTCACCATTTGGATAACATCGTCTTTTTGGCAATCTGTATTTAGTTTGTGTAATATCATTTTCGTTTCATACAATTTAAAACATCAAAAGAAGCCATTGGGCCAGTGCTTGGGTCGGCAACTGATCCAGCGACACCTCAGCTGGTGAGCCGAGTCGCCAGATGGACCGGCCTCGCCGCGCCCCCGCGGGGCCCGCACCTGCCCCGCATGGGGCGCGGCGCGGACGCAACGGTCGCCCCCGGCCGACTCCGAACTCCCGCAGACTGATTGTTATGACCGATGGTATCGCAACACCGGCCGCGTGAAGGCGCCCCGACTGTCAATATCGATGGGATATTGTGGTAATTGAACCAATATGTCTTAGGAGGTCACTTAAAAATAAAACTGTGCGATATACGCATCGTGCTATTCCCTGCTTCAATGTTCCAAACAAGCACACAAAACATTTAAATAAATTTAAAAAATCGATTATTTTTTATTTATAACTAAGCAAAACTACACGAGTGAATACCAGATTCTACGAAATGCAGCTGCAACGCGCACAAACCGCAAACAATATGATCGCCACGTAACCTCTAGGGCGCGTTCAATCTGCTCCTGGGTATAGGTCCAACCTAGACGCCCTCAATTCTCGCAATCATCAGCCACTTATGATTTATGACTAATGATCGCACTACAAAATTAAAACACACGTAAAATATCACGTAAATATTCAGTGAGGTTTTACGATGTAAGTTTTTAAAAGAAATAATACGTAGGTACAAAAACTTTAATGTTGATTTAAAAAAAATAGATAATAAATTTGTGCGTAATGCATGTAGATGAGATGCTCCATCACAAAAATATGTATTACCTAGAATAATATAATTGAAATTAATAATTTAACAAAAATGTATATAAATTTAATATTTACAACGGAATTGTAATTGAATTCAATGAACATTAGTACGTTACCTTTATGATTCGGTAATGTGTACGGAGACGTATTGTATGTTAGTCTACTCAAAATAAAAATACTTTCTTCATAAATTTAAGAAAAGTCTAATACTGCCCAAATTATAGTTAGGTTTGATGATTGACATATCTGACAAATATATAAAATTTTTGTAGATTGTAATTGAAGGTAAAATTAAAAATTCTCAATTCTAGTAAAAAGAAATTGGCTTAGAAACCAGTGACAATACACAGATATTTTTCAGTCACCCTCCTTCAGGTGGTATTGATTAATGAATCAATGTGTGTTTGGACTCATCGATGGCACGCAGCACGCGTAGGTCTGTCGGTCGAGTAAGTCGCGGTCGGTCGATTGCATTACATAATATTGCAGTTCCCATGGAGACGCGGTCCGGTCTTTCTCGGGGCTCAGTTCTCGCGCCTGTAAACATCCCGGTCACATGATGCGGCGAATTTGTTGTTGGCGTGTCGTTACAACCGCCCGCCATTAATATTTATTAAATGTTTATAAGTATCACGCTTTTATTATGGAAATTCGCATTAATTAGAGGGGAGTGTGCGTGCGCGTCTGTGTCGGCCGGGTGGTGTGGGTGCGCGTGTTACGGTCTAGACAAGGGCTGCCTCCGAAATAAGACATTAAAATATTCTAAGAGTGGCCGCAGTGTCCGGGGGGTGGGGGAAGGGGGTAAACAACGACTGCACACAAAGAATAATTCGGAAAAAAAACAAAAAAAAACCCAGTAATTGCATTCATTCGAAGCGTTTTATTTATATTTGCGTAACGACCTAGTTTCTGATAGGGTGAGATTAAAAAATATATTTATTCTTAGTTACGGTTAAAATGTCTTTTTTGTTTAATTTATTTAATACAAACGCCTATATATTTTACAAATTATTTTTTACAGTTTTGGCTACTAAGTGAAGTCAGCTATTATTGAATAGTCAAACTTGATTGACGTCCTAGTTTGCGATGAAATAATAATCGAATAATCTTGAGGAAAATGTAAATTAAAATAACCATAAAGCTAAATGCGTACGTGAGTAGTTTCATCGGTATTTTTATTATAATAATGCCAACAGCGAATTTTTTTAATGAACTTATAAACTTTCTATTTCTACAACATAAATCCTCGTTCGTGCAATACTCTTAGGCAGAAGGATCGAGGCAGCCCTTCGTATGTCGGCGCAGCGAGCACCAAAACGGGTTTATTTTTTAAATTTTAAATTCACATCTTTGCGGGCACCGAGACACGCGCGCGGGGATTATAATTATTGTTTAGTAATAGGGGCACATTGGAATTAATACAACACGTTAAAGGTCACTTGGACAAGGCGGGGGGACGGGCGGCTTATCCCCGGTGGTCGCGGCGCTCGCGTGTCCCGCGGACATTAGCGACCGGGAAATAATGTCTCCGACTATCCAAACGAGGGTCCGGTCAACCTGCCGATTTGATAATGCGCCCTGTCCGCATAAAGAAGCTTTCAAATACGACAAGATTTTAAAGGAAAAATATAAAATGCCGAATGAAAAAAAAAATCTCAACTTGCTGGTAGCTTTTAAGTGGGATAATATAAACTAGATTCGACATTAAGTGATAAAACCACGAGCGGGTCTCGGCCGGAAAGTTTAAGCTAGAGTTTTATATGTCACGGAGCTCTGCTAGTTTCGCTGAGAAGTTCACAAGTCTTCGAATTCATTTTTAGTCACTGTATCATCGGTGGGGTGTCTCTGTTTGGTGTATTTTATTTGAAATGTAGTACAAACGCCTCACCCAATAATTCTATTTATTATTAATCGACAAATCATAATAAGTCGGATTTTTTCGAAAAATATTTAAAGCTTTATAATTTTTTTTTTTACATGGCATTTTAGATAATATGTGTTTTTTATTGAATATTCAGTTTATAAACATGACAAATTGGTATTTTAAAATGTATAAATCACATTAATATTAATGTATTAGTATTTAATAAAATAAGCCCATTTTACGTAAAATGCGTAAGTTTTTTTGTTAATCCTGCTAATTTTATTTCTATGATTTGAGAAATAAAATAAGCATGCTTCAATAAATTCAAGTAGTCCTATATATATAATATTTGTCATCAACTAACCCAAATTTTAAATTATGGTATTTGTGTAAATTTATTTTAATAAAGCTTTAAACATATCTGTGAAATAATCTTTTTAAACGAGTGAGTAGTGTGTTGTGAGTAAAAATTGTGTTTAACAATTTATATTAAAAAAATAATCAGTATTCAAGAAGTTCTTTATTATTTAAAGACAAAGGACAAACGACTATAAAGTTAGATACTTTGTATGACTTTTGAAATAAACAAAAAAAATAGCTTTGATCTTATAAAGTATATTATTATCGAAAGTTCAGAAATTACATTAATGATAAAAAGCTTCAGTTTGTTTATAAAAAAGGTATTAAAATATACCTGAAAAAGAGAAATAAGTATCGATTTTGCAACATCCGCTACAGCTTTCCTCGGTTCACGCAGACAGCCTAAACAACAGTCTAAGCGGCAGATAATTAATTGGTGTATTGTTTATATTAAGTTCGTAATCGTTTTCATATTATCACCTGACTAGAATCCATCAAACCGAGATTTAAAACAGTAATAATTTGAATGAAAAATGTTCGTAAAAACGGCGCTTTATTATTTATTAATTAAGCGTTGGGAACAATCAACGCATCTCACAATCTCCCTTCACTCAAACACTTAGACGAGGGAAACGAACATCCAGCCATAAATCAAAAGGTACAGCTTGGTAGGCGAGTGATGAATATATGAAGGCAAGGAAACCATTTCATGCGAGGAATTCTGGTCGCTCCCCGTCCCTCTCCATCGTTAGGAGCAAGTGAAGCATCTCAGAGACGGACGCGAAAATTCGCCTGCACCGAATCCGCCATTTTATTCGTCGGTTCCATTTAATTTTTCTTCATTTTATTCTTAAGCAACTTTATTTTATTGCTTCTTTAGAATTGTATTTTTTAAAAAATCAAAATGTTTAAAAGGAATATTAAAATTTATTTGTAACAAGGAATGATCAACGATACAAAAAAAGTACCGCATGCCAATCGAAACAAGATTATAGATATTTTCGCACACACGTTTGGCGTTAAAATCTTGGTAATAAGTATTTTAAGAATGTTTATGGGTTTTTGTTGATTAGTTAAGATATACTCGAATTTTTTTATTAATAGTGACCAAATACTTTTTTTTACTACATTGAATAAATTAAATTACCGTATTTAAAACAAAAAGTTGTATGTAAAGAACTCATAAACTTTCTATTTTGATTGTTTTTAGTTAGCGACACGTGTACGCCGCCTGATTGACTGCGGACGAAACAATTGTACTTATTTTTATCTCTACTATGAGAAAAAAAATTAGGTACATTTTCAACTCAATTCAATAAACTTCCGTGGATTGAAAATTTAATAAGTCGATTTTAAAATTGTTATTGCTTTAGATGTTAAAGATCATCAAAGTTATCGATTTTCCTGTTTGACAATAATAGCACAGCAGAACAAAAATCTTACAATATATGTAATGTACTTAAAAGATTAAATGGATATTTCGCAGTGCCTTTCAATATGCTTAATGATTTCTTCCATCAAGCACAATTCAACCGGATGATTAGTACATTACTGAAAGGCACTGCGTAAAACGGGCAACTGTTTTAAGTCATTTATTTAAAGATAGCGGGCGTTAAATTATTTGTAATTCAGCGTATAAGTATATTACGTATGTGCATATATTAAAAATTATTAAGTATCATGTCAATGTTTCAAGAGAACGATTTTTTTGCTTTCCAATTTAAAACAAAGCTGCAGATGGACAAGTAGATTTTTAGGTGCGTTTATTAAAAAAAAAAAAAAACACTTCTAGGAAAGTTGCTGAAACTTCCAGCAGTGATACTTATTCGTCATTGTCTTTTATTTTGTACGAATATTTTTTACTGTATTCACTTATGAACACGAAATTTATCTCGTATTATTTTTGAAAAGGAAAACGAAGTAAGATTACTATCATTACGATCTTTTTCATTAATAATGATAGTGTTCTTAAAAGCAGCAATTTGTATTAATATGTGCAAATTTTGAAATGAACAATACTATAAATTACAACGATAAATAAAAAAGACGCCATACGTTTAACTTACCAAACACCTAGCATACTTGACCAACAACACTTCGGGTACCACAATGGTAATCCCCAAGCTGACAGCATGATTACCGATGGTACAAAAAATCACAAGAGAAAATTCACGCTAAGTGGGTGGAAAGTGATATAATAAGTTTCGAATATAGTTATTTTTTTTCAGGCACACGATAATGCGTTTTGGAGAAAAGGCTTCAAACCTCGTTATTCAATTAACAATGAAGCGTGTGATATTCGCAACAAGGTGATTTATAACTAAGTAGATGTTCTATGAATGAACCATGGCGCTGTGGTGAGAAATCGATTCAACGTACTCCAACGTAGACCAGATCAATGCAGTCATACTTAGCTTGATTGCATTTGTATTTTTTTAAATAGTGGCTATTATGTTTTTTTTTTTAAAACACGCAAGGTGATTATTGAAGTAGAAAAACATAGAATAAATATATTAATACAGTTTCTCTGTATATATTTTTTTTTTGGGGGTTTCTAAATATGATTTTAAAAACCTCGATAAAATTAAGTTTTACAGTTCGATATTTTTTTTATAATTGGATAGATTGAGGATTGATGAAAATTAAAAAAGCAGGATATGCCGTCAAGTCAAGGTTTTTGTAAAAGTGTTTTGCAAATGACTGAATAAAACCGTTAGAATCTTGATAACTATCATGTCGTCAGCATTATTTACTAATACATCTAAGATGTTACATAGAGACCACTCAACCTCGGAATGCATCCATTATTTAGACGTTTAAGTACAAAAGGTACTTTATATATTACATCAAACATGCATTAACGAACAACAATGTCCTTTGTCTTTGGTCACTTAATTTACGAATAATAAATACTTAGCGACTTAGCTAGATGCACGTGTCGATTCAAATGGCTAAAATGCGATAGAAATTTCCAGGTAGGATATTCCCACGGATCCCGGAGTGCCCGCGATCAACAGGTGCAAATGGAATGAGAAATAAACTAATGGTCATGTTACGAGTGTATCCATATATTATACAATTACTTAAGGTATATATATATATATATATATATATATATATATATATATATATATATATATATATATATAAATAAACATATCACAACCCCCCCCCCCCCATAAGTAATATATGCATAAAATACGCTTTTGTCTTTTGGACTAACATGAAAAAACCCCGAACAGTTTAGACCAGAAATTGGTGTGTTTTTATAGGTCCAGTGAGCCTTTTTTGATTGGCTCCAAAGCGCAAGGGTCGATTAAATTATCGAAATATATTGCAAAGTCACTCGATACTAATAATTATTATAAACCTGAAACGTAAGGTGTGCGCCGCTCGGACTGTTGGCTTGCTCGCTTTTTAAGCACCACGTTCTTTAAATACGCTTTAAATATCAATTAAAAATTTAACGGCTTGTTTGTTTTCAATGCGTGTAACCCGTGACTGATAGAATATCGATTTGCATACGTTAAAAGATAATAAAAGTTGTGTATTAACTTTTTGTAAACATATTTAACTAACAAAATTTGCAAAAGTTTTAATGCTCGTGCATTACACACACACAAAACAAGTCCTCGCGAATTTGAATTTCGGCTAGTCTTATACATTAAAATAAATTTCTTGTGTGTAACGCCCTTTTGAAGTATATCACCAGCTTGTAAGTTATTGTACAGCACAGTTTTTTGCCTCTCCAAACATTAAAGACTCAAAAAATACAGACGAATGCCGTTATATTATTAAAAATGCATATTTGAAATACTCATAACAGAGGAATATAGATTATTCTTGAAAAAAACAAATAATGTATACTTCTAGAGTTCGATAAGAAAAGCAGAATTCGCATAAATGTCTACCATTTCCATACAAATTGTTCAACCGGTAATAGATAATTAGAGACAGCTGTTTGTCACCTGTTTTTGTTTTATTTATAAAAATAATATTAAACACAACAATTAGAATAGATTTAGACACAACCAAGTGTAAAGTGAACAAACACAAAGATCGTTAAGAAACTTGTATCTTGTGTTTTCAAAACATATGTTTTACAATGCATCTCGATTGGCTTCAGAGTTAAGCGTGGCGTTCAAACGGACAATTCCATTTAAATATGCATAATGTTACTAGACCAGTCAAAACTTAAGCCGTGTTCGTAAATAGTTTGACAGCGTAAATAATATGATTACAATCTGATGACGTACTGCGTTTTGTAAATCACCTGTCATACCGGCCGGGCGCAAGAGGTGCATCTGCATAAGCGTAATAGGGGCCGCGCCGGAGGAAATCGACCGACCGCTTTTTACACAAAATTAATAATTAAAAATAAAACAAACAATTTTATAATAACCAAATAAAACGAAGAGTAATTCTAGCACGCGTAAATATATTTTAGAATGCTTTAATAATTATTTTAATAACAACAAAAAAAACGCCTCTTAACTCATACGAAACACATTGAGCTTTATTGCTAAAGTAAGCTTTTATATTATACCGAAAAATACACTCAACGAGAGTTACTCCTTGAATTATATCAATAGATTTCAAACGCTCAGATAACGATAAAATCCATATTTGTTTATTGGTTCTGCATCTACACGTTCACTAAAGTTATCTAAGTAAAGCTTTAACGTTCATCAAATCAGTTTGTTCCTTCAATCTCCTGCAACCCCTAACCGGGCACATGTCATATTCTAATATTAATTATGCAGTGCATTTAACATTCACACAACCTTTGGCACAATATTATAAATACCTCATTATTCACAGGCCGATCAAAAATTCTAAATGAACCATTGATAATTGTAATAAATGAAACGGGTTTGGATGGATTATAACCGAAGGTGGTACAAGTTAGCAGAATGTTCGCAACAGTTCATCGCACTAATTTTAGAATAAAAATAACATACCGCATATTAATTTTGAAGATAATATAAACGCGTTCATTACACCACTGATGATGATTCCACTGATTATTTTTTTGTTTATGCATAAAATAATATTTTAAGGCATATATGTGCAGAGCTTGTAGTCGAGCTGATGCACCTTAAATAAATAAAACTAAAACAAAAGACGGTGGGGTTTTCGGAAATGACGTCACATAAATGTCGGTCTGTCCGGCGAGGCCCCGGAAGTGGGCACCGCTGGGCGCTGCCACCCTCCCCCCTCGCTCTCACCGCCCCCTCCCCCCGTCGTGGACATTTTAATTAAGCGCACTCAAAAATATCTCAGAGAGTTTTATTGCCAGGCTAAATAGTGTCGTCACCGCGAGCCTAACGAGCGCCGCGCTGACCGGCGGCCCGGAGATGAGGGGTAATTGGTATGGCGGAACAGAAGACCGGCCACGGAAGCGAACGCACTTGCTTAATTAGTGCGATTCGATCTTAAGGTCTCAAAGGGTAACGGCGGCGACGGGAAGAAATTTACTACAAGAAGCATTAGGTTATTTATACTTCTGTATTTTTTACAAGCTTTAAATTACATTAAAATAATTTAAAAGCGACAGTTATTGCATGCATCCACCATAATTGTATTATGAGAGTTTTGAAAAAACGTACAAGCTTTTTGTCAGTACATGGCTTGTGGCTTTCTCAAGAAGTTCAATAAATGTAACTGTAGTGTATTTGAAATATTGACAGAGTGGCATTATCTCGGCACTACCTAAATGAACTCGATATTTACTAGCATTTTGAAAAAATATAAAACCATAACATTGAACATCTACGAATGATAACCATTTTCCAAATATGTTTAAAGAGACCGTTAAAAGCATAATAAATAACTGCGTCGCGAACAAGCCAATGCGGGGAGAATAAATCCACGGTAATGCAAGCGCCACGACAGCTGCATCTTGCTACCTCTTTATCCCCCGGCCCGCCATCAGCGGCGGCGGATTCATCATTCCTTACACTCCGCGGTGACTGACGGTGGCGGACGCAATCAAGAGTTCAGGCACCTCTCGGACGATGATTTGCTGATGATTATACGGAGCCCACACAATCTGATCCGGCCTCTGCGGTTCCGGCCGAGGAACTCCGCGAATAAAGCCCGAAATTCTGCTGCCTCGTGCGATTAAAGAAGTTTTTAATTTAATTGTGATACGACGTGAATTATACGAGCGATATTAAATGCATTGTGTTCTTTATTAAAATGATAAATTGTGCAGTTAAATGAAAACTTTTGAATGCCCGAGAGAAACAACTCACTTTGCATTTTAGAGTGCAAGTTCTCTTAACCATGACTAAGTATAACTTATAATTTTGATTAAATTGGATTATATATATATATATATATATATATATATATATATATAATATGTATATATATATAATCCAATTTAATTTCAAGTACTGTATAAGGAGTTTTACTGGCGCATAATTTTATTATTAAAACTAAACAGATAGAGAAAGATACTTTAACACTATTGTAGTCTTTCTGTGTTTCCAAAATAAATATTTTTATACAAAAAGCCATGTGTACCTAAATTTTTATTTTGTTTTACTCGGTAGAGCATTCGGAAAGTAAATTACCGACTTACGCACCGTGTTAGCAGGACACGACTCTTGCTAACAATACAATTCACTTAAAAAGGTACCATATGTATTTATTACGGCATTGAATAGAGTACGATAAACAAAGCAAGACGTCACTCCCGGGGATTCCCCTCACATCCGCTGGGTCCGGTGCCATTCCCAACGAGGGCCCGAGATAGGTACAGCGAGAAATGCGATAATTTGAATATCAGAGGTATCAATCTATGAGAGACGGCTTGTTTTCGTGGATAGATTAGAGTCGTGTGAATAGACCGTTTATAAAGGAAGCACTGAAACATTCATATATATCTCCTAATCTCAATGAATTATATCTACGTTTGCGGTGAGCCGTACCAACTTTTTTTAGTGCGTCTGAAACGAATGCCTTGATTGAATACATTATTAAATTGAAACGTTACCATTGTAAACGTAATGGCAAGTCTACATAATGATGCCACATCTTTCTATTAGATCTTCTCTCAATTATACAGAACGCTGATGTAGATGTAGAACCTTACAGGCAGATTTTGAAACATTTTACTAATTGCTTTATTAATTAAACCTAATCTGTTTCACGCTAATAAAATTTAATTAATACATTATCAATTAAATTGAAGTATGTGTATTCTTGCAGAGATCAGAATTTACCATAACTGTCGCGTATATTGTTTCTTAGTACGGCGTTGTAAGCTGTATAATATATAGTTGTTGAGATTTCAAACTGATAAATCCATATTTTAAATTGACTTAGCGTATCGTTCTATAGTTATTATTTCGCGCGTGTTACGGTCACATTTTTGTGACTTGTCATGGCAATTGCAAATAAAAGAACATTTCACCAACTGCCGCTTATATAATATAACGAAAGTATGAGGTTTGTTTAACTTGGCGACGTTGGTTTCAATTGTTTGGCTGGCGTCCTTAACTGCCATTACTTTCTTTGAGTCCTGAATGAGTATGGCTGTTGCGAGTCCGAAGTATCGCAAAAATTCCATTCATTTCCAAAGTAAAAAATTTCTTCACAAGCGTTCTCCCTGTAGTTTATTCGCCAAGTCATCATCTATGGAACTTGAATGCAATATTGAAACAAAATATGAAATAGAAGATATACTTTAGATACAATGATATAAGGACATGCACCGTTAAAATACGTTTTAAAATACATTATTTTTGTAAATTTTTAAAAATAGTTATTTTTTTAAATATATAACGTTTTATAAACTAATCACGATACAAAGAATATCTCCTATGTGTATAGGAGTTAAAAATGATAATAGATAGAGATATTCCGTGATTGTCAGATAATATAGAATTCACCGCTATATCACTTAAAATAATAAATAATCTGTTCTAGTACTGAATAACAGAAGCATTAAAACTGCAGTATCCGAAAGAAAAAAAATTAAAGCTAAAGAGTTATCCTACAAATTGTTAAAATTAGAAAATAGTTTCAAGGACTTAAGTCACAAAGTACAGTGTGTAGAAGGATCACGAGAAGTGGCGTCCAAAAGAGGCTACGCAGATTACGCAGTCTCTCTACGGTCATGGAAGTGCATTTATAAGTTTAGTCTTTTTTACAATAAAAAATCAAGAGGTTTCCGTTCCACTGCTCTCCGCTACGCTAAGCAGGCAGAGTATGCAGAGATAAGTTGTCTTGACAGCCGGGCATCAATCAAACCGGGAGCCCAACGTCCAAATTGTAAAGCCAAAAGCCATTGGCTCGCCGGTTTGGAGATTGTATATAAATACACGTAAACATTGAATATAAAATTTTAGGACTCCTTGTTTTGACGTAACGATATGTTAAAGCGAAGTTACTTGAAATTATTTTCTAAGTCCAAGAGCACATTTGAATGAATCATTGCATGATTTTTTCTGTAGCCAACTTCTATTAAGATATTAAAAAAAATATTTTCAAAAATGTATAAATGAAACACGAATTCAAAAGGAACGCTTACAACACGTTCATGTTATTTTACTTCGTCACGTCAAGCGGAATTACAAAAAAAAAATTAATTAAAAGCCTGCATGTTAAGTATGTACAGGCATCGCAGAGGAAGGGTTGAGGACTTGCAGCGGGCACGGAGGCAAGGTGCTGAGCCGCCCACTCCACAGCGTGGTGGTGACGACCCTCCGGGTCTACTTCCTTCCGTTAATAACTACTTAAATATATTCTATCCAAATAAATACCACTATTTAGAAATATGACAGCTAAAGTGTACACACATCAAGCCGTTCCGTTTGTCATATAAGCAGCAATAAACAATAGAAGTGTACAATCAAGAGAGCTTTAGGGTCAGCTTGGGCTTTTTTAATGAACAGTCGTTCATACAATTAGTTTGGTGGTATAATAGTTTTATAAAAAACCATTGTTTGATATCTCTAAAAATTATATATTTTTTATCAACATTTTTGTAAACTGAATAATTAATTTTATAGGCAGTGATGTATGTGTGTATTTCTAATGCATTTTATTCTAAATACAGTGAGCTTTTATTAAAAAATCTAAGAAATACGTTATACAAAAGCAATTTTTAACTCACCATACAAATTTCTAAGTAGCCTGTAGAGTCGTTTCCATTATAATTTTAGTATAAAATATACAGAATGTAATAAAACATCAAAAAACCAATATAATGAAATATTTTAATTTTGTATAGTTTGACTGTCGGTAAAAACTAAGAAGAAAACGTGAATAACTATTAAAAAAAAACGAATTAAAATAACGTCCGGATTGTAATTGATACAAAATAAATAAACAATTTAAATAATGATATTTATTACTTCATTAGCATACTGTTAATTGCAATCGTGCATCAACCGCCCTCAGATGCATCCATTTTGATAAAATGTTGGTTCGTCTGTCTTCTAGCGTCATATTTATAGCACGCGGGAAGAGTACGGCAGACTACCGGGTCAGATAATCTTTAATTAATTCATTAAATTATCATTTAGAGAGAAACACACATTCGCGTGAAACAATCAAACGATAAATAATTTTTAGAAAAAAAACATGATGGGGTATTATGATAAAGAACCAAATTAGTATGTAATAAGTAATAAGTAAATAAACGTCGCGCGGGAGATGCTTTATATTAATATAGTATATATATATGACTGTAAGATTTATGAAACAAGGCGTTATAAATAAACATATATTTTAGCGTATATTATGAAACATTGTTTCAAGAATTAAAACATTTTGTTAACGTTGATTCGATATCATAATTAACACAAAAAAAATATTAAAAATGAAAATTATTCATTTACTAGATTCATCAATTTGAGCGCAAGTAGAAATTTCCATTTTTGATGTATAATAAATACTTACAAACTACAAAACTTATATAAGATTTAAAAATGAAGTGTGTGAAACTTATTGAGATACTGTACGTTTTTATACAAAAACATCTAAATTTAACCAAAAACCTTAAAAAATACAGATTTTTTTATATACTTACGCCCTGCAGGGTTTTCACGTTTCAAGATGTCGTTGGAGAGAATATCGAATGATGTGGCGTTGCAGACGAACCAGGGTTGACATATTCGCAGAAGAAAACATGAAAAAAAAGAAAAAATAAATAAAAAAAACAAATTAGTACATAAATCTTTAAAACGTAGTAAAATTAAGATATCAAATAATCCACAAACAAGCAAATAGGAAAAGAGCAAATTCGCAAGCAACATAATCAAAGTGGTAATAATGCATTTAAGTGGAAAGCAAACCCACGCTAAAAACTCGATAGAAACAAAATTAGTTAAACATATTTAGAAGATTGAAAATTAAATTTTTCTGTGTTGTTTAAATAATTTAATCATGTAACTACACTGTACAAACTACGCGCATACATATTAACACACAAAAAAGAGACATTTAAATTAATTATAAATTACTATAAATATATATTTTTAAGATAATAATTTTATACGACTATATAAACATATCGCAGTACACTATATGAGAGGGAGGTACACTCGCGCGGTCACCTCACAACAACAAAACATTCCAAGTCCACGTAGCGCCCGAGTACAAAAATAATGCATATAAATGAATGCAGATGTGTTTTTAATTGCTTCGTGTGTACAACGCCCACGTTTTTTTTTTGGTTTATCGCTTTTATATTATGCAAGTATTGTACTCGAGCGCGTGATTTACTACGCAAGTAAATTGTCGCATCATTATGAAGAGGGTACCCGCGGCCGCGGGACCTGCCTGCGGCGTCGGCGCTGATTTGTCGCTCGCAGGAACTTTGTAGACGTGTTTATAAACAAAAATGAAAGCACGACTTGTTTTCAGAACAACATTAAGTCTTGCAGTACTGCACGTGCTGTTTGAGTTTATAAACACGAGTTGGTTACGTTAAGTTCATTATCATTTCACTGTACAGTGAACTTTAAAGCGAACCCAAATAAAAATAATAAAAAAACCGCATGCCATGGGTAGCAATCGAGCTCGTAACCCACAGGGTTAGCGCTCTTCTGCGTTTAGCTGTGTTGCCATGAATATCAAAATGAAAAACGGCAGTACTTGTACAGTATCACGTTGGAATCAATTAGATACTAAGCATTTATATTTTATGATAAACAAAATCTCCTATCGTTCAAAGAAATGTTTGCAAATAAAATTTAAAAAAATAAATTTATTGTTTTAAATTAGAATTAAGCTTTCCTATGACGATGTATGGTAAAATTGGATTTATTTTAGATGCAAGAAAAGTTAAACTTTATTAGTCGTATGTCTCGACACGTTAGACCTGCGGCTTTATGCTTGAAAGTCATAAGCTACTATAAAACCCTTCTGTCCCATTACAGTAAGCGTTCATAATTTTTTAAGGTAAAATTTTTTGATAAGTAGAAGAAAAATCAAAATATGCTTCTTCGCGCGATTTCTTACCGTAGCTGGATCCTGCACCATCAGATAGTTCATGAAACAAAAGAGAAAAAATAGATTAGTAAATTATCCTAAAAATAATTTTATGTTTCAATAGATTGGTTTAGCAAGGATTGTATTTGAAAATTTCATTCCACACCTGGCTATCCAACAGGTTACTGAAAAAAAAAACTCAATTTAAAATATATTCCTCATTAACGTATGGCTGAAAGGAAGTAGAAGACAGCTGTGATTTAATTATGCGTGGTTGTAGAAATAATCATGATGTATTTCTCTAGCACTGGCAATTAGAGATAATAAACAAATTCTGGGGGGGGGGGGGTGTCGATGAACAATGCAGCCAGTGCGCAATATCTGCATTGTGTGCACATCATTACCAGGAATAAAGGCGCGTTCATGCAAAAGACACGATGGGAAAATCATTATTTAAGGCAGTGTTTATTTTGACACCAACTTGTTAACAGAATCGCTGTTTACTCCACAGATTAACTCAATAAGAATTTGGAATGAAATGAGATTGCTATCGTCATGCACGTCTTCGATTTATAAACAACGCATATCCATTCACACTGTCATTGCATTATAAAACCAATATCTTTATGTAATTCTTTTATCTAAAATTTACAAATTATATGTTTATAATAAATAATATCTACATTTATCTTAAAATACAAGTTATTTAAATAGGTAAAAATGTATCTTAAATGATATTATCTTGTCTAAGATTTTAACATTCCTTAAAGACTTTTCCTTCCAATATAAAATTGCGGTGTAGAAGGACCGAGGACCCACTACACTATTTTCTCCTTAGAAAACCATAAACATGAACACTGGCTCAGCATAAGTATATGCTCAATGAAGGAGAGGCACTTAATAAAGAAATACTTACCGTGTTGACCACGGTGATGTAACCTGGTTATTTGGTAGACCAATAAATCTTATACGCTAATAAACTATATTTGATAAAATTGTTCTGTACTTTTTCAAATTGATTTTTCAAATCCTCCGCGGCAAGTGAGCACTGACCTTTACCTCCGGCGCTAGAGAGCAGGAGAGGTGCAAGCTTCCTTGCTGACGCATTCTCACGGTAGGCGAACGGCTTTTTATAGGAGAAATAACGTCAATGAAATAAAACCATCTTGTAAAATAATGCATAGGAAAAATAAGTATAATAACATAGCGGGAGTATTATAAAACGAATAAGTATTGGAAGTATAAACTCAAGACTAAATTGATATTCAGTTCAAAAATATATGGCTACAAGACTTTTAAGATGCCTAAAATTATTCTAAAAACTATTAACCCTTTGCACTCGAGAGGTGCGGATTCCGCACCACACGATGTAATGCCGCAACTCGAGAGGTGCGGATTCCGCACCAATTTGCTTGGTGCGGAAATTCGATGTGCGGTGATAACTATTTATGGTTTTTTATCTGGTGATTTCTTGTTTATGTTTATGTGATCTTGTTCTTTAAAGTTCGTTACTAAGCACTGCCCATATAATTTTACAAAGATCATGTTATCCCCCTTTCAAACTACGCTAGAATTTCTTATCCAAGATTAGTTCGGCACCATAAAGCGAACTGCATTTTTGGTCTCAGTTCGACCTTGACAGCCATGGCAAAATGACTAGATGTGTACCTAATCAACCCATATATTTTTTGCTTGTACTTCTTATCGTAATCATTCATTTGAGGGTCCTTATTTGCTTAAACTTATATTGCACTAAAGAATAGACTTTTTTCTCCCTCACAATATCAATAATCTTTCCATTCACTTATCGTACCATTATTTTGTTTGCTTTATAATATATAATAATATTATGATAATGTGTATCTCACTAAACAGCTGAGAGGAGAACAGCCGCTTAATCACTTGCGGTATATGAAAACCTTAGTTCGGCAATTGACTGGAGATTTTCGTCAGACACGTGCTAAAGCTTCACTTCAACCTGCGATTCCGAAAATCCGCCTAAGTGGAAGGC
The DNA here is from genome assembly GCA_022113835.1 of Atopsyche davidsoni. Taxonomy (NCBI): domain Eukaryota; kingdom Metazoa; phylum Arthropoda; class Insecta; order Trichoptera; family Hydrobiosidae; genus Atopsyche; species Atopsyche davidsoni. The sequence continues at coordinate 3,107,583 of JAILWY010000019.1, read as the reverse complement.
TGCATAACATTTTAACAGGAGTTAGGAAGGATTACAAAGTCTGTTCTCAAAAAAATAAACCCGGCAAAAGACATCAAACGACATACTTTTGTGATACTTGTCCCGAAAAGCCGGGCATGCATCTCGGCAATTGTTACATGAAATATCATACAAAGCAAAATTACAAAGACTTATGTTTACGAACCTATCTTCGTAAAGATGTAAATATACATTAAATATTAAAATTAAAAAAATTATGTGTCAATTTGTGTGTGTGAACATTTTAAGTTAGAGGTAAAAAAATCACCGAAAGTGATACGAAACGCTTCGAGTTGCTGATTAGTCCGCGCGGAAACGGTCTCGAGCGCAAAGGGTTAAACAATAAATCAAATTAAAACAATTAAGGTACAAACAAAAAAAATTTAAATTGATAAAAAAATACTAAAATTTAAATTAAAAAAGAAATTGAATTTGAACTTCTTACGTATATAAGTCAATGTGAAGAGTTTATGTTATCTGAATTTATAAAAAATCACACAAAAATTAGACCAAATAACATATTGGATTACTTAAAACCAACTTTTAAATTATGATGCGATATCAAACAAGAATGTATCAACCAATGCACAATTATTATTTAGTAATAATTCATGATGATCAAGCCCTAACCGTAAAAGCTCGCAGAATACTGATCTCAATAAGTTTGCAATCGCCTCGCGGTTTTCGATCAAATCTCAAATAGCTTACACGGAAAAACGGACACGGATCGGAAAGTGGTAACGTGGAGGCTTCGGATCGATTCTCCGGACAAACTGTGGGAAGATCCCGCAGTAGAAAAAACTGAAGAGAAAATTAACCAGGCGCTGTTGAGCGTAGCTCGTCGCGGCCGTGGATCGCCCGCCTATCGCAACTTCACATTGGAAGGCTAACGGAAATGTATGGGAAACCTCAATTACACCTGAAAAACTCAATTGAATTTGCTAATCGTCAGAGAGCAAAAATAATCAGAGGGCATGACATCAATAATAGACGCTAAAGTTACTGCATCTGAAAAAGTTTAATTTTTGATGGTGTCGGCTGTTGTTAGGCGTAATCAACATAATCACCAGAAAGAATCTGATTCAAGTCGATTATAATTGAGATGCGTCGAGCATTGCAATTATAATGGTCGTTTAAGACGTCGATCTTGGTTGGCGTGCTAAATCACTCGCTGACGATAGCTGACCGCAAAGGGCGCGGCCGGAGATAAGTGAAAAATGAAACCTAAGCGATGAATAGCCGCGCCCGAGGGGTACTTATCCGCAGTGTTCTGACACGGCGCGCGCATTTTTACGGAGACTATTCAATGCAGTGAAATTCAATGTGTTGCTAAAAGGAGCAATTCAGATAATTTCGAATAATCATTCACGCCGAAGAGCGCGGACGGGAATAAGTCTTGTTCTTGTGGTGGAATAACGGTAGATACAGTTTGTTTGTATCGTACTGGAAATTTTACGGAGTTGGCCAATACCGGACAATTATTACTGAGAGCGGTTGAGAAATATTCTCGCTCATATTATATAATAGCAGTTGACGTATTTTTTTATTGAATTATTGGTATTTTAAAAAAATATAACCTGTATAATTATTACAAACAAACTTGTTACAGATTATTAAAAAAAGTATTGTAAAAAATAGAAAGCATTAAGAATAATCCTTCCCTTAATTGTTTGAAAGCATAAGAGGCATGCCCCTTTTCATTCGCAATTGAGATGAACGACTTACGCTTCTAAGCCGTTAGCTTGTTGTCGAAGCTTAGACTTTTCAGGGGGATTTAATCAGCTCTTGACTGCTAGTACTAAACTATTACATATTTTTTTCCAAAGATTTTTCTAATATGTTTATTTAAAATCGTGCACGTGCTGCATTCAGACTATTTTTCCAGATTAGGTTTGAGTAGCTCATTACAATGCAAGAAAAACTATATTGATTAAATTGAATGATGAATTGCGTTTAGCTTGGTGATATTTAAGCATTGCCGGGCGCTTGTCGAGCAGGCTGAGCGCACAAAGGGCCGGCGCTGTCCCCGGGCGGGTGACGGACGATCCGTCCTTTGTTTGTCATAATCTGCATTCTTGGACCATAAACCGGCGCTTACTGGGACTTATCTACCTTGGAGGTCTCTCCCCGTCATTCATGGCTTAGTCCTGTGGCGCCATTTTGAAGGATTATGGTCTAGTTCACATTCAAAATAAAAACACATTTTGTGGAAAAAAATATTCAGTTTTAATGTTTTCATCCGTATATTTTTTTAAGAAAAAAAACCGTAATTTTTCTCATTTTGAATGCATTGAGATTATTCCAATTTAAAATATTTGGATATTTATTGAAGGTGTAGTAAACGGGAAGGTACGCTAATAAATTCTTGGTTTTCTATTTGGAAACAAGAATGAAAACATCAAACCAATTAAGGACAAAAGATTGCAAGTCAAGAAAGCTAATAATTTGGTTGAAGGGAAGTTCGTGTAAGATTTTTAAAAAGATCAGAATTTTCTTATAAAAAGTGTGTAGAAAATTTGATTATTTAAGTTGGAAATTTTATTTCAATCTAATATACCAGTATTAAAAAAAACTGTAGCATGATTAAGCAATTTTCTCACATTGGCAACAGTAACATCCCCACTGGAAGTGAAAATAATGCTTCCTCGTAGCACAACAGCTAAATAGCATAACAGCTTCACTGCAGCTCAAATGCCATTATAAATATAATATCAAAAGAAGTGTCATTTAAACTGTCTACAAGTTGAGTTACAATCGGAAATGTCATTACCTATAAATATCTCTTACTTACTACAGTAATGTGCTGTGAAGAATTTTTGTGTCTCATTATGTGGGAGAGTTGAAGTCGTGACTTGCACCAAAAACACATATCGTGACATTTTTCCAACCAAATCACTTGAAAACAACGACATAAAAATTTAAAGGGTCAAATCATCCTTTTATAGGACATATTGAAGTAAAAAATACTAAAATACAAAAAAATAAGAAGCTACTCAGGTAATAATTATACGCAGACCTGATGTAAAAAATAATATGTTTTTGAACAGTTGATTCATTCATACAGTGACGAGAAAAATCCTCGGAAACCAATTTACGGTGTCACAGAGTTATGTTTAAAATAGAAGATGTTTTTCGTCGATTCACAAGTAAATCGATTACTTAAGACGTTTAAAGCTATTGAGGTGTTCTCCTGACAACTGAGAGATTTTATCACAAACACAAACATAAATTAACAAAAATAATATATTTATAAAAAATATAAAGATTTTTCGACTGGAATCGGGAAAGGTTGAAATTCTACTCACAATCACAACAGTCATACCCCGACGCCAAAGCTCTGATATAAATATTGGTAAATTATTGAAAAGTGTTTCGCATTATCAGTGTACGACCAGCGGGCAAGGGCAGATAGCTTTTGGGACTGTTCGGTCCGAGGGTGCGAGTGTCGCCCCTCCCGGCACAGCCTCCCGCGGCCGGCGTCCTGCCGCTGGCATCTCATTACAGCGGCGGGACACGACGCGAGATGTCGGGGATTTATAAAATTCACCTGTGATGCGTTATCTCTCCGACTGAGACCGACGAGCTACGTGCGCGCCGGTAGCAAATAATCCGTACGTTTGTGCATGAGAACTCTCCACGAAGTAAAATGCTCGAGCCATACGAATATGACAACAAAAAAATCGCAACTGTTTTTAGATTGTAAGTCGACATTCATTTACCGAAGAAATTCTAACATAGTTTGATATTCAAAGTCAAAAACGTACGTGAAATAGTAGAGTTGACTTAAGTACAAAAATATTATATACCCCAATTATTAGTATATCATTTCTTTATAAGATGAAACATTACAATTAAAATCCCAAATAAGCATACTTTTTATTTAAAAAAAGCAACAGAATATATATAATAATAAATAATACGATTTGACTAATGTAAAATATTTATGTGCGCATGCATGTACATTAAAACTTTAATCTTTGTGTTTGTAAAATCCCGATACAGCAATTTATGCTAATAAAAAAAAACACAAATTAAATGAAACATTAATAATGACTCTAATTCAATACTGATTTTCTAATAAAAACGGAATGTTTATGGAATCAATACAAAAAAAAAACATGTAGTGTAATAAAAGAAATTAAATAGTTTGAAATAAAAACAGTGTATGTACGTATGCGTGCTGTCTCAGAAATAATATTCTGCTGGTAAGATTTCCAAAGAAATATTCACGATATAAAATCGCGTTTGATCTTAGCTAACCTGCGACCCTAACTGCAGAATGACCGCAGCGACGCGCCGTCCGGTGAATTCACCGAATTTTGGTACAACTCGAAAGTTCATCGAATTCAGCTCGAGGCTTCAATTCAATAATTAATACTAACGACTATATGCATGTAACTTAAACACAATTTTATATTTCTAATTCATATATTATTTATATATATATACATTACATACACAAATTGCCACTTTTTATACTGAGTGGAGTATCAGAGGTAGAAGGCTTCAACCCAACTGTAGGTGGATGATGACTTCTATTATGGCGGTGATGACGATAATGTCGCTGTCATTGCGGAATTAATGACTGTGGCAGTTTGGAGGTTTTTAGAACAAAAAAACAGAATGCTTGATGATTGCACGTCAATTACCTCACACTTAGCCGAAATCTTTTTCATTATTAACTCATTACAGAGCAGAGGCCTACTTTTTAATATTTAACTTCTGAAAACTGACATTTCACATATATTTCGTATTACAAACGCATATGAATAATCATTGATGATTACAAAAGGTATACATAAAAAATGTGCCAATTTTAAGTAAATACTAAAAGTATAAATAAGACAGCATTTATTATTTAAATATGACAGTTATTTTCTGTATTATAAGTATATTTTACGAAATTTATGAATATGTTAACAGTATAAGGTAAACAATGTTAACAAATTTAACAAGAGCTTGAAACTATACTTGTGCTCGTAATAAAAATAGCAAAAAAAAACAACCTAAGCTAGAATATTAAAAAAATACTGCCATATAAAAGGTTGAAATAAAAAAAACGTTATAATTATACTGCTTTGTGGTTGAAAAACTATTAGGGTCAATAAAAATGTTATAAACTAAAAGGTATTTGAGTTTTACGTATAAAAAACGGAGGTTGATAATTATAAAGATACGTAATGATTTTAACTATTACTGTAAACACGACATGTGGCACAAGTATCAGATACTAAAAAAAGTCATCTGTTATAAGTTGCTGCGACTTTGTGACCTTGCGGAGACTGGTGCGGGAACAATTCAATTACAAAGATAAGAAAGACCACGTGGAGAGGGATGCAGAGAGAGGCTGTTTCATTTAGAAAATATCGTCCTGTGAAAACACGCGTGCTGGTATCCGGCTCGGGGATTCCGGTGGCGGCCACTCGGCGGACAAGAGTCCACACATGCTCGATGCTATCTGCGAGCTGGATTTATGCGAGGAGTCAGCATACCGCGGTCCCCAGGCAGGTGGGGCTCCGGGTCAGGGTTCGCGGAGACCAGGGCTCACGCCGTGCGCCAAGGGGAGCATTCAAAACTAAGGGTGGAATATTGAAATTGGCAATCAACGATTAGTCTTGCTGTGAATCTGCAAAGCGATCATTTTAAACTAGAGAGACATCACGATAGGCCGTCGTTTTTTCAGCAGGAAGGCAAATTGATGAGAACTAAAATATTACAAATTATCAATAAACGAGAAAAGTAAGATCACTGTCAGTGTCTCTTCCCTCGTTTCAATTTCCATTCGAGATTTTCTGTATCGATACAAATTATTTGAAAAAAATACTATCGTCAAAATGATACATTCTATAAAAAAAAACATGTAATTAATTTAAATATTCTTGTATCTATTTGAAGTAACAAGCCAGTCTAATCCAACACGAGTTAATCGTCCCTATGAATAATTAATATCAATAAAATTAAATGCACGGATTAACTTTCATCTATCTTTTAAAAACCTACAGACAAACATAGCATGTGAGACGTTCCGAACGAGATTTAACCTTAACACAAGCGTTCACCATCTGTCCGAACATATGATGGAAGACGCCGAAGACCAGCTCCAAGAAAGTGGCCCGCGGTGAAGTCCTCATGATGCAGATACGAGAGGTGAGATGGTGATTTCTACGACTGCTGAGGTGAGGGTCAGGTCGATGAACGTAGCCGTATAAAAACAATCAAAAAGCAATGAGTCATCATACGAATATATGGCACCTTTTCTGTACGACTTGACTTCATATATGCAATGCGAGATCGCAAGCTGCAAAAAATATAAGAATGAAAGCATTATTTATATATGTAATTATTGAAATCATAAACTGATCAGACTCAATTTAGGAAAAATAATCATAAATTTCATACAAATATTTTGTGCAAAGCGAGACAATTATGTTTTGAAAGTAAGAAAATATTAGAAATATTGTATTGAAAAAAATATAAATAGATGCTTGCCTAGGAGTATGAAATTCAATTTGTCACGCAAGATTTCAACAATTTTCAAGATAAATGTTATATTTTAAAACTATTCGTTTAATTAGCCTAATTATTATGTAAAAGCTTAGACAAAGTTGCCAATCCGAACTAGGTGATTTTTAAATGAAAATAAATTTGATTTATAACCATAGAAGTTATATCAAATAATGTGACGAAACTTAAAGGAATAATTTATGTATGCATGATGTCGAGGACGTGGAAACAACACCAATTTCAAAATTGGCGTTTTGAGAGCGTCATTACCGGTGGGGAGTAATCCAGGCTCGCGGTTTGCCGACTCGGCGCTGGTCGGCCTGCTCCTGACCACTCTGTCGTGGGAAGCTGCCCTGCCATGAGTGCTTAGTATAAATATTGTAATTAAGTAAATGGGTGGTGGACGGCCGGCACAGCGGTCCCTTTGAGCGGCCAATAAGCCACGTGGCCAATCTGCACAGGGCCGCATCGCATTCACGGAAATTGATAAATTAGTGATTCAATGTTTTCCCAAAATTTATTCAGACAAGGTGCTCGTAGATTATACTCAATTGATGCTTAAATGAAGCAAAATGATTTAACACAACGACCTCATTAATAATATACTGAGTTATAACGATTTGAAACTACATACATTTATTTTTATACTGTCTAAACTCAAATTACAAGGGAAATATGAGTGATAATGTTTTAAGCACACTGTACAAATGAAACAAAAAAACATTATATGTATATATATATATGAAAAAATAGAAACTTAACTTAAATTCAAAACAAAATCAAGTTCTTAGATAAATGTATGATGTAAGAATTTTTTATTATTTACTAACTGAGTTGGATTTCCAATCCACGCCTGTTGTTATCATCGGCAAAGCTTCTCGATTTTAATGAGATTAAATTATAAACATCGGTTGCCGCTTAATGAAAAATACATTATTATTTAAAGCCAGAAAATAATACAGGTAGATTTGGTAATATGCAAGAGTACGCGGCCATTTAAATCGGAAAACGCATTACAACATTATGGAACGCCTGAAATATTCACATAAGACGTGCAACAAAAAGTTCAATCTCCAATACTAGTTTTTAAAGCTATGTTTACCATTACTAAAAATATATGTATTATTTGTTTTACGATATTTACTCCCTCTCCAATTTAGAGTGATCTTTTCAACCTTAGGTCGACTATCGACCTCGGTGATATCGTTGAAGGAAGTGGATATGTTTTAAGTGCAAGGACTTGCTTTATTAAAAACAAAGCTGTATTTGATTTAATGTTTCGGTAACAAAGTTCGCACAGTCATAATAATATCATTTTTTAGCGTCGTGTATCGAAGACAATACGCCAGCAAAAATATTGTTAACACCCGATGAGGCGGCGGGCGGGAGTATGAAAATAATTAAGATATGCCGTTTCCTGCGAAGTATAAAAGCTATTTTAAAAAGGCCACAAAGACCCGGGAGTGTCGACAAATAAATGTCCAGGGACAAACGAGGTTCACATGCTCACGGCGGAAGCGCGATGGCGACCGCCCCGTGCATGTTACAAGAGGAATTAGCTCGAGGTGGCGTCGTGACGCCGTGTTCGGCGCTGCGGCTGGCGGGGGACCGCGAAAGAGATAGGCATGGAATATTTCAGTGAGATGTGGCTGCTTTGAATAGGTTTCCAAGCGTTTTGTCCGGTCACGCAATGTTGTATTAAAACATAGATGCAATATAATCACTATTTGCGGAAATATAAATATAGGTGGCAGGAGACGTATAAACATAATGCTTTAAAAAAAATATTTTATTTTAAATTGATTAATCATATTGAAAAAGCATATAATTTAAGTAAAGAATTTCTATAAGCCTAAGTACCCAAAGCGTTGAAATTGTTTACTTGAAGCTGCGAATAAAACATCAAGCCAATTTCCAATTACCCCAAGTCCATTAGAAAACTTGTTGTATATAACAATTTTATTACAGTTTATTTATACTAGCAAAATGTTCGCTTCAGAAGAAAAACCTGTCATCTTTTCGTTGAAAATTAGTTAAAAATTGAAACGACAATATTTTACGGCTGAAAAAAATGATATCTCATTAAACAACATGTGAATCGAAAAGTCCAAACAAATTTCCCAAGATATTTAAAAACATCGTATATTTCTACGACGCATAACTCAGGGCCGGGATCCCAAATCATACGAGAGCGACAGACAGACGGATATAGCCAATAAAACCCCTAAATCTCGGCAGCGAGCATAAAAACTTCAAGAAGCCGAGCGCGCTCCATTACTGTGATTAACAAATGACTTAAAAAACGTCGGGAGAAAAGAATGAAATATGGCCGCGGAGTCTTGTTTGACAGCGAGCGCTGCCGCGGGAGCGCCGCGACGCCGGGGATATGAATGGTCTATAAATGTCCGGCGTCTACTTGGCCCGCAGCGGCTCCGTCGCGGATGGACGCCACCAAACGAGCCACGGGCCTCTAAGTGTCACGTCGATAAATTAAGATTTATAATTGTACGAATCGCGACGGAGGGTCTGGCGGTAATAGGGCGTCATTTGTCATCGCCGAGCCGGTCCGCGCGCACTCGATCGAGCGGGCGGCGGGAGGACTCGTCCGGTGCACACGATTGGAACGAAACTGCAAACGACTTTTGGATATTGTTAACAAAGCAAATCAGTGGCGTGCGATTACTTTTGATTACACACAGTATAAAATACTTAACTAATTTAAGAAGTTTCAATGATTACTTACTTAACCATAATCAAATTTGACAAAGAAGATACACCATTTAAACAATCAATTACAACTTTTCAAAACGTCGACGCTTATAGCAGTAAATATTAAGCGATGCATGCAAGGTGTGACTTCTGTTTCCTATTCAAACTGTCACCGCTTCGAGCCATCTTTCAAGCGGGTTTACGCCAGTAAAATGCATAGTTTTTTTTTGTTGAGACAGATTCTGATATTATTATTAATTTAATAAGCATAAGATTAATTCAAATTTTATTTTGTAATTTGAGGCACGTAATGCTTATTGTTGTGATCGTACGTCACTGGGTGCTAGACATTTGAGAAGCCGAAATATTCACGTTATTGCCGGAGATTTGATTTATAAATCATTATTTATTTAAAATTTAATAAATTCTGACAAATATTAATGGGCTGTGCAGAGCTCGTACGTCTTGAGCATCCGGGACGATACAAAGGCACGCCCCTGCTGACGCAACTCCACGCATATAGTACTAAATTAAACTCTCCTACCAGCAAACATCTGCAATTTTCTTATATTGGCCACTATGGGAAATAGATACAGAATAATCAGAAAAGAGATCGAACGATATAGCAGTTTATATAACAGGTCATGTAACAACAGTACACGCAGAGTACAGTATATTGTTAATATAGTGTTTATTAGCTTGGAAAAAGTACGCGTGAAAAAAAAAAAAAAAAAAAAATTGAAGATCCATCCAATAACGTCTGTATTAATAGGTTAAAAATTTTTGACGTAAAAAAACTGTAAACGTACTTATTGCTAAATTTATTAACTGATGAAAATGATATTTTAACTAAAGCTTGTATGTGATAGCCGAAGGCTTAATACATCATCATTTCGTGGTGAGGGGTCCGACATACTTCACCTCCATCGACATTTACAGTGATGTTTCCCAGGGCGCGATTGATAGACCCAAAATACTGCGAGAATAAGCTTCGATTGAATTGGAATTAACAAATAACATATGTATATTCCAAATTAATTAATTAATAATTCTCATATAAATTATAAGTATCCACAATGTTTCTAAAACATCAGCATTCAAACATAAGGTTACAATATTTAAAAAAAAAGTGTTTCAATGTTTGGCAATGTTATGTAATAAGTATGTTCGATTTATTGAATATTTTATTAAAAGATAAGTACCATATTAGCTCAGAGTCCTTAACGTGTTTACACGTGCATAAAAAGATTTTCTTTTTGAAGAAACGGAGTACTACAGAATGGAGCATCCAAAATGTTTGTTTCCTTCGGGCTCGGCGTGCAGGGCGAGCGCGGCCGTGCAGCGTGATCGATCACCCGGGCCGGCCGCAATTCGGGCGCTTATCTGATCGCATCGGCTTTTTGCCCGAAGTTTAATCCAATAAATTAGTAGTTTTTGCCGCGGCCTGTCGGCAAGCTGGCCGCCGGTCGTCAACTGCGACGGCACCGGCGCGAGGCGGAAACAGTCCGCTACAGCCGCCCGCGTGGAGCTTTTAGCTCAATTTATCTCTTCATATTGCAACTGAACCCTTTAAACAATATTCAATAACTATTCACAGCTTGACATTAATATTCACAAAAAAATTAATTTTTATAAAAAAAAAAACAGCGAGATATCTGTTTCTGTATGTGCACGATTTCCAATCACTCTGTATTCATATTAGTACTTGTTTCAATAAAAAATTATACAATTCATTGCTACCCGGTGTAAATTAAATTAGCACCAACGCAATAAGGCTATATATATATATATATTGAGAAGCTTAGAAAATATTATTGGTTTATTGCTATGCTTAATCATTTGAAACAAACATGGGTGCAGAGCTGACATGTAGATTGTTTATTTAAATAAACAATTTGCGTCATAAGTATTTAAACACGTACCTGCGAAATAATCAACCCCGTACTTTCTCAAGTCCCACCGGCGCAATATATATTGTGAGAAGTCCGGAATTGCGTAGTACGAAGACCACCAGTAAATCCTTAGAGGACGTATTACTTGATTGCGATGTAAGAGGTAAGAGAAATAGCGACCATTTGCATATTGTAAGGGTCGTTCGTTATCTCCGCGCGGGACTGAATCTCTCTCCTTTGCTCTTTTTATCGTCAACGCTGCTCTTTTTATCGTGACTTTTTGTTTAGTTTTTCGGGCGGCGTTCATTGCAAGACGAATGCGTTGTGGATGTCATTTGAAGAGAGTAATGTGAAAATGCCCGAAAACAATGCGGTGATGCAATCAAATATCAATACATTAGGGAAAGCGACTAACCACGTTCAATGCTCATGTGATAGTTCTCTCGGAAGGGTGTCTTCTAGAAAAACATCTAGGGTTAGCAGTCGAGTAACGAATTATTACTGCATTTCTGATATTTTTTACTTGTAGCCACAAAAAGAATAATATAATTAAATATACCTCAACAGAGTCTGGTAAAAGCTCAACTTTATTCAAACTTCTGGCTTAAGCGTAGAATATTAAGAGATACTGGTGTTACGGTGAGTCAATATTAAAAGTGCGACTAAATAATATTCGATACATTATTATTTAAAAATAAATTATATTGATATATAAAAAAGGTAAATTTGTATACAAGTTAAATAACGCTTGGGTTCGTCTTATATCTATTGCTCATAGGAAAGCATGGCTATTCTGATATATAGACATTTATGTATTGTGTTTACATAACAGTATAAATTACCCAAACGCTCTAAATGGATGCACGAGCAGTGGGGCGACGGGGCGACTGGGCAACGGGGCGGCGGGGCGGCGGGGCGGCGGGGCGCGGGGAGGGCGGGCGGGCGGCCATTGTGCGGCCGTGACGTATGCGCGGCGGCGATCGCCTACAAATCCACGGCCGGCGAGTCCATTGTCCGCGTTTTAATTTATTCGCCGAGGTGTCGGCCGCTGCTCGACGAGCGAATGCACTTATCCGCACGGCCGGAATGCCTCGCCGATCCCGCGTTCTTCTGGACTACCCGCCTGCATACCCTCAAACCCTAGTAATTAAAAAAAATAGATCCGCTGAAAGACCACTCGATCGCTCTTTCATCGACTTGCAAGACATCAAGCACGTTTATGATTGAGTTCTCGATTGGATTAGCTCCGTCGAAGTGTTTGAATCTCAATTCGCAACCGCGATGCCTTAGAAATTACTATGGCGAGACAGCAAGTAAATTTCGGCTATACCTACGAATGCTACAGTTAAATTTATAAAATTTAAAAAAAACATTACATTCTCTTTTATTTTTTTAAGTTAAAAGGTTTAATTGAAAAAAATATGGGTAGACTGTATGGTACAGAAAATCATTATTATTTAATTTAACTATTGATTAGAATACGTATACTATTCAACCGTACATTTAACAATACTGTTTTATATACATCACAAATTTGTAAATTTATATAAAAATTTCGCTGAATACATAAATTTAGAGAAAAAGCCCTAGTCTATCTGGTGATTAAAGAGCAAGACACACAAAAAAAAAAAAACTAAAAACCTCTACCAGCGTCCTGGAATCTGCGACTACTTAGCAATCAACAAAACCACGAAAAGACTTAATTAAAAGGGCACCGTTGGCGGGGCTCCGTACGGGGCCTGGGCCGGGGGCCGAGGCTCCGTGTGTGGCCGGCGCACAATAAGGTCGGGCGGATTACCGCGACAACCGATCAGATAATCGGGGCGATCGGGCCGCGCTGCACCGGCCGGGCTAGCGGCCGCGGAGGGGCACGACTCGGTGACAGACTCGGCGAGCCGATGGAGGCGCAAGCCAGAATCCGCACTAGCAAAAATCACCCTTTTTTCAATATCAAAACTGCTTCCATCACTCACACATCCACGTGGTATAACCCAAAGCACGGAAAACACACGTACCCCTGAATAAAATTCTTTTAAGTATATTCCAAAATGCTGTTTCGCTGGTTACGTGTGGGTCTACACTTAAGTATACATTCCAATTTGTTTCTAATCTAAAAACAACCGGAGTCGATTATTTGATTAAAGACCGTAATCAGGTTTAAATTTGTACGGTCGGGTTTAATGAACCGGCTGACTAAATTTAATTTTACTTATCATTTTTTATACGCGGACAAACAGCTTATTAAAAAGGTAAGCTACCAGTAACGAGGCTGTAATACGCAATAAATGCGATCCCTCGAACGGTCTATCGATATATTTACAATCTATAATAATCACACTAAAATCGGCTTCCATTTACGACCCAGCACAAGCCGGGACAATCGCGGGGCAATCTGCCTCGGCCTAGCGGGGATTTAATTACTCCCCCCATAAACTACGGCCGGCCGGCAGGGTGACGCGAGTCATAACCGAGGAGCCGGCAATTAGATTCTTTTAATCGGAGCCGGGTCAGAGGTCGGCTCCCGAGACGGAAGCCAATTACAAGCGCGCAGGGCTGTTACCTGCTGCGGCTTACCCCACTGCCCTGCCAGCGGAGAGGGAATGGCAACCGTTATCCACAATCAGTTTCTTTTCAATTTCTCGAGCAAAACTGAGAGCACACTTAACGTTATTTAGAATGAGTTACTTTGGATAATGGCTGTCTTTTCAGGGGTCTGTTGAGAAATAACAACCTTATTGACTGCTCTCGAATAAACTCTCCCTCTTGCCAACTTTTAAAACGATATAATGATCTAGTATGGCCGAATTTTGAGTATTTTTGTTAATTCATTGAGCTACCCGCTTCTCAGAAGAATAAATTTATAAAGATAATTTAATATTAGACGACTTATGGTACTATTTAAATGCTCTACAATAAAATATTTTTCAGCAACATTGATCTATTCAAATATTATAAATTTTACGCGTCGGTTGACGGTCGTCTACTGCAGTGAAGGTTAACGAAAGATATATGTTACAGCTTGTGTGAAGGGTATTAGACAAATTTGTTATGCCATTTCATAGACAATTTTTTTTGTAAATTTTATTAAAATTGGTTTATAGATTATAGAAATCGAGGATGGGAAATAGGAAATGAATTATTAGATTTTGAAATGAAAAAAATAGTCGATTTGTATAGTTTGTAATTGTAACCGTTATAAGATCCAGTGGTTTTTATCGAAATCTCGTGCAAGTGGTGCGAGCCACAAGTTAGGAGGCTCACTGTCGGGATACTCGATACTGTTCGATTATCTCTCGGGCGCCAGAGCCTCCCGCAGTAGTGGGCGGTATTAATTACATCCAACGATTGATAAGAAGAATCCCATAAAGAAGCTAAAACAAACCCGAGCGGAGGAGGAGATATTAAATTAAATTCAAACAGCTGCCTTCGGTGGCAATATCTCGTACCATAAATAATGCGGACGCCCATAAATTCAATATTCATAATTAGTTTCTACGGTTTATAGGCCGGCGGTAATCAGTTTGCGCGGCGATTCCGCGCGGCGGCCGAGGAGCCCGGCGCGCGTGACGAGCCGCGCTGTCGTGCGGGAAGGGCGCAATTTGTCGCGCGGGCGCTCGCCGGCAGCCGCCCGGTCCCGCGGCCGGAGATGCGCCGGTTAATTAAAAACATATCTGACACCGCCGCCGGCCGCGAGGCGTAAATCACCTGCGAGTTCGTGAAGCTAATTATCGGGGCCCGGGAAGCGATCGATTAATAAAAACCAGAAGCGCCCTGCCCGCGGAGGCTCGTCCCCCGCAACCCCGCCGGCCGTCTGAATAAATATTAAATAAACAAAGACGATAACACGAATGAGAAAAATACACACATTAATAATGCCGGGCGCACGATTTACAGGTGGTTCTGAGGCGGGCCGGCAGTATATCGTATGGGAGCCGCAAGTTTTTAATTAAGATCGGCCTCTCGCCGAGGCCTAGCTATTTGTTTAACAAAGTGTAGTTGTTTATGCGAGCGGGGACTCGCCTGCGGCCCCCGGTGTGGCGACGTTCAATTTCGATGCGTTATAAATATGCAGGCGTATTTATTTCTAAACAAACAACTGATTAGATTGAGATCCGATAGCCAGAAGAGAGAAAAAATCTCGGACGGCGATGGATCGTCGAGCGATAAATGCCAAAACGGCTCTCTCGGACATACGGAAACATCGCTTCCCCGCGACTCTGTTTAAGACAACAATCTTATGGATTTAGTTCAGCGAAATTTTAAAATGATTTAAATTTTTACATTAATATAAAACATAAAGCATACTAGTCAAGTTTAGACGATATTTTTTTTAACTATAATAAATATTATTTAAAAAAAAAACGTTAAGATCCTGAATTAAGTGTAACTAAAATGACCAAACCCTCACTACACTAAATATTTACGTGCTCTCTGTGGCTAATTTAAGCAATGTAATTAATAAATAAGGACGCATTTGGCAAACTCCCACAGGATGTGGCTGAGTGCGGCGCCAGCGCCCGGGCCTTGTAGGGCGGTCGGGTCCCGGGAAAAGGCCTCGAGGATCTACACAAATTTACTACTCTTTGTAACTCAGGCGTGCCATGCACAGTATCAAAACTAAAAAGCCGCGGATATTTGAGTATTTTAAAATGATCTTTATTAATAACCGAAACTAGTAGCATTCACTTTTTCATCAGAGTATAAGAAAAAAACACGGAAGAATCAAAGAATAATCTGTTTCTTGTGTATTACTAAATACTGGTATATCACAATCATTTCTCAAATATAGGCAGTGTTGGGGAAAGTTAAAAATTTGCTGAGACTTCCATTGAAGTTATTTTAATATTTTTTAATACCGTTAGGTAATGTAGTATTGCCAATGAGAGACTATTAAGCTTTATCCTATGTAATAAACTCATTTATGGCATAAACGTCTGCTTTATTGATTTTAGAGACTTAAAAGGTTACATAGTCGAACACAATACTTCAAAAAATCTACGCATAATCAGCAAAACATATGGGAATTATTTTTATATAATATTTCAGACCTATAGGTGACCTGGATCAAATTATCAAGACACGGTCATACACTAGAGCTTGTAAGTGAACAATAATTTAGAGCACCGTGAAGATCACCTGAAAACAGAATGCGTAGATAATCTTGTGCAATGATGAATTGGGAGTGTTCCGCGATGGCATCTCCGGCGCGTTCGCACGGTCGGTAGTCGCGGATTGCATTTCTTCGACCGAGGCTGCGCCGCCCATTAGCCTGCGACGAAATTCCCCCAAAACTTATTCCATTTTAATTGTGAAGAGACAGATTTACGGGCGCGCGCGTCAGCGGGGAGCGAACTGCAACCTTTCTGAACGGTGTACCTGCATAAGCCGCTAAGGGGTGATTATTTATGAAATAAAAAATATTAATTTTGAATTTATCTTAAAGTCTCTTCCTATAAAATCGTGTTTGGGTGGATTATTTGTATGTTTTATCATTATAACGGTTAATTTATTATACATTATTACTTTACAACACATAAGCATTTTAGTTTATGTTAAAATTATTAATACAACATTACTTTAAAAAAATGTTTGTATTTACTATTTTTAAAATCAGTTATTAGTCATTTATTAATATTATCTGTGGTTTTTCCAGCGTGAACTTTGTAATTCGCATTAAAAATAATATATTTGTGAAACCATAATTTATCTTTCGTACTTATTTGCGTGTCGGTGATATCATTTGGTTAAAAACTCTTACTCTAAAGTAGTGAAATTAAACAAGAAAATTTAAAAATAAAAAGGTTGACAAGGCATTGCGAGTCGGGAATACGTTTGCATATTTAAAGAAAGCACGGGGCCTGCCGTCTCCCACTGCGGAGAATCTGTGACCGAATCGCGGAGCACCGGGCGAACGGGTGGAGATTACGTTATTATGAATGAGTTTTATGCCACGGTGCATCTTATTTTCGACACGCATAATACGGAGGCTGGACACTGCGTAGTACCCGCGGGTCCCTCTGAAATCCGAGACGTCGACACCCGTCCGGAGTCTCGGGTTCGCGTCCTGCCCGGCGCAGTCCCGGGCCGGATTTATCGCCGGCTGATCCAACGGATTGATATTGGGCGCTGGCACTCACGACACAAATTAAATTAATATCATTGCGCTCAATGGGAATGATAAAAGTGACAGGTGTGAGAATGAAAATCAAAAATACAGAAAGTAAAAAGACCCATATCAAGATAAAGATATCCATTAGTACAAATGATCGTGAGCAATGTGTACATAAACCTGCTTATATAGTGAGTAGATAAATATCATAAAAAAAACATTATTAACATATATATAAATATTATATATTTTACATAGCTTTTGCGAATTTATTTTTATTCGTCTCCATAAAAAAAACTTTACTTTTGACAGCTGACTTTCGACAGAAAGTAAGCTCAGTAAAGATTGCGGTATTATTTTGCACAGTTAAAATGGTCGCGAGGGGGCAGCATCAGGTAGTTATTTATGTGGACTTATTGGCTGAGCGGCGCATCAGGGCCGGAGCGGAGGCTCATCAGCCGGGTGGCGGGACGGGTGGCGCCCGCGGGCGGTGGCGCGGTGGGCCGCGGCTACCGAGTTACCCCCGCGCCGGCCGGGCCGCCACTCCGGGTGCGTGCCGGGCGCGTTACCCGGTAACGCGGGCGATGCTCCCCGACCTACGTGGATCAGCGATGAAACCGAATTATTCCTACTTGTCCACCGATTATACCCTATGCCAATTAAATAACTAGCCAAATCTAAATATAAAAACAAACAAAAAACTAATATCACGAAAACATCCCCCAATCATTACCAATGGAATTGAACGGTAATTGGATCCTCATAAAATATTTTCACAAAATAAACATAAATTTTTCAAAGAGTCAGGTTGTGCCACTGCATAAATTAATATTAAATTCGGTTTAAAAAATACCATTGGATTTAAGTATGTAACAGTAGGTAGATATCTGCATTCATTTTAATTCAGAATATTCAACAAAACGCTTTAATGAAATTCAGAAATTGCTTGATATTTTCAGCGCAAACAAAAAGGAATAACAAAATACTCAACCAAACAAACAATTCCAAAACCTTACGCAACTTATTCCAAAAATACCCAGTTAAAAAATAACAGTCTTATTTGAAATTCACCAAGGGAGCTGATATTCCTTTACAATTTCAGCGGAGGGTTGTACGGGCTACGTGTATTGCAGAGTACAGAAGTTGAGGACAGGCGGCGCGTTGTAAGACTCCCAGAGATCGTGGGGAAAGTTTTACAAACTTCAGGCCGTCCTGTAAATATTGCTAAAGTTACTTTCTCTCCCCCGGTACCTGCCGAGCTTGCACGCGGCCCGGATGCGGCCCCGCGCGTAGCTTCGAATACGGCCCGCGTATAAATTTGCTTTAGTCGGAATGTTTCTAATTAACATGATAACGGTGCGCGATTAATTTATATCACGCGTGACTCGGCCGCGTACTTTGGCGGTGCAAGTAATGAACCAGAACGCGTAAGACTGAAAGTACGCGCTAATACCTGCGTTAGCAACTGTCTTACACTGATATATCAAACTTTTAACGGGAGCGCAAAGCAACCGAAAATAAGCTGCTACTAATTTTTGTATGATTGTCAAATGACACATTTAATGAATTCATGTTTTTATCACCATGTACTCTCGAGAGTCAATGTTGAGACAGCAGTAGCCTTATGTTAGAAAAATAGTGATTTTAAAATCCATACCATAAACTCATTTGTCGTGGTTTCTAGTCTATTTAATATTGACTCAAACTGATTAATAACAAATTGGAATGTGACGTTAAAAAGTTTGACTAGTATAAAAGGCATGGCTGCAGCGTGCATTAAATATTCACACATTGTCATTATTTTATTTCCTATAATCTACTTGTATTAGATAAAGAAGGGCGCAGGTATTCACGAATAATAACCATACGAAGATATGCATAATAATCACTACACGACGCTGAGATCGATCTCGAGTAAATTTGAAAAAATCATAAGAATCTCCATACGTGATAGCACATAAAAAGCTCCGTCCCGTCAAAGCGCGCCTATTTTTTTTTTTAGTAAATTATGTTAAAATTAAGTAACGAAAATTAGGCTTAGCCGAAGATCTACTCGGTTGATTATCATAGGCGAGCGGGGCCGCGGGCGAGGGCCGGGCGCTTCCACAGTTTTGGGGTCTTTAGATCACATCAAGAATTAATTCAGGGTACAACTTGATTCACGTTTATGCCCGGGGGTACGGGGTTCATTTGGGTCCGCGACTTCCACCGTCAGGCCACTTAATTTAAAGTATTATGAATATATTTGGACGCCTCCGCGGTGGTTCTGTGATTGGGTGATAGGATCGGTAGCCGGGTTCGAGAAGGAAGGAGGCACTGCGTAATCGATATTTACTAGCGATAGACGATAATTCGACTATCCGACTAAACGGACTAATTGTAAGGTATTTTAAATTATGCGATTATTCGTTGCCTGTCACAAACATTAAATGGTATAACAAACGAATAAATAATTTATTTTATATACTTGATGTGAAAATGGTGGTTGGTTAATTGACACCAGAATATCTATGGCAACAGTCTGACCAATTATAATGACTTTTCTTTCGCTCGCATTTTATTTCGACATGTTTGTTAGGCGGGGGCTGTATCCGCAGGTGCCCCCTTCCCTCTCCGTGCGGGAGCGGCTCTGTTGCGCCCCAGGCTCGGGCGCTGTCTTAGCGGAGAAGCCTCCGGTATTGAATACAAAAGCCTTTATCCACCCTTAGACAAGCGTTTAGCCCTCTACGGTGAAATAAAAACGAGAAAGTTGCACGCTTCGAGTCAGCCTAGGATGTTAGCTAGCGGATATTTCTAGAATTATTATAAAAGGTGGAAGTTGTGGGGATGTTAATAAAAGCACGTAGGGGTTGTATTTATTTTTATGCTCAAGGCATTATTAAATTAAAACATGTTTCTGGAATAATGAAAATACCTACCATTCATTTAACGCAACAATAAAATAGACTTAAAGAAAAGAAAAGTTACTTAATTAATCGAGATTTTGAGAAGTAGGTTAAACTTCTAAAATATAAACATTTTAATAAAATCGTAATTGTTTACCCAAAATAATAGTTATTTTCTTATAGTTAAAATATATTTTTTTGTTTATGATAAAAATGTTTAGTATAATATATACAAATAAAATTTTAATTTAACCATCTAAAATTTATCAAATTAAATACAACAAACTACACACAGGCATTAATAAAAACTTGCAAATCAACAGATCTTAAAACTTAAAATTAAATACAAAGAAAATCAATGGAACGATATCCCTAATGTTAAAATTATTTTCGATCGGTGAAAAATCAATAATTATTCTCTAAAAATTCGTTGTAGTTTTTATGTAAAGCATTAAATTTTACTAAAAATTTATGCACAAAAAGACATCTTGAACTGGAAATGTTATCACAATTATTTAAATAACTTATAAAATAATTATTATACTTCCATATAATTTGATTTGTGCTGAGCAATTGAGTTATAAAAGGTTTTGCCAAGTCAACGCCGCACACAGCTTTCACAATAAAAACAACCTCCGAGCGCTTTCCCGGGAATCATCCGCAAAACCTGCTAATTAGGTACCGCAAAATTAAGAGGGAAAAAAGGCAGCGTCGAATTTTCATGAAAAAGGTTAACCAAGATAAAACTTTTTAGGAATGGTTACCTTTACAGGGATAAAACGCAAATAATACCTAGGCAGTGAGAAGATATCACTCATTTACCATGAGAATAATGTAAATTGAAAAATCATTATAAAATAAGTACAGTAATACCCCGCTGTAAGCGAGGGATACGTTCCAGAAATAATCGCCTTGTGTGAAATTCGCGTATATCGGGGTTTACGATTAAACATACACACATAGTCAAAACTTAATACAAAAAATTACGAATCATTTGAATCAATCCCTTTAATTCTAAGAACACTTTATGCATTATTACGTGTTATTTTTTACTGAAAAATAATCTATTGTCTTTTGGGTAGCGTTTCTTTTGCGTTCTTGTAAAATATGTTCATAACATCCAACGCTGTTTTTAATTGTTAGAAGAAATTAATGACTACGTTATGTTCATACACATTCTTAAAATAAGAAATTCGCGTAATGCGAGGCATTTTAACGCGAATTTTGAAATTTGAGTTATAGTGAAACCGCGCATAACGGGGTCGCGTGAAAGTATCTTGATTTAATTTACCTTTGCATATTTCATATTTCATTTCAATTATATTTTTTGAGAGTAGTCTCAAGCTCAATCTCAGTGTGGTATTCAGTTTAAGACAATTTTTATGTTTTTACCCCCCTAGGTTAGCTGCTATTAGATCAGGGCACCGACAAACAAATTTGCGGTGAAATAAGCGAGTGTAAAGTGAAGATGGTCGTAACAATAGCAGGTCAGCGGCGGGCGCCGGACACACGGACACACGCAAGTCATGAAGTACGCACACAGAGCCGATAGCGACCGCCGGGGGTAGCATAAAACATGTTCATTATTCCCAGGCTAATTGGCAGAGGCTGCGCGCGCCGCCGGGGCGGGCGGGAAGCGCGGCCTTTAAATTCAGCAAACAATGAGCGGACCGGCGGCCTAATTGGGGAGCGCGGGCACCGGGGATGAACCACCCCGACCACATCCGCCCGTGTCCTTGGATAATTGGTCTATTCATGTGGAAAACTTTTAACTTCAAACGTTTCAAGACTACGTTAGACTAAACGTTAAATCATTTGTTCTCGCCGTCTGCAAAACGTCGTGAAATAAATTCTGTGAAATAAAAAATAAAAATTTGAGGATATTCGTTTAAAAAATATATAATCCTACTGATAAAAGATAGTAAGTACACTTAACCTTGCAGTGAATACCTGAGTGAGGTGTTGCAGATGCATTCAAGTAATTTCAGGATACAACCAGATTGACTTGCTTGGTTTGGATATTTACACAGAAAAACGACTTATTAGCATTGATCTAAGCTGTGCTATTATAATATTTTTGAATAAAATACTTGAGTGATTTTCCACATTTTTATTTTTATTAGTGACCGGTTTCGCCAACCTTTCACGTTAACGTGAAAGCATTAACGCATTATCAAACTCTGTTTGATAATGCCAACGTGAAAGGTTGGCGAAACCGGCCACTAATAAAAATAAAAATGTGGAAAATCACTCAAGTATTTTATTCAAAAATATTAAAATGGAATTCCACCAAGTACTCTCTGTCAAAAATATTGAATTTCTGTGTTATTATCTTAAACTCAAAAATACTTAATTTAATACGGTTGAGTAATAATTTAAACTTTTAGTTTTTTAAGCATTAAAATAACTCATTGATTAATTTCAATATTTGATAAAAAAAAAAACAATACGTATTCAATTCCGCATTTACAAAATAAATAAATAGTACTGTGAGTCCTCCGGTATTGGAAACATAATAAAAAAAAGCATAATTATAAATAAAATTCATTTATATCCACAGCTTAAAACCGAATAAAAACAGAACTTAAATTTATATCTCGGACACGTCTTCCAACTTGTCAGCGCCGCATCTCGCAATTAGTTATGGCTTCGTTTATGGGAAATAATGTATTGCAAATGGAATACGGCAGCTCTCCGCAGTGGGGCTGACTGGTGGGACGGGTTCTGCGGCCGGCGACGAGGAAACCAACAGCACTGCGAAGAAAACGCATATTCGGCTGCGGTGTTCAAGCACCTGCAGCGTGGGAAGCCCAAGGAAACCAAATAACAAAACACACTGATAGGATATCGTTCATAAAACCACATGAGCTTCAATTTCTCTCATTCTTTTAAATTACGTTTCTACAGAATGGAATTTTTTGATCTTATACTTTTTACATTCATCGTTATACATATTGTAAATGTATTTGTGATTTTCGTGAAAAAGCGTTTATTGCTTTTTTAATATAAATAAAAAAAAAGTATTGATGTTTCCAGTATTTACACGGTTATTTTGACAATACCATTTGAAACTTTTTCATAGAATATAAGACTATAAATGAATATGTGACAATCTTTGTACATTTATTAATTTTGTTCTACGAAGTCAGCCACATCTAGTAATACTTCAGCAGTTAAGATGCAGTGGCATTGATTTGGAGAGGTTTCATAAATGCTTTCTTTTTTTATTAACTTCGGGGAATAAAAGGCAAAGGTGCATGAATCATAATGAGGATGATTCAATTTGCCCGGACGTAAATCACCGATGGCGGTAACTTTTTGTGAGCGGTCCAGAGAGAAAGCTGAAGAGGGTAGAGACCTGCAGGAAACTAAAGAAATCAAAGTTGATCTTGTGCAGTCAACGTAAATATATTCCGTGACTAGTAATAAGTACATAGAATAGGAAACTTTAGTGATTGTTTATTTCGATAAATGTCATACTCTTGAAACAAAATCCAAAAAAACATACAATTAACCCCATTGAGTTTATTTCGGTATGCAACCTAAAATAGAGTAGAGTAGCTAGAAATAGGGAGCATCTTATTTGTTTGCTTGTAAAAGTTTTAACCAAATTGAACTAAGTGACTGTAAAATAATGAAGATATTTTCAGTAAATTGGTCTACATAACGTGTTTTTGATACTGAAAGTTTGCAAAGTGAGCGATGTCGATGCAGGTGGGCTTAGACACGGATATCTCAAAATATATAACACAAACTACCACAAAATAATCAGCAAAAAGCAAGCCACAACGGGATATGACCGGGGCGATGTACCAGGAGCAGATAAGACACACCGGATGGCCGTCGCATCGGCTGGCCATTGTTCCACGGGCCACTGCCCGCCGAGAATCCTCGCCGCGGATACATATCAAAATATTTTGAAATCATTTCGCATCATACTCTCCGGATAATTAATATTGCATCAAAGTGGCTTTTTAGAGAATACTGGGAAATTTCACGAGCCGCCGCGCGCCCGAGGACGAGCTGTCTCGCGCCGTGATTGAGGAGGAGCTCCTCGCATTCCTAGTTTGGATTTATCGGCGGAGAGTTCCGCAGCTGGGTTTGGTGTTTTCGGCTGCGAGAAGTCGCAGTTGCGTAAATGCCAGCGTGAAAGAAATATTTAACCGTATTGATAAATCAGCCGCAGATAGCATCTAGAGTACGTTCTAATCTAGCGCGAGTGTGTGAGATTTATTTAACAGTGCTAATTAATTTATATTGATTGTAAAAACAAATTCCATTCATAATATTAGTACCACCTACAATAACTACTGATTGAGCTGAATGTTGCTGTAACTTTAAATCATGTTAAAAACGACGCTAGCAAGTTTAAATTACTATCCAGAGTTTTATCAAAATCAATCACTCCACAAAAACGATAGATAATTGCGTTTAGATTGATAAATATAAAAGACTATAATATATTAATTGGTTTATTATATTTTGAAAATACCAATTGTCTAAACACATAACTTTATAAGACAAGCATTAGAAGTTGATAAAATTTTATTTAGGCCGGCGTACTGCGTACACGACTATTTCTATCGCTCCCCGTACGCTCGTGTATTCTGATAACTCTAAGAAGATTATTAAACTACAGGTAGCATCTCTGGACACAGTTAAGAAAGAAGACATGTTCTATGTAAATGACCGAGAGCAGCCACCCACTCTCTCGGTCTCGAAGCTGATCAGGCAGTGTGTTACACAAACCGAATTAGGTATGCAAATAGCCCGGCGTACCTATCCGTACTGTTACCCGGGGAATAAATACACAATAGCGCGAGACGATATAATTATTCCGAATTTCAGCCGCGGAGCTCGAGCCGTAAATTAAGCGCAAAGAAGAGGTTCGGTGGGGAAGCTTTAAATTATTGTGAGATTTAGAAACAGTAGTCGGGATTAAGTGCAATTTGAATAAACCCCCGCCGGGGCGGGCGGGAGTTGCGGCGGCGCGCCCGCGGGGCAAAAAAGATTTATAAGTTTGCGTTTCAATTTAAAGCGTCACGCGCTCGGAGACTCGTCACGCGCGGGCCCGACTCCGCGAGACGCGCCGGCCCACCACAAATAAAGGCGCGCTGAGCGATGGCGAGGGAGAGGCGCCGGGACGCACACGATTGATGACATATTTTGAAGACTATAAATCGACTGCGTGTCTCGCTTCCGATAAATTAAAACCGGAAAAGAAACGGAGACTCCCCGGCTGCAGGGAGTGAGTGCAGTCAGTCCTACTTGCTATTGTGTTTTGGGATACAACTTACCACTTCAATGAATTCCCACAAAAGCAAAAGATGACAGCACCCTCAAACGAGCACCTCGCAACATTATTTTTTTTATGTAATGAATATTTAGGCAGGTGGTTCACGCATCTGTAAGTAGTGAAGCGGTTCAATTGCAAGAGTATAAACGCTTAGGAATGCTCGTACTTGACGATCGCGTTATTTCAAATGACTTATTCAAAAAGTACACCAACACACGTCACAAGACCCATGTTGGCATCAATGTTTCTGTTCTCAACATATAATTAGATTTGATTTGCAATTTTGGCGCAAGATCAAACCGCTGGGAATTGGCAACTGTGAGGGAACGGCCGACATTACTGGTGACTGCTTATAAGGCACAATAAATTAAAGGAACACCATCTCACTGGCACGACAATGTTAAACACAGTTCAAGATGATTTATGGACATACAACTCCATAGCCCATATCATTGACGAAAATCAGACAATAATTGTGACGCCGCAGCAGTGACTAAGAAATAAATAAAAGTATTATTTTTTTATAATGCACAAGGTTCTATGACGCGTTTTGTTGATCCTAATTATGTTAAAAGTTTAAAGATTTTTCCACGGAACACCGCAAACGATCCTCGGCTTTTAAGCAAGTTATTCGTCTTGATAAACCTAAATAAGATTTAAGGACTGGCAAGCCAAAAGAACAGTTCTCCGAAAAGGAAAAGAGAGAACTGGACCGACTCGGGTATCTTTTTAAATTATAAAAGAATATATCGGCAAATACAAAAATTAGCATTTTATTGCTTTATTAAAATCGCTATAAAATGAGATAGAAAAACGAAGGTGAACGGGTTGATTCTTATAATAAAAAAATATTTTTTTAATTGATTCCGGTTGAAACAAAATCATCTTAGATTCCAGTTAGTATCAGGTATCAGTGCTACCTTTGTATTATCCAATTAACATTCTCTGAGATATCGAGTTGAGTATAATGTTATCTAATCAAATACGGTAGCGAAAAGAGTATTTATTTTTTATGTTAATATTCACGAGCTATCAATTAAATTTACTGAAGGCGATCAACGAATTAGATAATCGGAGCAGTTGATAATTCGCAACTGCGCTGTCATTAAACTAAAATTTAAATAAATCTACGAAATACATTGATTGTAAGTATGAAACTTTGGATTTTGCTTTTAGAAATAACCCATTCATGAGCATCAAACAATCTAAAGATACTTTCTACAATTTATCATTTATTAACAACTCATATTCCACGTTGAAACCAATATTTTAAGTATTAATATTTGGAAACAGATCATACTTAGGGTCATTTTTTTTTTCATTCATTAATCTCAAATTTTCCAAAAGTTTTTACATAAAATATCTATACCCCGTTTCAAAAGAAACTTACTTCATTCTGATTTATTATATAGTTTAGATTTTTAAAATTTTAGTATAAAAAACAACATTGAATCCTCATTTTACATTGAGTTTTTTAATAATCGCAACTATAAATGTAACTAATAATT
Organism: Atopsyche davidsoni; assembly: GCA_022113835.1. Taxonomy (NCBI): domain Eukaryota; kingdom Metazoa; phylum Arthropoda; class Insecta; order Trichoptera; family Hydrobiosidae; genus Atopsyche; species Atopsyche davidsoni. The sequence goes on along the minus strand of JAILWY010000019.1, from coordinate 3,080,662 downwards.
AAGTGGCAACTACAAGTCAAACGTTTACATACACATATATATATATATATAAACACAATAATCAATAGGTATACCTTGTTTCTTTATAACCAAGTACATTAAAAATGCTTAAAAACATTCGCTGCAGCTTAATTAATAGTGAAGCTACCTGAATCACTAAAAACAGTAATTTTGTAGAATCAATCGATTAAAAAAACGCATCTACTGTTTCTTCCCCGGCCATATTGACTATGGCATATCTTTTCTAGAGATCGGCAAACTAAAAGAATATAGTCGTTATAAATGGCTCAGTGCTAGATTTAGAATGCAGTGATTTTTTCAAGTGACAGTAGGGCAGTGGCGTGGCGAGGTTTCACGGTGGGCCGATCCCAAATATGTACCGAAGTATTACAACAAGTCACAATTGATTTATTTGGTTTCAGATAAGGCGCATCGTCATTCGGTAGCTGCTCAAGATTCAAATAAAAAATGCCTCACAGCCAAGGCATTCTCACGGGTTTATTAGTCGGCGATTGCAACATTTGTAGGTCATGATATTTGTGATGTGCACATAGTTTTTTTTTAATTTAGCTATAATACGAGCCAGTCTGCTTATAAAGCCACTCAGATATTTAATAAAATAAAACAACAAATATTTGTAAACCTGCATCCTGTTCGTAAGGCAACTCATAAATACACACATACAAACATACATGCATTTGAAAAATCGTTCCAGTTTTTTTTTTGTATACAATAAAAAGAGCAAATTATTAAATAAAATTAATTTAAAATTAAGTATTTCTTTGCAGTAAAAATAGTTACATTATTAAATAAATCACAAGTTTTAAATTATGGTTGACTAATTTCATATATGCAGTATTCTGAATTACTCAAGTTTAGAATGATCAAATTACTCAAAAAATAATTTTGAGAAACGGTACGCACATCTTACTTATTCTCGGAGCAGTCATCATCGTAATGTCTGCGACTAGTTTTCTTCGAAACACACTCGGGCGTTGAAACTTGCGGTGTGGAGATGTACTTGGAAGCTGCGGAGTGGAGGGGGCGGGCGGGGCAGGGAGCGAGGTCTCTCGGATTTATGTCCCGGTGACGAGGATCAGTCAATGCGAGTGACAGGCCGCAGAAAGGGACGCGACTACGGCAGAGCTCGCCCTCCCGCTCGGCCCTCGAGAGCGCTGATGCACCGCAGATTTACGAAGTCGCCACCACCGTAATGAGAGAGATAAGAGACCGAAGATAAGCTGTGCAAATGGTGAGGATGAAGGGTTGGGTCAGAACGCTCGTGATCGTGCGATTTGTACGTCACACTTTGGAAGACTTCACTTCTACAGGAGCTACTTAACTTGGAAGCAGTAAGTAATAAGAAATCAGCAGAAGCTTTTCTGTCGTTATGATCTTAACTGAGATAATAAGTCGTGGCGTATCACCAGAGGAGTCTGCATGGAGGTAGCATAATGTTTTTTAAGATGCATCTATGGAATAAATCAGCAAAATAATGGTGGTGTAATTATTATGACTTAGAAAAGCGATGAAATACATATTAAACTACTTTAATCATCAGTTGGCCAACCTTAATAAGCAATAAAAAAAAGTATTTAGCTCTCTACGGAGAGTTTAAAAAGATAAAAAAAAAACCTATAAGTTCAGCATTTATAATGTTATGGTAACAACAGATCAAGATTGATGCATAAAGTTACTTTGATAATCTAAAATATAAAATACAGTTGAAAAGAAATGTATACTTAATTATTTTGATGTTAGTATCGTGAGGTTCTTCGATTTTTATGTTATGCAGAGATATACTATCAAAATATAGCATATAAATTCTTATTTATTTTTGTAGTGTGCTAAATTGGGCATTCAATAAATACTTCTCTCACAGTTGCTACTATATTGACAGGTCTATCAGGCTACTTCAATTAAATGCCTTTATATTTTTATTACACTCTAGATATAAACATTTACATAAAAACCGGTGTTAATTATTCTAGACTTCTATAGGTTTTATGATTGGTAGAATCTGGTTGATTACAGTTAGGTTAAAAGTAGCTCCGGATTTCCTATTGATTCCAGTATAGACCACCATGATTATTTTATAACAATAAATAAGAAAAACTTCTAAACAAAAACATTTCTTAGAAAACAGATTCTATTGATAATAAAAGTTTTACACTGAGCTTTAGAATTCATACTCATAATACGTGGGTGGTTTTCATTGGTCAGTGACTTTTTGAATAAAATATATTTTTTTCGGGAAATATGCGTTTTATTTCTCAACATAGTCTCCTTTTAGCTCGATACATTAAGTCCATCGTTTTTCAAATTTTTTTTTCCTTCCAAATAATAGGTTTTCTCAAGTTTCTCAAAATAGGCGTTTTTTTCAGTGATGATCTTTTCATTCGACCCAAATCTCTTACCGCCCAGCCATTTCTTCAGGTTTGGAAATAGGAAATAGTCGCAGAGGGCTAAATCTGGGGAATATGCGGAATGGGGTAGCAGTTCGTAGCCCAATTTATGGAATTTTGCCGTGGCGACTTCACACGTGTGCACCCTTGCATTGTCCTGATGGAACAGCACTTTTTTCTTCGCCAAATGCGGTCGTTTCTGTTTCAAATCAATATCGAATCTGTCCAAAAGCTTTGAATAATATTTGCCGGTAATCGTTTTACTCTTTTGAAGGTAATCGATGCGAATGACACCGCGTGCATCCCAAAAAACTGTGGCCATGACCTTGTTGGCCGAAAAACCTACCTTGGCCTTCTTTGGTGCACGTTCACCCGAAGAAACCCACTGTATTGATTGTTCCTTGGTCTCTGGTGTAATGTGGTGGATCCATGTTTCGTCTATGGTAACGAAACGGCCCAAAAACTTTTTCGGATTGCAGCTGAACATCGCCAAACACTCCTTTGAGATGGTCACACGATTGCGCTTATGGTCGAGTGTGAGCAATCGCGGCAGCCATCGCGCGGATAGCTTTTTCATGTCCAAATATTCATGTAAAATGTAATGTATCCGCTCAGTTGAGATGCCTACAGCCTCACCCACCTCACGCACTTTTATCCTCCGATCGTCCAATATCATTTCATGGATTTTATCGACGATTTCTGGTGTGACGACCTCTTTTGGGCGACCTGGACGTTTGGCGTCAATTGTGCTGGTACGACCACAAATGAACTCAGTAAACCACTTCTTAACTATTGAAATTGATGGTGGAGAGTTTCCATAGTATTTATCAAGCTTTGCCTAGGTTTTGGTGATGATTTTTTTACGCAAAAAATAATGCTTAATCAACACACGAAATTCACTTTTTTCCATTTTCGTTAAAATTCACGAGGTTGTCTGCTTTCACTAGCTGTCAAACACAAACTAAATGGCGTAGCTTGCCCAAAATTGTAGAGTAGTTTATTGATAGATGGTAGTTGACGGGAACAGTGCTGCATTTAAAGTTACTGCACGGGAAATTCAAAAAGTCACTGACTTATCAAACCACCCTAGTATACAACATTCAAGATCATTAAAAAAAAAAAAAAAACCTCCACAAAGTAAAATGAAAACGTGGAATGATTAGCGAATCAACTAAATTTAATAAGTTTATGTTTAATTATTGAAAAGCCCACAAATAATATTTTTTTAAAAGGTCTAAAATTCCTAATTAAAATCACGACTATGATGAGACTGAAACATGGGTCATAAATTGAATACATTATTGCCTGACGAATAAATTAAACGATAAATAATTTTAAGCGTCCAACGAAAAAATACTATTTTTTCACTCGAATATTTTTGAACTATTCGCCTCTCTGCGAGGAAATTCGAGTTGTAAAAAATATAACTGCATCGTGCCAAAAATTTGACGCAGAATCGTAATTAAAAATGATATACAAATGTGACCGCAAAAATTAAACAAGCAAACATACACTATTTGAATATTTCAAAATATACGATGATTTAGTTTTACCGCCGGCGATACAATTAAACGACGCAGATGTAAAGCGGCAACCAAACATTAAAAAAATTAAACCTAGAAGTGACTAAATACATTACATAGAGTATTTAAAATTTTGGTCGTAAACACGTGTATTATATTTTATTTGAAATTTTAAGCTATTTTTACAGATTATTAATTTTTAATACGATTAGTATACTACACAATAAATAACATCTTTAAATCTATGCAAGGTCATGAACGTAAACGAACAATATTCATATTATTCAAATATATAATTGGTAAAATAATAATCTGTAATTATTTTCTAATCTAATTATTATAATTCGGACCGTATTTGTTGTGGCTAATTTTATTACCGGCACAGTGTTACTCCGTTATTTTTTGATGGAGCATGAATTAAAGCAAATACACCCACGACAGCAGTCAAGAAAAGTTACTGGCTAAATAATACAGGAGATAGAGCAGCGAGCCAAGCCAAGAGTAACCAAACCAGAACACGAATAATTGAAGACGACGGGCCATTTTTTGAGTGGCTGAAATGAATAATCCATTAGTCGCAAGGAGTCGCTGTGTCAAACACTCTGCGAGAGGACCGCGTATCAATCACGGACTTAAAATACACGAGTAGGGGCGGCGGCAGGGGCTGACCCTCCAGCGCCGTTCTGAGTTTTGTAAATAAACAATTTTGTTACCTTAAAAATTGTCCTGATTTTATAACATTAGTTGACTCAGAGGATATATATATATATACACTAGTGTGTGTTTGACATAGCTTTGTCATTTTTCCATAACGTTTATGTAAACGTTCCACCTTCGATACCTTGTGTCATCTTTTGAAATAATCTTCATTAAGTGTTATTAAAAAGTAAGACGACGTCGATGTCCATTTATCTGCACGAACTTTTCAAGTAAGAATCACAATAGATAAGCCACATATCAATACAAAAATGCACAGTAAATGTTTTTCGATATTCGATTTTCCGTTTTTCAATCTGTGTGTATCGATTTTCTGAGAAGACACGAAAAATGTGTGGGATTCGAAATTTTTTTATAAATATTTTGAAGAATATTACCTCTTGCTAAAGTTCTGGTGTTAAATTCAGATGTCGACTGCTGTAGGCAGCGATTGTAGATAAATATTTTCAAGCCTTTCAATGAAATTTATTTTGAAATTGATATCAAATTTAGGAATCATGGTAACTTACGACATCGCCGTTGGTTAAGGCCAGATCCGAAGCAATTTACAATAATCATAAATTCTCTGGGAATAAAACGGGCTAATTAAGCATTCCGTTCTACGGACGCTTATTAAAAATATTGGTTTTAGAATCTGCACGGCAAAAAATAAACAATTAAGAATCGCGTCGAATCGGAATCTTCGATCGTAATTAGTAGACAAATTCGAACGGCTTCCGTCGGGTGCGCCGCGCAGTATCCGTATCAAACGGCCGATGATTTATTCCCTCGAGCGCCGGTCGGCACGCCACGCGAAGGATTCGTTAATAAATTACGAAATATTAACGGGTGCGTATTTATATCTCGTAAATAAATGTTCCAATATTAATTACGAACGGAGATAATCTCCCGACTGTTGAAATGAAAATAAGCTAATCCGGCCGCGCTGTCCCCGAGATGGATGTCCCCGCATTCTTTGGGCGAGTCGGGCCCGTGTAGAACAACCGTATTTACACGAGCCTCTCGCTAATGTCGCGAGCGCCCGCCCGCGGCCCGGCGGCGGCTGCTCCGGTAATAGACCTGATAATTAGGCGATGCCGTCTTCTCGCGCGTCGAAGCTCTCGAAGATTGAGATCCTCGAGATAAATTATCCGTTTTATAGAGGAGTTATGAGTTGTCAGCGAGTCGCGGGCACACCTGTTGCGGCCTGTTACGAGTCGCCGCCGCGAGAGTGGACTCTTTGAAGCCTTCCGAGGATTAACAGCTCGCCTCGTAAAAAACGTATCGGCGTAATGCGGCGAGACTCCCGGTCGAAAGGGACTCGGTCGGCTCCGGGAATGCGAGACGACACCGAGCGAGGGGACGGGGTGATCTACCGGGCTGCGGCGAATAGTACCGAAAAACCAAATATACTCAGTCGTGTCGCACGGCGCATCTCTCAGTAACCCGACTTGGATGATTACTAATCCCATATTTCAAACCTGCGAAAACATGCTTTTAAATATACTCGAACGAGAGATTAATTTCCTCGCGAGATAAAACGACGATTTTTCACGACTGCCGCGGAAATCAGTCCCGCCTCATTAATCTTTCTCTCGTACTAGTTAAATATTTCACAAAGCTCATGTCCTAATACAAGTTTCGAGAGGGGCGAAAAGCAACAAGGCTCCGCGCGAGCTGGCTCATTGCAGATGCCTGGAATGACTAGGAATATAAATATCGGTAGATTTATGTAAATTGTTCGATCGAGCCGGTGCGTGGGGTCGGTGAATATTAATTCAACAGACAACATCGGATTAAGTTAAACCGTTTGGTCGAATTACGTATACGCCCGCAGACGAGGGCCGCCCGCCAGACGGGCTCAGGGGTAGCCCAGCACTGTCAGAAGGGAAGCGACTGTAATGTCATGTGCACAAATATTCAAATGTGCAAGTTCAATCCACAGTAAACTATTTAAAAATAACTTTTTTTACTCTCGTTATACTGGTGGTACGCCACTGTACTAAAGTCACAATGTATGAATGATAAATTTAATTAATATGAAGTATTTATAATAAATTTAAAATTATTATATTGTGAAATTTTATATGAAATGAAAATTTTATTGTTTATTTAACTGTTAATTGAAACTTTTAAAATGTAGAAGATAACATTTAAAGCTAAAAAATTATACTTATTAAAAAAGCACTATCTCAATATGTCAATCTTTCTTTAAATCTATAAAAGCGTTTCAAATGTCATATGTGTTAAATGTTATAAGTTTCAACATAAGTTCATTCAAAGTTCAATTAATGTATTCTATTCCTCATTATAACAGAGGTGTTTATAGACAGTTTAATTTTCCTGCATTACATATTAAACAGTGGTGTTCCATATTACATGTTAAACGACTTAAAATACATACACAAGACCTTCTGATTTGTATAACTCTGGTGATTGGATTCTTCTGAGCGCATTGAGTACTAATATTTAAAAACGTATGCCGGCTCAGGCTCGCCTGCACCCCTGGCAGCGCACAGGCCGCCTCAGTCCCAACTAGTTCGTTAGCAGGAACTGATGGATTATAAACCGCAGGTATCAGCGCTCTATGAGAGTACCGAATTTGAATTCGACAAAATATACTCTAGGACCGAGAGCAGTGTTAACTGGTTACCGTTTGACCTATTATTAGCATATAGAATTCAATTAGTAGTTCAATGAATTTAAACTCACTTTTCCCTAGATATATTTCAGAGGGCCCCTATGAAATTATTTTAGTTCTCGTTAAGATTTTAAACAAAAGTTTTCCTAATATAATGCTAGCGAGTTGTATTGTTTATCACAATGGTGAATAGCATAAAAGTAGTTAGTGCAAAATTAAATGCAGATTTTCGCAAATCTTTTTTAAAACAAGAAATATATATAAGTTTATAACAGACCATCTATCAGAATACTATTTGTACCTCCAAATATTTTAAACCAGTCACTAACTCATTTATGCTTTGCGAGAGGTTTTTATTATTCAATGAATAACTACGAAATACTTTTATTTGGTTCAGTAAATAATTTGATAAAATCGTTAAGACTCGTGTATACAAATAAAAAGTAAATTAAGAAGATTTCAGTTCATGACACTTATATGAGTTCAAAGGCGTATTTTTTATTTAACATTCGTGTGGGTATGCTGTGGGATTCGAAAATTGTTTTTAGAACACCATTTATCACCCTGCACATTCCTCGAGAAACAAACTAAACAAACCAGCATCTAGAGAAAAAATATCCCCGGGAAAGCACACATATTGAGACTGAAAAATAGAAACAACGGAACTGTATAGTAAAGCAGCTGTACAATTTAATATGATGCGTTCGCCGAACAATGTACAATCGATTTCGTTACACAATTAAAGTACATACATACTAAAGATAAGTACTAATTTAAAATAAAACTAAGTTTTAAGTCTGGACTTTTGAGTTTGCGACGTGCAGCAGGAAGCGATGCAGAAATGTAAGCACAGTATAGAAAACGTAGAAACATGTCGTTCGAAAGTAGATGCACACTTGTGAATATTGTGAAGATAATTATATCATCATACATATACAAGTTGTTATCAATTTATAGATGAGAATTCGAAACATGTAGAAGCAAGGCCCACAGTCCGGCGGCTCCCCTAGGCGGGGCTCGGCTCCCGCGGCCGTTAGGCGGTAATTAATGCCGCCCCACCCTGCCGCATACATTACTCGCCCTGCGGTGGGCGGTGGTAGACGCGGGCGCCGGCGGCTGATAGATAGGGGGTGTTATCATTAAGTGATTATTGTATTTATTGTTGTTTGTGTACACTGCTACATTCAATAGTCGTTAGTGAAACTATCTTTATCTCTGAAGGTTTTATACGAAGGGAGGAAATAGCACTTCTGATAAAATGCGGAGTGCACTTATCGCATCATTTAAGGTAGACATCTAAATTTCTACAGTTACGAAAAGTGCAACTGCTACTTACACATAGGTAGTGTGACCTTGTTGAAATTACGATTAACAGAAAAACATTTCAATAATATATATATATATTTTTATTAATATATTGTGAGTAAGTACAAAGAATAAAACTGCTTTCAATGGCATGAACGTAACTTTTTTTCAAGTTAGATTTTTTAAATAAAACAATGGTTGAACAGGACATTGAAAATAAGAAATATCTGATATTAAAGGTAAGTAGGTAATTCTCGGGGTTCCGTGTCTTAGGAAGTTTCACCTAAGAAAACTATCCATTGATACAAATAATTCACATTCTTTAAGGGTTGTTTGGTAGATTCTAAATGAAGACAACAAAAGGTTGAACGTTGAATTTTTTTATCATGTTTATGTACTTGTTATAATTTCTCAAGAGTCATGCGTTTCATTCATAAGACCGAAATATTTAAGCGCCTTTTATTTATGCCGTAGTCATCGCACCCCAAAAGCTTTGCATTCCAACGAGACTGTCTCGGATCGTCTGTATTGAGTAACATTATCACGGAGAATTTAACTAAAGGCATCCTTGAAACTAACGAGAATTAACTACAGTTCTAACGCTTGAAAAAAAACTTAATCAAACTAATCACTTCATTTCACAAATGGCTGTAGGTATAATATAAGAGACAAAAAATCAATATATAATAAGTTAGCATTCAGATGGCAGATCATCCAGATTTAATATTATTTTTGCAAAAAATAAACGTATCGCTAATTATTAATAAGACCAATTAATTTATTAAAATAATAACGCATACAATGACAGAAAAAAGATACAGAACTTTTATATAAGTGTTCCACTATATACAAATGATTTAAAAGAAGGTAATCATGAAATCTTTATAAAATACGATCTTGTTTTTGGCCAAAGCCATGCAACCGCGGATGCCGTCCATGGAGCGCCCATTACGACCATCAATTTCAATTAGGTATTGAAGAGAAATGCATGTAGATGTGGAAATAATAGCGCACTTGTACAGCCCTAAACAAAAGCGGCCGACCAGGGCGGGCCGCCCTCCCGCAATGCCATTATTGTCATCGGCGATCAGCATAATTTTCGTTTCCATCCAATACACAAGGCGGGGAGAGACAGCTGCAGGAATTACCAGTCTGATTTAAACGTACATATCTAGTTAGATGTAACCGTCCGAATCAAGAATAGACACAAACATAATTATTTAACGAGAAACTACTTAGTTTTTTAATATAACTTTTAGACATTACCAGGCTACCTGACTTTAATATAATTTAAAACAAGGTATTGCTGCAATATAATTTTTGAACAATATCATTTAATAATAATACAAAAAAAACTATAAGTCGGACTTTATATGGGCATATTTGGATTTAAAATAAATCTATTGTGCAAATGAATCGGGTATATTTTAAAAAGGGTTAAGAATTTATTTAAAAAGAAATATTATGTGTATTAATAAATAAATGGATTTTTATCGTTTTTAATGCACTAACGAACATAAAAGAATCGCGCTCTTGTATATTTGTGTAATGGAATAACACACAAAAGTGAAAGATTAAATAAAATGAACATGTCAGGTGTTGTTACACAGGAAGGCTGTCGGGGAGCGAGTCACTAGCGAAATTTACAAAGGCAGGGCGAACGCGACAAGGGCCGCGCGGGCCGCACGCGCCACAAAGCCACGCTGAAAAGCTGCGCCCCGCGCCAGAGCGACTGCACCCAGTGACACCAGCGTCAGCTAGGACCATCGCCACGTAAACTGACTACACTATATATATTGTTCGTAAAAGTAATGCATTCATTTATTAAATAAGTTTGATGTAGCAACAAAACAACTTATAATTGATCAAAATTCTTTATAGGTTGTCAAAACATTAAAAATAAACTTTTACTGTAAAGTTTATTTTAAAAACCAAGAATAGAAAAAAACGAAATTCTATGTATACGAAGATAAACATGTGGGTTTATGAGACTTCGGGTTTAACTAGAACAGAAAAGCAATAATACTGTTCGTAAAAAAAAAAAAAAAAAAAAAAAACACGTTGCAGTCCGCTACGACTGGCGCTTTGTGATTCGGTCGTCCACGAAGCGGAGGTGGTGCAAGCCTCTCAACCCCAATGCGGCTTCTGTCTGAGCGCTGCCCGGCCCGGAGCTCCCTTGATGAACATGGCCGTGTTAATTGAAATTCGCCGGGACAGGGTGATAAGAACGATTATATGTTTCTATCACAAAAGTTAGTCATCTGTAGCTTGAATTGAAAGTCTCTGAAATCATGTATCGAATGGCACATTTCAACTCTAAATAGATTTGAATAAAAAAAATACTAGCAATAGAAAAATATTTTTTTAAAATAACTAATCATTAACAAGTAGTACTGATACATTAACGTCACATATACCACGTGGTCAATATTTTAATTAGGGATATGCGTATACTTGGTTGGTAAATGTTTGATAAAACTAACACGTTTTGAAGAAAAAGAAAACAAGCAGGAAATATGCATGTTCGTCTGTTCTTTACGTCGCATAAAAAAGCAAACAAGCTGAAGCGCTTTTAAATACATCGACACCTTTAATTGAAGCGCGACTGACAGTGCTGCCGCAGACCCGGAAATGACTTTTGCAATGCCAACATCGTGCGGAGAGTAAAGAAATATCACCGCAATCTTTCTTTGTTTTGTAAAAACTCCAAAGTAGCCACAAATAGAGACAGACTAAAAATCATCGCATGTGAAACGTGATTCATTATGTCTGTCGCAAAAAAAATAACACAAAAGAATCCACCGGGCAATTCCTTACCCGAGAAATTTGCCAAAAATGTTAACAATGCTCGACTTTTGTAAGCGAACAAGAAAAAGCGTATTAGGCTAACTGATATATTGAAGGTAGAAAAATAAACATTAGAGCGGAAGGGGCAAAAAATAAAAACACAACTTATGAATCGGTGGGGGCCGATTTACACATTTGACATGTTGCGCTACCGGTGTTTATTAGTACGTGTAAACATTTATTAGGTGGTCAGTGATGTTTTTATAGCCCAAAGAGAACATAGTTGATGTTTGTTGTTTGGAATTTGCTATTTTAACACTGACGGTACTGTGCGTGGTCCCGTGCCTGCTTCTGCAGCGGACCGAGTTAAAATGTTTTCGACCGCGCACAAGGTGTTATGAGGTGAACGCGCCAACGTGTGATGTTTACAGATTACACTAACGAAAACAAATGGATAAATACTCGTGCACACCTCGCGGACGGACGGGCAGCTCATGGCCGAAATCATTTGTAGCGACGCGACCGCGATTTATCTATTAATTTGCCGAAATAAAAACATGCCAAGTAACAATTGATGTATATTGTGATATGTTTTCACTTGTCCGATGAGTATGAGTACGTAAAATACACACTTACGTAACTTTCAGTTGAAATTTATAAATATATCTGCAGTAAAAAAAAAACAGCTCTAAACGATATTCCCAATATATTTTATAAGAACAGTAATGTATAAGGATATCGTAGGATTACCGAAAATATACATGTTATGTTTTGTCAAAAGAAATTTTTTAATTTAAATAAAAAGATTTTCATAATTTGAGTATTCTACTTGTCTGATAAAAATCAATAAAATATTTTAAAAAAATAGTAATTTTATTTATACATAATCTAAAGTTGTTTCAATCGATTGCTTAAAACAGAATGGCCTCTACACACGTAGCAACAATCGTACCACCAACTTGTAGCTAGCCATTAGCGAATAAGCAAAGTGATGATTGAAAAAATCACACCGAGGGAGAGCACGCATCCTCACGCATAGAGCAAATGAAAATAATTCCTAGACATTACCGGTGATGCGACCCCATCCTGGTGCAGCAATTTTTTTAACGTATAAGACGTTAAAAAAATTCGAAATCTGACCCATCTTTTATACCTAGTCAAATGGCTTATTCAGTATAGCATTTTTTTTCTTTCTAAATAAATAAAGGCGATTAATATCCCAGTTTGACAGCAGAAAAAACAAGAGGTGGTAGACATAAGGGTCTAGGCTGGGACCGACCATCGGACCCTAAACAAGACGTAAAAAAACACGCTGTGATTAGCAAACAATAGAATCCGCAAATTTACAACCAGGAAAACATACAAATTACATTTGGGAAGAAAGACAAGAGGCCAACATGTGTTCGGATACTTTTCTGTCAAATAGAGACATTAAACATTAGGGATAGCTGCAATAACAGAAAATCGGAGATAATTGATTGATGTGAAAGTTATCTTTAAACGTCAAGTGGATACCGTGAAATACATTATTTTTATTTGATATATTATTAAATTTATATATTCATTCAACGGTTTGATTAAATATTTCAGATGTATTTTAATTTAATAAACAGAAGTCAATTTGATTATAAACATAACAATAATAAAACACATTCTACCATGCCACTATGCATGTAGTTACTATTTGTGGTAGATTTATAAAATATTATTTTCTATATTAAATGCTTACGCTCTATTTATTGTTAAAAATTATTGATTGCAGTTGAAATAAATTGAAACTGTTTGAAATTATGAAAATAAAAGTAAATTATTAATGTAAAACAAAATATGTACATCAAATTTTATGTTTAATTCGAAAAATGTAAATAAATAGTAATTTCACATTCTCTTTTTTACACTCTCTCTCTCTCAATAAAAATTGATTTCTTATTATAGACGCTAGCTGTTTAACAAACGTATTATCAGTAACACAAACTAATCTGCGAACGGGTAGGTGTTGTTTTATGTATACGTTAAACATGAACTATGACGGACAACGTTACGAACCTAAAGGATCAATGAAGAAAGTAAGAAAACTATTAACTAGAGAAACGATTTAGAATAATATATTCAAACTTGTATAGACTAAAGTAGCGATAAGATCAATCGACGTGGCATTATAATAATACAAATAATAAACAATAGCAGGGGCAGGGGGCGGAGGCGCGGGGGGCGTCCCGCGGGGCCGGCGCATCAGTCATCTGTCACCCCGCGGGCTCGAGCGCCACGTACGGTGTCTACTACCCGAGATGTCAATGACGACTTGGGCTCTTGGACGGAGCCTCCAGGGGCGGCCTACTTTAGGATGCCGAGCCAGAACAATAATAATCAAACCAAAGTGATTGGTTTTATAAATATAGCAACTATTTGATTTATAACAGCATGTACGGTAGACATTACAAATTTAAAAAAAAAAAAAAAAAAAACGAAGGTTTAGTCATTCCCAATAAAACTGTGTTAAAAGGTTCAAAATATCAATCTTAATATAAAGTTAATTTGAGAGTAAGTAAGAAGATGTCACGAAAGCAAGAGTGTGGGTTGTTTTATTAATACATGAATCATCTTACATTATTTTATTAAGATAAATGCGTACATAGTTTTTAGAGTATTTCGAAGAAACATATCGTATATATGAATATCAATTAAAAAAAATATTTATAAATCTCATGCGCGGTTATGCTATCCAATATTGGTATGAGTAAGTATTACACTCATGTTATTCGAATAATGGAAGTATCTGGTTGGTGAGCGGCAGGGTTTAGCATGCCCGCTGGTCGCCAGACGGGCCCCCCGAGGGGCGCAGGCCGGGCCGGCGCCGGGGCCGGCGCCACCGCGGGAAATGCGCCGTCACCGCGGGGCCGCGCGGGGGAAATCCTCCGCCATCTTGGATTCCGCCGGAAACATCTCCACATCATCCAAATCCACAGATCCACACTCCTCCGTGACGAATCAGATTAGGTGGTTGTTCAGACGCCTAATGCTTATCACCAGTCTAGTCTATTGTGGTGCCATACAATTAAATACAGCAAAGAAAAAAAAAAAAAAAAAATTGTGTGAAATTAATTTAATTTTTTTTTTGTTGTTTGAACTATTTTCAAAGTAGATACACAAAATACTTTTATAAAAAATATACGTATTCAATATTTTTGACAATGAGTACTTGATGGAATTCCATTTTATTATTTGATATAAAATACTTTTGTGATTTTTCCACATTTTAAATTTTATTGGTTACCTTAGACGGTAGACTTAGTTTGATAATGCTGACGTGAAAGGTTGGCTTGGCAAAACCGCCAAATATTTAAACAATGGTTTCAACAAATATTTAATCATATCATTTGATATGTATCCAAAACATCAACACAAGAGCATCGTTACGTTACACGACCCTGTAGAATTATGAAATAAAATAACTGTCAAGTCCCAGATAACTAAAATCCAGGAAGCGACAAACGCTCTTGACCCGCTCCACGCATGCAGCGGTGCCGTTTCCGTGCGGCTCGCTTCAAATATTAAAAATCCTTCGATTGTTTCGGCGCTCCATTGTTTTCCGCGAGGCATGGGAGCCGAAAATTCGCACAATGCATTTTTTCGCTCAGTTAAAAACGTATCGAGAGGCTGGAGGCGGAAAGAGGAGGGGGGTGAGACGAGATAAATAAATAGGCGTGTAAGTGAATCCGCCGTGGCCTCCTTCGCCGGCTCCGGCATTTCTGTGGATTCCTCCGGCGCAGGAAAAAACGAGAAGCCGCGGGCGGTAAAATTCCGGACGGGCGCGCATGCCCGCGGGGCTCACATAAAGCACGTCCCTCGGACTCTCAGTTTTCGGTTTTTATGCGTTTACAACGCTAATCTTGAGTGGGGGGGCTTTTGTCCGCGTGCTCGGGGGTATTGTTTTAATTTTAGACAGTATCGTAAATTACCGCCGGCCCTAAATGCCTATCCCCGGGCATGGCGACCTGCGGATGACCGGCGTCTGCCCGCGGGTCTCACTGTCGGCCTCACAAGAGCTGCCAGTAGACGTGGGAATATCGACCAAGTACTCGCAGTATTCATTGAGTGATTATCGGGCTTCGCCGTCACCAGTTTTGACACGAGAGCAATTTTAGAAACTAATACCATTACGCAACGTTTCGCAGTGGACGGATTCGGAGTGTGCCTTTAAACAATATGAAAATCTTAGAAAATATTAACTTATATGTTACTGTTTAAAATGACAGCAAGTTATTATGTAAATAAAAAATATTCATAGAGTTTTCAAAATTACAGAAACGAATATACTATCGAGTTAAGTTCTGAAAAATATAGTTAACACACTGGAAATAATAAGATTAATATCGAAATACAAGATTGAGCTAATAAAAATCCGATATTTATAATACTTGTAATTTAGATGTATTGAGTCTTAGCATCTGTCATATAAATAACAGTGGGCATAACTAATGATCCGAAATCGTATTAAATCACAAATAAGTCCCGTCGCGTCCCCGATCGCCGGGGACTCCGGGCCGCGCTGTAAACACACGGAGTTACACGGGCCATCATTTGTAAATAAGATACAATCCGTATTAAAAGTTTAATTCGGCCGCAAACCGAGGGACCCTCAAATTAAGCGGTGACAATATTTTTAAGCACAGTCATCCATTCTGATTAAGTGGCCGGACACGAGGAGTCGTGTGGACCAAGCAAACTGTCTTGTAGCCATTACTGCTGGCGGCGCCGCCTTCACCCCGGCCAGAATACCGCACCAAGAGGAGCTCGCGGCGAGGCGACCGTGTGAAAGCTCCTCCACAGGCCACGTCAGCCGTTGCGTCCTTAGTTGGTATTTTGTGCACCGAGCAGACCAGCGTATCGACGGAGACATTAAGCATCCGGAACTCGTATAATCCTCCAACAAAGTGCACATTAACTATTTAATATTTTTGGAATAAAGAAAATGCTATGGGTACTATACGTTATTGATGAAGTTAACTCTGATTATATTACTAGCTTACAAAAAAACAATGCTAATGTTTTGCCGGTAATAAAACAAATTGATAAATTAACGCACTAATCTCTAATATGTCATATATACGATATTTGAAAGTCACAGCCAAGGAATCTGTTTTATAAATTAAGGAAATAACGCATTAATGCTAATATTTAAACACGTTACGACTGGGTTTTTTTGATTGAAGCACACATTAAATATTTTCAAATGGCCGTCACATAAACCCGATTCACAAAAGCTGGAGTATGATACTTTTTACCTAACATGTACCTAATAAATTAATTGTTAATAACTACCATGTCTCTGAGAATATTTAAACTATATGAAAGCTTATTTTATCTTTTATTAATCTTAGCAATTAATACACAATAAATATCATGAAGTTTTTGAAAGGATTATTTGAATTATTTGCCAAGTCTTATAATTCATCTGTCATTTGAATGATTCATTCCACTTTACTAAGAGTGATGACAGTTATAATCTTTTGAAAATCTTACATGCATATTATGCAGCGTTTCTTAAAAACACATTAAGAAATGAAATGATAACTTGAATGTTTCGAAAGAATGTAGCCATAATATTATATTTGTATATCAAGGGACCATTATAATCACATCATACTTGAATTCAATACCCAAAATGCAATAAATGAATCACAACCGAATTCTAAAGACAATCCACAAGAATAAGCTCATTCTTGCTGTGCCAGGAAGGCAGCGCGCTTGCATGACCAATATCATAGATAAGGAAGGGTATTTGGAAAGCTTTGGGATGAAGAGGACTTTATAGTGCCAAAAAGGCAAGTTATTGTGTTTGAACACCACCAAAGCAAGAATAAAAATATCAACAGCAACAAAAGATTTACTTGGAGAAGTATAATACATGTCTAGTCAATAGCACACATTTCGGTACCGGGGAGTTTACGGTGTCAACGCACTGTAAGATATAAATATATTTTACAATACATAGTCTAAAATTTAGGTACCTTTATTACTGGCAAATATCTTGATTTTCGAAAACCTATATTAATTAAACTATAGTAAATTTGGAAAAAAAACTAAGATTTTGCCGAGGAAGAGAAAACACTCAAATAAAAAAAAGTACTTCAAACATACTTTATTAAAATGGAACGAAACGGAAATACTCTTCATAAGGGCGGAAGTCTGGGGGCGCTTCTGGTATTATGTATAAGGAGGGATCATGTGACAAAATTAGTCAGCTTTAGCATCTTCCCAGAAGTAGTTAAAACTTGGGCTCACATTTATTACTTTTAAAAAAAATTAGATTTTTTTATCTAGATAAAAAAAACATGTTATAAATTGAAATACACTGTCCTAAAATTTGCAGGTTATGAATTTACAAATAGACAAATGAGACAAAAAATATTTGCGCATATCGCTCACAAAAAAGCTTATTGACAACTATCTTTTACATGTTTACAGGAACGAGTGAAATAACCAGAACAACAAACAACACCATATACTTTATTTGACATTACCACTAATACGTCAGAGTTTTCAAAAAGTCTCTTAAAATCAAGGAATTTTCCTTTTGTACCATTACTAAGAAACAATAAATGGTGTATTTGAGAAGCAGCACGGGCTTTATTTATTCAATGAAAGCAGATTAAAATTTATACGTGTATTATAATTTATTTCCGATCCCTAAATGTGTCATTTGGCAGTCAAAAAGGAATTTTAATTAATTGTGCAGCATCTTATGAGTCAAACTCCGAAGGATATTCAAAATAAGACAAAAAAATCCTAAACTGACGAATAATAAAAATATCGGACCAAAAAAAAAATATACCCAAAATCAAAATGAAATCACAAGACTATGCCAAAAATGCATGGACTAGGATGTCATTAAACACCAGATACGTAGGCAAAACAACAAATATGTAGGCGCCAGGGTAATATATTACAAGACCGAATGCCTGACACGACAGGGAGTGTTTTTGTACTAATATCGGATCCCCATATAGGGAACCATCACTTTTTGAGAAATGGATGACCAAGTGTCCGGGGTAGGAAGTAGGGGTGCGAAAATTAAAATCTTATTTTTTGATTGTTAAAATATATTAAAAATACTTATTAAAGTCTATCAAGACAGGAAAAGTGAATGTCAACTAAATAAAATTGCGTTTGGTTTTCATCACGGGGAAACCACTATTTCCTAGAATATGTAATATGCTATTAGATCTCCTTTGATTCTAGAAGAAGAATTGCCAATGACATTCAGTTATTTACGAATGTATTAGTACTTTTTGCGCCTTGTTCATTAAAGGGTGGATAACAAAATATATTATAGGTTAAATTAAGCGATTAGCATAGTAAATTTATAAAACTAACATTTTGTTACATACTAAAAGTAAATCAGTGAAAAAATGTTACGAAATCTATCTATAGGTTATTAACTTAATTTTGATCAAAAGCTGTGCATTTAAAACTAAGGTTATTTGTTATTCAATAACGATGCAGTATAATTTTATCAGAACTTTATTATAACACCTTACGCATACTGTATTCTCAATCACATTTGTTTGATCCAAAATGAAATTCATGTGAAATTTTAATCCCCTACTAAATTACGCGTGTTCTGTGTTTGCGTCAGCAAATAATAAATATGCAATTTTCACAACCGCCCGCATTTTAACGAGCGCATTCTATAAACTGAGCTTTTTATATGAAATAGGTTTTGTGGGTTCATATGGTTGATTAATGCGATCAGTTAGAAAAAATGTGTAAGGAGGACAAGCAGAATTTTTATAGCATTAAATTATAGCTATGCCTGTGAAGAAAGTTCAAATAGATAAATGTTCTTGGATAGTGGTGATTTAAGTTTATAACAGCCTATGCGGGGGGTTATTCTCGCTACTCGAGGTAGAACACATTGACACACCCCTGGACGAGAAGGAAAGAATCACTTGAAATGCTTCATTAACTCCTCGCGTCACA
The DNA here is from genome assembly GCA_022113835.1 of Atopsyche davidsoni. Lineage (NCBI taxonomy): Eukaryota > Metazoa > Arthropoda > Insecta > Trichoptera > Hydrobiosidae > Atopsyche > Atopsyche davidsoni. Next base: position 3,061,322 of record JAILWY010000019.1, on the reverse strand, counting down.
TGGCCGAATGGTGTGTTTATGCGTGCGAGCAGATGTCGTCGGTTCGAGCCCCGCTGACGCCCGGGTATTTTGGCGTCCATTACGGGATCGCATCCCGGGGGAGGCCCTCTGACACCGAGACCTCGTGCCGAGATAACGAATAGCAACCAGAAAGTGTCGTTAGCCATTCGAAGGCTGCAGATCAAGCACTCGTGGGTGTGATGTCACTTTTTTGGCCTCCGGGTAATCTGTTGTGCTGAGAGCTAATTATGTAAGGTCGTACGCAGGGCTCGGCTCAGGTCGATCAATCACCCGCGCAGTGACCGGGTTTAATAAGTGGAAAAATAAGATACTTGACTGGTACAGTAGTGTATTATATACTATTGAAATAATCACACGTGTTAACCAATGATGAAATAAAGTCGATACTTAAGTACAGTTACTAAGCATTTATTTGTACAACAACAACTTAGATTTAAAAAAACATTTTTTCGCGTTTACTCAAGTTTGTCGAATGTTTATCGAAAATATATTTTTATTAACCTTTCAAAAGAAATGTGGTTTTCACCAAATACTAATAAAAATAAATAAATGCTGTGTTGTGAAAATGTTGAGAAGACTGTTGTTCATAAAAAAATGATATAAAACTAAAATAAGTTACATAGAAAAACGTGCAGCTTGAAATAAGCATGAAAAACTAACATTCAACAATAAAAGTAACTCATATATTTCTCAAAACAATTTGAAAAGTTTAAAAACTATTCTTAGAATAAATAGTATTGTGAATATTAAAATACTTATTAAATATAATGAAAATTTAAGAGCAATTACGCAACTAAATATAAAGAAATTAACAAAAAAGCATAATTTCTAAAGCTTCATTTAAAAGCTTAACACGCTCTAGTCCTAAAGAGGCAAAAAGGGAAACGAATTCAGCATATGTCAAATCATTTTTCGTTTATAAAAATATTTTATTTGAAATATTATTAAATGAATATACATTGTAATTGATGAAGAATCCGATGATACTCACAACACTCGCTAAAAATAAAATATATAATGAATTAAAATTAATTCATCTACAAATTGCACCCAAATCTTTTATATTTAAAATATATATCAGATAACGCAAAAGAATCCAGCTACTTGGGGTTATTTTGCGAGGTTGTAGCCAGCCTTTACCTGCATGCGAGTCTGACTTGGAAACGAATAAAATGTGTCAAGCTCCTCATAGAACGTGTAATTTATTATAATACTATCGACTGCACGCGCATTGTAGGTCATATTGCAGACCCGAGAGGACAAAAAAACGAGGACGGCACCGAACAGAGAATCACCGAACAAAAAAAGGATCGGGTTACAGGACAGACAGCGCCAGCAGCCTTGGCCGGCAGTGCTCTTTAAGCCCGAGAATGTCCGAACAGTAGAGCCACTGAAATTTAGTTACAAAAGTCGCATATTTTTACGTAAAATGACATTTAAAGTACCGCTGAAAAAAATGAATCTTCTATGTTCCCTTCTGATTTTTGTTTAGTCTCCTAATTTTCTGAAACCTCTATGTTATATGTTGTTTTTAGATATTTGCAATTTTCGCTTTTATTGTTTGCCAAATTTCCAAACTTGCATCGAGATGTCAATGTAGTAAGATACAAGATCTCTACAACATGGAAAACAAATAAATAAACCATAGATTTCGATTCAAACCAAAACCACAGCCGACTTTTTTTTAGTTAAGAGCTAATCCAAGAATATTTTGTCGAAATTACTGCTGTTAATATTAAATGCCTCTACATCTTATGTGTGTATTCAGAAATATATATGTTTAAGATTTAAGTTAGGAGCCGCTGACCTTATAGAAAATGGCAGTAGAAGAATGTGAAACCCACCAAGATTTAAAGATCCGATGTATAGATTCACAAGAACTGTAATGTCAGAAGCGATATATCAATATGCGAATCGCTCACTGATGTAATGCCCCCTCAGGAGGTTTAAGTATTAATTTGACAATGGATTAGTGAGTTTGTTTTTTTTGTGGTTTATGCAAAAAATATCGAATGGAATGTGCTAGATGTGGAGATAAGGGGCGACCGCAAGCACACCCTCATACGATTCCATTTTAGGAAACTTGGCATCTAAAGGTGTCTGCTTCTGCAGTGTTTTAATACATAAAAACTAATCACAAGTGAGGTTATTTTATTGGTGTAGGGTGAGATATTTAAATGCGTTAAAAAAATAAAGTTGTTAAATGTACTCTATTTATTTGTCATAATTATTATTAAAAAAAATTGCCATAATTCTAAAAAAAATATTTGAAATATTTTAATATGAAAATAAATACATGCCTACAAATTATGTGTTAAAAATTATCCTTCTTGAATGACAAAAAAAAATTAACTAAACGTCAAGAAAGAGATTTTCAAAAATGTAGGTATCATCACTATAGAGTGAACCAAATGAAAGGAAAAAAACTTATTATAAAATAAAATACAATTCACTCCAGAATGAAAAAAAATACTGAAAATATATATCTTTTAACGTTTAACGAAGAGCATTCAAAGTGATTACTTTTGAGAAATGCAACGTGCGCGCTTACTATAAATGTTAGCGCGTCTGCGAATATTGGACGTTTCAGCGTAAACGGTTAACGTCAGATCGATGAGTTAACACCGATGTACTTTTAAATATATAATTCCGTGAACAATAACCCAGGGGCTATTATTTATGGCAGAAAGGCCCGCGGATGCGCAGATAACTGTTAGGGGCATATTAAACTGTGATTTCACACACGGACGCGCGGGGTAACCGCTTCCCAGAAGACGAGAGACGGAGATCTTGGCTATCTCGCGTCGCGATTTGGAATGGGTGCTGATCGTTAGGGCTGCATGGCAAGATGTAACTAATTTTTTTGCCCTACTCACTTTTTAATTGATATAAAAACTAATATTACTTATATAATACTTCTCAATTTATAAACCAAATAAAAATATTTTATTGGCTACTTTTTGCAAAGCTCGACAGAGTCATTGTGATAAGGCCTTTAAGTCTGATATATGATACCTTTAAGTCGGTGCTGTAGTATTTTTGATACATTGAATTGTATCTAGTAATAATAGAAGTCTCCAACAGTGCCAACCAGTATGAGAATCCAAGGCTCCCACAATTCATACAATCTCGACTGTCCTCATGCTGCTAACTCCATTATACCAATAGTCCACAAAATACGACCAATTTGGCGAAAAAAAAATTAAAATCACTACTTTATATAGATTTATCAATGAAAAATAAATCAAATATTATTATGGACTATAAAAAAAAAAATTTAATGAAGTTTCACAGACTTTTTCATCTTACTAAATTTTTAAACAAATGAAAATCTAAAGCTCAAACCGTATTTTTAATATTACACATAGAAAAACGGATTAAAATATATTTAATACCTTAAGTGAAATAAACGCAGCGTTATCTAAAAAAATATATACAATACCAAAACTTATGCTTAATATAAACCAAAGATTTAGACCCACCAAATAAACCCATAAAGTTCTAGACTAAAGCATAAGTACTCAGTCTCAAGCGCGACATTTAAATCATTGCTTCTAATCCCGAGTGTACGCGAGGCAGACAAACAAGCGACTCCCCGACAATTAGAGCGGAGGAGCCCTGCGCGGTGCGCGTCGGCCATCTGCGCAGTCCATCACAGCCACCCCGCGCAGTAGAGATGTTTTCATGAGACAATCTAATCTCTCCGCGCTCTATAAACATAATTACAGGCAGCCGTAAATAACCCGCGCGAGCTGATTTACTGGGAGAGACTTAACGGCCGAGGAGGCCGCAAATATCCCACCGCAGAGCCGCGCCGATCGGGGATTTCCCAATTTTCAATTTCGTGTGCGACGTGTCTTATAAGAAGCGCGGTTCAAGACATCAGATTATTTGTCAATTTTTTTGATAAAATAATTTTTTTAATCCAATATATTTCGTTTTTTGTTTCCGATGTACTTTATATGATAAGCAGTGCTAGACAACAAATTCATTGAGTTTGTGTAAATGATACATTTTAAAAATAATTATAACTGTCATTTTAATTTGAGATGTATTACGCATGAAATGCATATTTGAAAACAATGATTTTTCAATTCCATATTTAATGCATAACAGTTTTTATGAAATAATTGGTGATTGATTACGTAGCGTAATGATTAATTGATTACATAGCGTAGTGATTGAATTTACGAGTACATTTTATTATACATTTAGGTATAATTAAACCGATAGGATTGTCTCTTTTAGAATTATTAGTGTGTTACTATTTATAAACTAGTAGTAGTCACGTTAATTTTTCTTATTTAGGGGAGAAAATATATGTCTTAAAACACAAAACAGAAGCAATATGTAGTGACAAACTTTCACCTAAAAACGACACATGCTTAAAACAACACATATTTGTAACTCTCGAATGCCTATCTATTTTGGAACAGAAATAAAAGTATCTATCCACGTAAACTAGAGAATCGCTGTCTTATGTTTAGAGCTTCTTTGTAATAATGGATCGCTTTAATGCTTTTGAGCAACATCGAAAGACAAATATACGTTTTACTGTGAGAGTTTACCATATTACATGTGTTGACACACCATCAAAAGTACTGTTTAAGTATCTATTTATTGATTTATTTTTTTACAAATAAATAATTTTTCGTTCCTCGAAATCACAAGTATTCCGCATATCTTCAGCTGTTGGCGACTTCAAGACGTCTTTGCTCGGGCGGCAGCGTCGCGACGGTCTTGTCCGACATCTGTACCGAGTGTACGACATCCCGGCTTGTGATCATCACAGGAAGAACACTGATCGCCGAGGACCGCGTCAGCTCTGCACTTGCGGATTCGAACTAAGTGATGATGTGACGTTGCTAATTCGGGAGTTCTTATGGCAGACTCACGAAAGAGAGGTTGGCCGTTGTACATTTCAGTAGATTGGTTTTTATGTGTGTTTCGAAAAAAACAATTTTATTTATCAATACATATTATTTTTTTCATACATTAAGGCATGTGGGTGTTTTGATGAAAGTATTTGGTTTATTTAAAATGACGACTGAAGGACGTTAGGAGGTTAGGTTACGTAAATATGTATCAATATACACACGCTATTAAAAACACATTCATCATAGATGCACAAGGTTTTGATAATAGTTGAAACTATCTAATTGCAACAATGTTTGACATAGGGTTGTCTTAAATTTGAAAAAAAAATGAATGAAAATAATGCTCAAAAAACTTGCACCGGTATATTTAAAGCATAATAATGACTAAAAAAAAGAACAAAACAAAAAATAAACAAGTATTCACTATGTCGGTCGTTCCGACTATCGCTAGAAATACTTCGGTGCGTTTGGAGCGCAATAAAACGCGACGTACGCCGTCGGTTTATAATAAATATGAAAATCTCTCGGTCGATTAAACAGCCCCGGGCAGCGCGCTGGACTGCCGCTGGAAAACAGCCGGGAAAACGGTCGCAAATTGATAATAACGGCATCGAGGCCGGTGACGGATTTGCTTTGTCCGCGACAAGGTAGTGCAGGCGGGCCAAATTAATAATATTACAATCAAAACCCAGCCGAGCTGCCAGCTTAGCGAGAACAATATAATATTTACCAATATGTTCTATTTAATAATCAGTGTGAATATTCCGGTTGCATGCCAGAACATGAAATTCAACAATACGTGATCATTATCGAATAAAATTTTCACATTGTTAATATTGATGAATAGTGTCCATGAAACGTAAATTATTCAATTTAAAGACTGCATTTATAAAATGTCGAGATAAAAATGTATATTTATAACAAAGCACGACTTGTTACTCACATATTTTGGCTATGGTAGCCTAATCCCTTGATTCGTTTGCCAGCCGGGGGACTTTGCTTTAAAGAGAGCTTTGAATAAACGTTTTTAATATAAAGATTTTAGTCGCTTATTGTGAGAGAAGTTTAATAACTTAACAAGCCTGTACGGATTAATGAGGACATGTTGCAAATTAATAATAAATAGTAAAATAAGATCACATATTTGACAAGTTAAATATATGTTGATTCAAAACAGAATTGGTTTTTTTAAAATATATTATAAAACAACAAAATTAGTATTTGAACCTAAATGTGAGAAAGATTTTATAGTTATTGAAGGATTCCAAGTAAAAAAAAATCCGCACAGAGTATATTTTCCCAATATAGACTAAGAGAGAGCTGGAAACAGATATCATGCATCATGGCACCCAATTGCCACCTTTTCATTATACAAGCAGGTTTTTCTTACACAATACAATAAATATCAATAAAAAAAATACCCAAAACTAATATAATGTTCAATTGGATAATCAATGTTTCGGTGCAACATACACAAAGATTGAAATTATTCATGATTATCATTTAAAAATTATTTTTAAAACCTTGCATTTTCACCCAAACTCATAAAATATAATATTATATGTCTTCAATTAATTTTTCTATTTTAAATATAGGTTTAAACGTTTCAGGTACGAAATTTCAAGACGTGTCAACAAATTAATATCAGTGATCGCATTTGCTCGCCTAACGCCAATTTCCGTATTTTCGCAGCACAACGTTTCTTCAAATATCAAAAGGCGAAACACGAGTTGCACCTCGCTACTTCCCGGGAACACTCGTCGTCCGGCCCGGGTGTTGTCAGCGGGCCTGCCCATGTGTTAGACATATCCCATATATCTCGAGTCACATTTACGAACGCGGCCGCGACTTAGCATCCGAAGTGCGCTATCGTCTCGGCTTCTAATGAAGCGCGCTTATGTAAAATCAGCCAAACTAAGCGCAGGAACGACTTCCAGCCGCCCCGCTCGCTGCCGTCGTATGACGTATGGCCGCCGCGCTCGTGTTCAACTTTGTTTCGAAATGTAAAACAAATTCTGTGTACCTGCGTAGGGGGCTGATCGAGCGATGTGCCTGAGGAGAGTTTTGGCAAGCTCGCAGGAGCGCTGTGTATTGCGAAGTCGGTGATTTATTTTGTTCAACAAGTCGCTAATTATATTATGGCTAATGTGTACGTCATTTGAAAGACTAGTTAGAAATTTACCAAACGTGTTAAAAATGTTTATTACTCGAATGATCATATATCAGGGCAAGATTGTAGATTTACATACGTATATTGCAGTCGACATTTGTTGAATAGAATTTTCTTGAGCATGCATTCTATGTCAATACGCAAAAACACTACTTTTCACATATTTATAAATTTAAGATTATAAAACGCGAAATTAATTTATAATGGCATTGAGAACGAAAAGGTTATCCGCATTAAATACTCGTGCATTTTTCTGGGATAAAATAAAATTGTTAAAATTAGTAAAAGACGAAGCATCCAAGTCCAGTAAGTAATGTTTAATCGAGTTAAAGAAATGTTAATAAACGTCAAAAGTGTTTAATTTTTTAATTTTAAGACAGTTGGATAACGGCGGTAGCTGAATTATTCAATTGCAAAAAATATTTGGTATAAACGATTTGATTCTGGAGAAGTGAATTTCGCATATAAAAATTTGTGTTGAAAAATGCATATATTTATTTTAATATTTTTGAGTAAAATACTTGAGTGATTTTCCACATTTGTGACCGGTTTCATGTGGAAAATCACTCAAGTATTTTAGTCAAAAATATTAAAATGGAATTCCACCCAGTACTCTCTGTCAAAAATATTGAATTTATTTATTTAGTATTTTACAACAACCTAAGAAGTAGATGTAATAAATAATGATAAAATAAATATTCCGACATGATGCATATCTAAAATGACGACACCATAGCGCGACACTTCCATCGGGGGCGATATTTCTAACGTAGTTTGGTTAATTACACGTGTCAGAGTGCGCAGTACGGATGGCTGGAGTCCTCGCGCTGTAAAATATGACGCCTAAAAAACGCCCCGAAAAAACCTGAAGGAATTTACAGGATTTTACGGGCAGTTTCTGCTCCAGACTGCTCCTAATGAGCCACGGAGGCGGTTAAGTGGTTAAATGTGGGATGAAACCAGAAACCCACACCACGTTTAGTGTGATCTTTAATATTTATTGCTCGATTTAATGACACAGTTTTTCTAGTCGGTAGATGACGCTTACTGATTTATGAATCGAGTGTAGGGATTTGTTTTCTAGTCATGTAAAATAGATGTTCTATTGGGTATTTTTACATATGAGCTTAAATTTATCTAAATGAACATCGGTTTCGATATGAGTAACATTGGTTATATGATTCCCCACAAGCAGACAAGTCTTTATCAGTTCCATTATGGAATAACGGGAATATACTGAAAAAAAAATGGTAAGCTGAGTAGGCAACTGATCATGTTTGAGTGTGGTTACATTATGCGAATAAAGCTAAATAATTCACAAATCGAAGCCTTCTATTGGAGTTATTTAAAAATCCAAACTTGAAACGTGAAAGGTTGGCGTAAATAGTTGCCAATAAAATTAAACATGTGGAAAAATTACAAAAATGATTTATTCAAAATATTCAAATGGAAATCCACCAAATACACTCTGTCAAAAATATTGAAGTATTTAAGTCATTGGGAGGAATAAGTATTATTCAATCATCGAAAAAAAGTGTCAGGTCCTGAAATAATATTAAAAAGATGTTTCTTCATTAAGTATTTTATTTTTTTTCAATTATTGATAGTTTTGATAGATGAATACTGAAAATCTATTTCATAACATGATCGAAACACTTCAATTAATTTTCAAATGAACACAATTATCACGAGTTCTAGAAGCATTTCTTTTTTGTCAAAATTAAACAATTTAATATGGTTACAAATTAAAGCCGTCTATATGTCACTTTCGGTAAGATATAAACGATATACAAGATGTGGCAACCAAATAACAAAAAAAAAAAAAAACAATAAATTCAAAATTCAGCGACGCAGGGAGCACACGAACACCAGTAAGAGCGCAGAAAAAGCGCCATTCCTCCGGGACATGGCAAGAAAAGCTAATATAATACGCGTAATTCTCAAGGCGGCAACGAGCGTAAAATGTGATGCGTCGTGCCAGACAAAGACTTGGCGGGACTTCCCCATTTCCCGGGCTGATGGAAGATTATCGGCCGGTTAATGCGCAGTTTGGCTGCGCTCGGTGGCGCCAGTCGTGCCCTGTTAAACCCGGCACCCCCGGCAGCCCCGGCGCCCCCGGCACCCCCGTCACCCCCGTCATCCCCGGCACCCCCGGCACCCCCGGCGCCTCCGGGCCCGCTAGCGCCGCCGTGCCGGGCGGCAAACGATTTATGAAAGTTTCATTCTTGGATCGCGCTTTTAAAAAATGCACCGCCAACTTATCTCCAGCAGATTCGGCTCAACTATTGATATCAGTGGCGTGCCCCACGACTTCGGAGGTGATGCGAGCCGGGTAGCAACAAAGACGCGAGAAAATATAATTATATTTTTGAGTATCGGATAAATGATGGGGGTTTTTTTTATGAAATGTACAAAGTAAAATAATCAAGTTAATTTGTTTCTTTACTTTTAAAAATAATACGTTTTTATCGCTTTCGTCTATATACCACTGAGCAAGTGAAAATTATATTTTCATCAAAAATTATTGCTAAAATTACATAACAACCAATTATTTTAATAAACTATTTAGTACCTCAATAATAATTAACGATGGCATCTGAAATTAAAATAATATATTTCAGTCCAAATATCTGATTTTTTTAAATAAAATATATTTATATTGTTAACAGTAAAAGATAAATATAGGATAAAATATTAAGTATTATATAGATCATCTCATACCATATCGTAAGGCTGATCAAGATGTCAATTCAAAAAATATTTTCTAAGCCATACCAAAAAAATATTATGGGTAAGTTAAAATTCGGATCAATATCATTTCACAAAAAGAAGATAAATTGAAATATTTTACATAAAGTTACTCACGTGTAACAAATAAAATATTTTCGTAAGTGTTCATCAACCTATAGAAAGTTGACTAAAATTAAAGTGAAACCCTTTGTTAAAATTTGCACCCCTCGACGTTTGAAATTACGGAAGGGCTCAAGTGTTTGAAGCCTTAGAAAGGCGTTTGTAGTTATTAATGAGTTCAAATGAATAGTCAAAAAATATAAACGTGTATTACACTAAATTTAGTATCCATGATGAACTGTGTTGGTTTCAAGTTCCAGTAATATAAAAGTTGCAGGCTATAAGCATATTAGTGATGAGTGGAGATTTATTTTAATAGTTTACTTTAAAAGAAAAATTATTAAAAAAATCGATGTGAATTAATAAGACTAACAGTGAATGCGCAGCTTTATATACTTAAAATATATTTCACTAAAATCGTGTTGTACTTCGAGATATAGATTTTAGGGTTGCATCAAATTAATAAACTAAGATTTGTGAATAAACGTACTGTGCCGCTTTCGAATGGGAGTTCCCCTTGCGAAACGAATAGATAATATCTCGAATGTCAAGTGAATAAATCTTGGAGGGTTTAAAATAGAAACCGACAGTTAGTCGTTCTTTATTCTTCGGCCAAGTCTAGAAGTTTAGGAAATAAGACGTAAATCACTCAGTAATGTATAAGGTATTGCCGGGTAAAAGTTACCGACTTTCCCTTGTCAGGCGAAATCCAAAGGCAAAAACAAACATATCAAAGTCAATTGGGCCAACCCTCCGCGCGAAGATTAGAGGCAGCACACAGAGGAATTTAGATGTTCCCTGTTGTGCGGTATTTAAAATTATTCTTGTGTTTCAAATGTGGTGCATACATTTTTCATCCTGCGTGTGGGAAGACCAAGTAACTCGATAACGGTAGTGTATAAAAATAATATTCGGGGCGTTCCGGCGAAGTATAGAATATCTACACGGTGTTTGTTTTATTATAGAAAACATGTGCGTATTCAACTTTTTGCAAGCGGCTTTATGGAGAATTTTTCCATACAAGATTTAGAATCCGGCTACAAAAAGTGATCACCTGAGAGTATGATGCTAAACAAAGAGTAGATACATAAAAATTTAATTTAATTTTAGACTGGTCTTAACACAGGGCCACAAGTTATCCAGTCGTGATATCAAAATTATGCGTACTTTTGGGTGTATGTATTGCAAAACTTACACCTAGAAGATCGCTGTATACTTTCACGTTTAGAGATGTTAAATATTCAGATAATAATACTTTATTGAGAGGGCCGTGTTACGCAGGAAACGGCAATCAATAGTGTACGGCAAAAAAAAAATAAAAAAAAATAGTATTTACAAAGAGCGGCCGAGAAAAACAGCGTTATTCCATTTTGAAGTGACGCGCGCGGCAGCCGCGAGGCGCGCGCCTCTCGCCGCGGACAATTATCTCCGCTGACAGCGAGCGGCAGAGACGAAAACAATAAACACTCGCCGCGGTCCTATAATAGCACCGGCGACAGATTTGAGAAATTGGCCTGTCAGAGGAGCAGGGTGACCCGGCGGAGACGCATTCTCGATCCGAACAAGACGCAATTTGTACGGGCGCGCGCAGCCGCGGGCCGGGCCGCCGCGGAGGCAGAGCGGCGCGATTGGCGGAGATGCGACCTGCGTATTTTAGGATTCGCTGACAGGTCGTTGATATTCGGAGATCGGCCTAAGTAGCAAAATATGTCGACTGCTCATTTAGTTACAGTTTTAATTTGCAGTCAGTCACAACAAATTCTTTCCAAGTACCGGTTCAAAATAATTTGGCAAAGATATCACGTTGGTACTACTACCTCCTCCATATACCACTTAATATATATATGTATGTTTGTATCTTGTATATATTTTTATAAAGTGAATGGCAATTATAATTCGCAGCAACGTATACATTTAAAACATAAAAGCTATACAGTCATAGTTTTGAACCGTTTTAAAATAAACTTTTTTTCGTATTAAACGTAGCGTAAAAACTTCAAAATGACAATAGGTTTTACTATGATCATAGGTATCAATAAATCAAACAGATGGACAAGCATTTAATGAAAATCTATTATTCAATGATGTTTTTTCTCTCATCTAAATTACATTATTAAAAATAAATTCACCCGTGTTGTCTTACATCTTTGCATCTCTTTCTTACCAATGCACTCCTCCCACGCCTCAATGGCGACAGATCACACGGAGACACGTGTAAAAATACAAGCCAGGGGTAAATAAAGTAGTTTAAATAAATTTTGAAATATAAAGTCTTTTTTTATATTTTATCAATTAAGATCAGTCTAAATATGGATATATATATATATATATATAATTTATATATATATATATATATAAATTTTAATTAAAGAGAAAAGTTTAAATACCACGGCAATGACTAGATGAATCACTTAATAAAATAAATACAATGAGTATTTTATCGAATTATTTTAAATAATCAAGGGGATTGGTGAAGCAGAAGGCACACCTTCGCCACACCTGGCATGGTCGCTAGAGGCATTTAAATTTATGTCCCCGGTCGTCCCGTGTTCACCGAATACTTATCCAATATCTACAAACGCCCAATTACTAGGACATGTGTTCTCTTAGCGGATGTTGTAAATAATGGCTGTATGATTTTCCCGGGTCGGGAAACGAGACCCGCGAGAAGGATGACGCCTGGCCGGCTGGTAAGCAATGGTAAAAGTTTACGACTCTCTCTACCAGGATTATCAGTCTCTCGGAGTGCCCATACTTTATAAGGAATCCGAAATGTGACTTGCCGATAAATTTAACAATAATTGTCAAGAATTGAGATATGCTGATCCCCGTGACGAGCACAAAGAAAATACCATAACATAATGTATATGGGTATATTTATATATTGTATACATATATGTATATATACGTACATGAAATACGAATTTGAATTCGACTATTGATTATTGTGGTGAATGGTTAAAAATAAAACGGTCAGGATTTCGTCGTGCTATGTGGGCAAAGGTATGATCTCATGTAGCCTAGACCACCTATAAGATTCTTTCAACAAGAGATAAATCTATTGTACGATTTCGCAAAAGTTAAATAGCGTTTAATATAATACTGGGTGAACATCTTTTCAAATACATTGTCCTGTTTAATAAATAATGAATATTCAAATCGAGAAATCTTAAAGCGTACATTCGGACCTCAATCACAGCTATACAGATTTAACCTTTGCTATTTATTGTTCACTTAATTTATTATTATGCAAATAAGTTTTTGTCCTTGTGCTAGATACATTTTAAAACTACGTTTCTGCAGCGTTTAGAAATTAAAAACAATAACCAGCATTAAATAAATTGCACAGTTAATACTTTAAAGACTTAATAACGGTTGTGAATCTGAAGCCAACCCTCTGCAGATATGACTGAAATACTTCCCTGGCGTTAATGACGGGCCCGGGGCGCCTGGGACCCTTCCCTTTAGCCACTCAATAATGTTTTGACGCATGGTCTCGTGTATGGGGATATCAATCAAACCTACCGGCCTAATTATTTCAAACGTCAATTTATCAACACGCCTTTCAGGCTTGCCCGGCTTGTTAGTGTGATAATATCGGCCGTCTGCGCATCGGTCCGCGCACGACCTTTTTGACCAGTTTTAGTTCTTTTTGAACGCCTTTTTAGGACACACTTGTGAATGGAGGTGTGTTAACGAAACTGAAGGATGATTAGGTGCTATAGCTCCAGACCCGTCGGATGTGACGAGATGAGACTGGCGGCCTGTCACTTATTCGATAATCAATCGTGGTAATTTGTACGGCTGATGTTTCATTCTAATAATTTAACTTATAATATTTATTGTGCATGGTGAGGTAGTAATAATATGTTTTAAGATCATAAAAAAACACGAATTAATTTTTGACGCTTTACTTAAAGCTAAACTAACCCAACTAAACTAATATTTATGTATAAATATATTTATTTTAATTTTCGTAATATTTTGGTAAAAATCTTTGAAAATAAAAATAACTAGGTTAATATCGTACTTATAAATCCAATATGTGAATATTTTACCTAGTTTTTACAAAAATACTAGATTATCTACACTAATTTACGTTTTAATAAAAAAATTACTTTTTCAATTATTTTGTATATATTAATGGTTTTTTTATAAGAAAAAATACACATAACGGACTGCAGTCAATATCAGTCAATTTATGAGTGATAATAATATAAAGATATGGTGACTGAAATCAAAATACCACCACTTTCAACCAGCAAGCCAATCAAAAAGACCACAAAAAATCAGCGTATGCAAAACAGGTGATAATAATTTGTCATCACTTGGGAATAGAGAGCAACGCGCCGGTGTGGCCCTCCGACACATCGGGGAAGAGATCTAATCTGAATTATTCATTGCCTCAGAGGTGATCGATCGAGCCTAATCAAGCCGCCTGGAGATGGAACAAATGCGTCAGTCACCTTTAATTTTAGTGAATCAAAGGTGTGCGGAGAAAAGTCTACACGGATCGCGCATATATGGAGGCATTGATTCGTTAATTAGTTAATGATGCAAACGAATAGGTGAAATGCAAATAGCTATCGAAATATAAACTAAAACAATTTATCTAATGGCGTGTAATTATTTGAAATATTGTTATATGTTTCGTTTTTGATAATATCAAATTGAATTGAATAAATTTTCAAAATAAACATAACAGTATTTTGTTTGAATCTCAGATGCTACAAATACAACATCAGAAAATTCACTTTATTTTTACTTTATTTCATTTATTACAATTTATTTAGTATAGTAAAGCAAATGGCAAACAATACAATCAATTAATTACTGTTTTTATTTGCTGGAAAACTAGCCAGCTATTGAATATATAAAAATGACTTTTCGCAGATGGGGTTTTGCGTGTATGATAAGACATTGGCACGGCAAAGAAATTTTGCTAAATCAGTCACATTAAGAGGAAAGAGATGAAAAAACAAAATCTACGTAGTCTCTACACACTAACTGTACTTCAGTTTTTCAGGCGTGGCCTGAAGAAAGTAGTGAGACTCCGGCTGAGTTATGGGCAGGGAGAAGTGTGTTCGGGGGCGAGCGCAGATAGCGCGGGCCCGAATAAATCTCCGGCTACATTTGTGAATGAGCCGGCCCGGCCGCGGCCAGCAGTACCTTTAATTGAAGGCACCGATAAAAAAACTGTAAGGTGAGTTATACGGGGATAGATAGCCGACGCGATAAAGCGAGATGCGCTCGAGGCGATCCGATCCTCCCGATTGGATTCATTCTTAAAACCGCTCCGAATCCAACAATGAAACACCAATATTTGAATTCGTTGGTTACTATCACATCAGGCAGGTACTTTCACAACAGTTGTGTATATTTATACAAAATTTTGCACAATTGCTTGTAAGGCCATGCTACGATTTGCGTATTTTTATAATTTGCAGATACCGTATAGATGTGAGGTTATATTTGTTAAGTATGACAGCTTTTCACATAACTTATAAAACTAAAAAAGAAAATCAAGTTGTACACATAGCCTGAAATCATTAAAATATATGTATAGAGAAATAATAAAATTAGTAATAAGTAATTTTTGATAGATAAATAATTTTCTCAAAAATATTTTGTGTTGAAATTGTATAAAATAAATTGATTTGAGCTCAATTGTTATTCACAGGAAACGTTGAAATATGGTAGGTTTTAAAAATATACAAATGAAGGGCTATTATAAATTGACTTCTTCTAGTCTTTTTGTAAAGGAGTGGGCTCGGTGACCAAACCTGTCGTCAATAATGAGCCGGTGTGTCCAGAAAACAAAAAGACATCGATACAAGACAGTACCGGAAACTGGGAGGACCGTTCCTCTGCAGGATGCCAACATCCATCACCCGCGATCGAGGAAGAACGAGCACCGGACTTAACGCTCTAATGCCGAAAATGTTATATATTGCATATAAAAATGTTCGTTACACTATCTTCTTCGAAATCACAGCGTTTTTAACAAAATTCACAAATTAGTACAACATTGTTTGTATTCAAATTGTAGTAAAAAATCCATTATATTCTATTTGTTACATTAAAAAAACATATTTTAATGTTTCCGTTCACAAAAGATACACGTCGGCGGTATTTAACTCGAAGCATAAATAATTCATAGCGGTCGTATTTTAAAAGATGTTTGATTACCGCCGGTAATAAAAGATCACAACTCCTTTATATAAACATTATAAAATCAGAACCTTTTTTTATTGTTCGGCCATCGTTAATTATTACTATGGACCCATCGGCGGATACACCGGTGTTTATTTACACCGCGTCTAATTATCGAACAAAAAATAGGTACTTAAATTTTATCTACAAAATACAGAAGCTGAGTCTTGGAAATAAATTGCAACCGTATGCAAAACAGTCGCTTGCTGTTACATGTTACAAATTTACATGTAATTGTCCAGTTCGTTCTAGCTCCCCCGCGACTCGCCCGGCGCTGGGTTCTTTTGCAGGGACAGATGTTCGGTCCGCTTCATTTGCTTATAGGATCACCAGCGAAAGGTGGACGGGGGTAACATTTAAAAACGTGTAATTTGCTTATTTTTATGGGCGGTAAAAGGACACTTGACACATTCCTCAACACGTGTCTGTCTTTCGAGTATTTATTAAGCGAAATTGTAGCCAACGATCTTCATACCCACGTACACGTGCACACATGAGGCATTTTATCGTAAGTGTAATAACGATTTTAGAATTGTTATGATTCATGTCAGCATCCTACTATAATTACCAATATAAATAAAATTAAACATTGATTTTAAAGGATTTCTACAGATAAAAACTTTGTCCGTTTTGTTGTTGTTGTGTAAAAATAATGTGATTCGAAGAGGATCGCATGTCATTGTATTAATGTCGGCTTTTGAGTAAAGGTATAAAGCATTCGTTTTTACTTTTACATTAGTTCAAAAACAAAAGATTTAAAGAAACTATCAACATTCATTGGTTATTTAATAATTTCTAGTATCGCATGATTTTTTAGACGGCTGTTATTTCAATATTCACCCACTGGCTTAAAAAATATCAGAATAGAGTTTTCCATACGTCTGTGGTTTTATTAATTTTTTAAAATGTATGCCGTGTTATTTTCGTTTTTTATTTTATCGTCAATATTTCGAAGTCAAAAATCACCACTACTATATACTCAAGTAAAGAAGGTCAGTAGGCAAAATATTTTTTTTCAAAGTCATACATATAACATCAAAAAATGTTTTAACTTCAATTCAGAAAAGTTTATTTTATTTGGTTCTGTACTCTCCTGTTTTGTATGATTGCAACTATTGATGACAATAGAGTTAAAATTGCTTTAAAAACTCAACTATAGTCTCACCGAGAACAACTGTTTGCTCGAAAGGTGGAGTTAAATGATTATGGCGGTGATGATGCCAGCCTGGCGGAGGGCCCTCGGCGGGGTCACGCCGGCCGACAGGGACCACGCGACTCGCCGCCCCGAGGAACCGGGCGGAGGCTCGGGTCAGACGGCCGCCGGGGACCTCCAGCTCTGGTGAGCGAACCATATTTATGCTGCACTTATTCAAATTACCAAATAAATAAAAAAATAACAAAAAAATATGAAGAATACAAGATGAGTTAGATTATACAAGTATTTGATTTTATTCGTGGCCAATTAAATTAAACACGTGTGTATTATTAACATTTATTTATTTTATAAATATAAACGTAGTAATAAAGGGAGACATTATAATATATTCCATATAAACCTTTTAAATAGCAAATTAAAAAAATTACAAATGTGATTGTAGAAATCTAAACACCAACTGACCTCCGTCTTGCCATTTACTTAAATCAAATTGGGACATACTTTTATAGTAGACGAATTGTAACCTAATAACTTGTTATAAGCTCTGCGCTGAGCCTACGTCGTGATTCTATTGGGACAGTCCTTTTGAATATGTATAAACTTATTGGAATATGACATGAATTTAAAACAAAGCAAGAAGGTTTTAGACGTCTGGCTCGAAAGCTCGTTCCATACAAATAAAGCAAGTGGAGGGAGTATCGCCCACCAGCATTTTTCACCAGGTCCATAAAAGGTCTAACACAACACATCCTGGGTTGACCAAATTAATTGCTCAATCAAACTATCAATTCAAAACCGACAACGGGCCGCTGGAAGGGACACCAATAAAAAAAGGCAAATAAAGAAAGGCCGAGCGGAAACCCAGAGATAAAGTCTGAGGATTTTACAATGATGAATAAGATTTCAAAAAAGGATGCGAGAGTCCGCTAAGCAAAGGTTTTGATTGGTTTTGGCAGAGGTTTTATTTAATTAGAGAAGCTTTCAATAAAATATTTTAAAGTAAATATATATGTAGTAATATTAATGAAAACAAAATTGTAGCTTTGCTCATGAATGTGAATATTTTCTAGTGTACATTTTTAAAAAAATACAAGAATACTTTTTTGTTAGCGCCATTGATCTAATTAAATTATGCCTATGAGCACAGTTGAATATCTGAACTTAAATGGCTATATTACAATACAAATATAAGTATAAATTTCAATTCTTTTCATCAAACTAAATTAAAAAATGAACTAATATAATATATCAAAAAATGCAAAAGCTCTCAAATGAATAGAATTTTATTTTAAGATTCCTTAATGTGTAGCAATTAAAAAAATGTGTCGTTCAAGTAAAAATTATTTAATAATAAAGCATCATATATATAAAAAGTATTCACCAAAAGCCTAAAAGATTGCTAGTATATTTAATGAAACCGACGACAAACAATATTCGAAAAGGCAAAATTTTAAGCCAGCAAAGAAACATCGAACGATGTGGATATATTTTCTAAAATACCCTATTCCTAACATAGCTAAAGTATAACTTTTATGCCCGAGGTTGAGTTGTGTTCATTGGAAATCGAAGCATAAACAAAAAAGCGCGGGCGGGGCGGAGCAGGCCCGCACTGGCGCCGGTCGGGGTCAGGCGGGCCAATTAGGACCCTGGTGATTTACAGCCGGCCCTGCACTTCCTGTCTTCGCACCCAAAACGGAGAAAAAATAAGAAAAAACCTTTCCAAGGTGTGATATGTTTAAGTCCATTTAATTAACTATATTGGGTTTATAACTATAATAATTACATTTTAGCAAAATTAATCACAATAGTAAAGCGTTAAGGACATTTCCATTTTACGTGAAATCTTTATTATAATTTTAGAAATATCTATTCACCTAAAAATAAAAGTAATTTTTAAATATATTATGAATATCAAAAATAACATAACATTAGTTTTTGTACAGTGTACACGAGTAAAATCTGATATAGATAAATATTACAGTTCAGTATTCTGAAAGTACTCAAGAGAAATTTAATATTTTGATATAACAATGCCCAGAGAGCAAAGATACTAAAAATATATTTATATACCTAAACCAGGTTTTAGTCTGAATATAGGAAAATGATTCCTCCTTTACAATACCTAGGTAGACACAAGATTTCTATTCTGGTATCACAACGCTCAGAGCGCAGAGAAAAAGGGACTAGTTGCCTTTATGGACACTATAAAATAGAAAAGACGCCGGCAATTAAAGATGCTTCCAGTTTTATTATTGGGGCCATAATATCGCTACACGCGTTTGATCTTATGACAAGTGATGATAGAAAAAAAACCTCTGAAATACTGATGAACACTTTACAAGATGTCGGTAAAAAATAACAGTCACAGTTACGTACATTATATTGCGAGATTACTTGCCACAGATAATAAATAATTATTCTTTACAGACTTTTTCGGAAATTTACTTTCGTTTATATTCTATTGGGTTACCAAAAAATAGTAAAGTCTACTGGTAATAGTTTTTCGCATGCTTGTAAGCAGATATTTATAATACGAAGCAAGAATCTCTTAGTATACTTGCAAATGAGCATATGCAATATTTTTACCTATTGAAATTATTTTGTCAATATGATAATTGCCAAAATTAGAATATTGATATAAAATATAAGAATTATTTAATACGTCTTGTTGAAAAAAAAAAATGTAATAAAGTACCTATAAAAAAAACCAAATCTACAGTTTTTTTCTCCTGAAATCTGTTAGCACTCTTGGTGTCGAACTGAAATAAAATCTAGGGATAGAATTAACTCCAGTGGCCACTGAGACGCCTGTGAAATAGGGATCAAGTAGCTGTCAGGCGTGGTCGGATATCAAAATCATACCCCACGTCACAAGGTATTCATGTCTTTAAAAGCCACGGGGATGATCGGATCGAAGGGTGGCTTAGAGGTGATTGAGCATTTATCTAATCAACTCATGCTAGAATTTTAAGGAAATGAAAACACTCGGAAATTCGAGATTTTTTAAAATTGAATCATCAAGAAGAGCTAAACGAGGAACACAGTATAAATATCTTAAATTTAAGCTTAATAATCAAGGATAAAACATTGACAATGTTTAAAAACACGTTGTCACAAAGTTTAAAAACAAGATATGTGCACATTTATAGAGCGAAATATTAAAAACTAATGAAACGTTTTCGTTAGAATGATAGTCAGGATATTTCTTTTTTGAAAAAAAAAAGCTTTTTAAAAAGCACGTTTTACTAGCCAATCTAACGATGTATTGCTAAATGCAAAAATAGAAAACGGAAGAAAAATTAACAAGTTTCCTGTGTGCGCAAAACAAAAAGCACTCACCTTGACTCTCAGTAGTTTTGGATTCTCGGCTGCCAACTTCACAAGGGCGTAGTAGTCCGACACGGCCGCCTTCAGAATCCAGTCGTGACTCTTTTGATCAAGCTGAAAAAAGTTTATAAATAAATGATTGAACACATATTGCACACTAGCTGATTACTGAATAGATATGCAAACAATACCTGGGAAGTGTTTTCAATTAAACATCAATTTTAATACATACTAGTAATACAATAGAAAAAAAAAAGTACATGGTTAACTTATAATAAAAAAGTCTCTATCAAAAATATGTATATACAGAAATACGCGCCCATGGTAATTTTATTAAAAAATATATATCTTATGATACCAAGTTAGTTATATGTACGAATATAATAATTCTTTCTCCGGATCCGGCCGGGATCGGGCCGGACCCCTCCACAGAGGTAGCTAATCGGCCGGCCACTGGGCGGACGTTTTTGAAAATTATCTAGGAACAGTATTTATGTCTGAGTTTTAAATAGTCGATATTACATTAGACAGGATTTTAATTGTACATCAAACAAGAATATATATTTCCTTCTGCGAGATAGGATCTTTAATCATGTAAATTGTTAAAATTGAGTCCGACCCCCCATTTGCATAATTAAAAAGAAGGCCTTACGGAAGGCAAAGCAAATAACACTATTGTATTTATAATAATTTGATATCACAGTGCCTCCCAATCTTACCCTAATATGATGTTATGGACTTACGTATCTATTTATAGTCATACTTAATAATTGTAACTAATCAAATCGAATAAAAAACATGAAAGAAATATGTTGACTGAAAGATATATAGATATAAGACAAGGGTTATTCTGAATAAAATTTAAAAAAAAAGTGGTTTTAGTCTCCCAATGACGAGTGATTCTAGTAAGGTGGCAACTAATGTTTAAATACATAAAGTAAAGAGTGAAGAGAGACAGCGTTTATTAAGTTATATTTTTTTTTTTAATCAAAAATACACGGTTTATATGAATAATTACAATCAATGAAAATTTTCGGTAATTCAACACGTGCCTATTATTGACATTACAGCATCATCATTCATGTTGCAACTTTCAAAATCGCTAAATAGATTTTAAATATATAGTAATTTTAATGAATAATATGTATATGTTTTTTTGTAAACTCATCACTTAATAATAAACGCAGGTAAAGGAACTTTGTTTCTGCTCGCTCTAGTCGACAATAACAGGTGCATAGGAATATTATAGATTCATGGAAGCAAAAAAATATAATACGATACATAGCGTCAATTTATAATTCACAAAGGGCCCGAATACTTATAAGGATAATATGCACAGAAGAATACAAGTCAAATTATTTATAAATAAAAAAAACAAGATGAAAAGCCACGGTTAAAATGATTTTAATAAATAACAAAAAAATAAACATTTTAACTGAAAAGTCAAATCATAATATGTAATTAGTAATCTCAAATAAATTATTATTAATAACTACATAAAAATTCTTCTGAATGAAAAAGGCAGATTATTATTTGAAAGAACATGATGTTTCTCATAATCGAATTGAAACAAGGCTATAAAACTGACACATCCGAGCGTATCAGGAGAGTTTTGGTAAAGTGAATATTTAAAACGAGAAGAGCCCATAAAAGTTTATTGTCAACGTTAAGCAGTGGGTGCACAAGGCTTGAGTGGATTATTTATATTATTTCAAATGAGAGGTAAAAACGTATATTTATAATTTATTCCAGGATATCAGTTTTGTTATATTGAATTTAAAATCTGAATTGTATTTGAAATGAAACACACTAATAATAATATTAAATAAAAATACTGATTTAATATAAAAAATAGCGCGTGTAAAATTAATATACATACATTTATGTTAATTATAAGAAATACGATAGTATAAATTAAAATATAATTATTTTTAAGATGATATTCTTTCATAGAGGAATATTACAATCACCCACCCCTTAGTGTTTATTAAGGTCGAGGGTTAAGGCTGAATTGATGTAACACACACCGGAATTCATCGCAATTAAACAAGTAAATTAGTTATAGAAAAATAATAATATACCAAAAAAATAAAGATAAAATAAATAAAAACAAGAAATGCATTCATATACCGTATACTATTGTTAAGGGTAGTTAACAATGACAAACTATGGTTATCTTGAAATTTTTATTATTAAAAAAAAATCGTTTTTCTGAAATTATAGCATAGCGGTAATATCTTACCAATAAGAAAAAAATACTTGAATAACTCTCATCTAGAGAGGTGAATCCAAAACAGCAAATACGCTTGTTTCCATTTCATTATCTAAGTAATATTTTAAATAGGTCAAAGTATACGCTCTATTATACATTATTAATTATTAACATAAAAAAAAAGTAGTTATTTATATTTACACGAATACTTACAGAAATAACTGAAGCCTTGTCATCTTCATCTCCGATCTGTGAACAAAAATAAAATAGTTAAATATTGTGAATAAAATGAGAAACATATAATCATATCACAAAACAACGCTGCTCCAGCGTATATAGTGTCTGAAAATAATAAATAACAAAAAAAAATTACCATCGCATTGATTATTGTGCAGTTTATACTATAAACAAAAATAAAATATATTTTAAATGAAAAATAAATAGTTTCATTATTTTTAACATTTCATATTCTATTTTATATTTTTACTTTCACCTAAACATAAGCTTACTTTTTCTAAGCATTGTATTAACCCTCAGGCTTTAGTTATGTTGAATAGTAAAGGTCGAATTTGTACCAGAACAAAAAAAAAACGTCATAATCCCGTGGCTACCAGTGCCAGACGGACACACGCTCGTGCGACTACAAATAAATTTGTTTACTCATTATTATTTTCATAATGGAATGGTCAGAGATAAGATCTGTGGGATCAAAACGGCGATTCTCAGAGGGAGTCCACGGGTCCCGCATGGCCATATTTTAACCCAGACGCCGGACAAAATATGGAACTCTAAGCGATTGTATTTTAATGCTTTGTTTATGCAACGCAGTCGGGGTGAAGAGTGAAAATTTATGGTAATCTACCGATGCTTTTGCCGAGCGTTCACAATAAAAGTAGTAAACGATGCCCCGAAATAAAGCAATTCTGAATAAAATAAGGCTTATTGAAAATTTATTGACGCTTTTTAATAGGACTGCCCGTAGATTGTTTGTAGAGGTGTGATTAAAAAATAATGGTTATACTATTTGGTTTAGGAATTATACACACATATTGGATATTTACGAGATTCAATTTAAAACGTTATTCAACCATATAGCACTAGGCCTAATTTTTTACTTCAAATTTTAGCAATATATTGAGATTAATAATATCACTGAGTTGTTTAATTAAAAGTAACAGCCTTTGAGCAGACAAAAAACATGTAATGCTTATATAAGTAAAATTAAACCGATGTACTATCAGCAATAATTTAAACCAAATTCAAAGAAGTTTTGTGGTAATATAAGATATTACTAGTTTATAATTTTTTCACGTACTGAGTGACACTGTTAATAATTTTTTTGAAATAATTTGAGACTGTTTTATTGACGTTTTTTAAATCATCGATTAAAAGCACACGAAAGTTTTACGAAAATAAAATCAAAACATTTATTTATTTTAAAATTAATTTGGTGTCTTTTTCAGTTAAAATTGGATATTCAATATTAAATGATATATTTTATAGTGGAAAGCGTATTTACACATTAAAAAGTTAATTAGACAACAAAAACAATATTGATTCCAAAGCGTCATATTACTATTAAATGTGAAATATTTTTTAATAAGTTTAGAAACATATGTATAAATCCAAGAACAAAAAACTGGAGATGGAGTAGCATTTCAGTGAGGCTTTCGCGGTTCGCAGCACGAACCCAGGGCTCATGAGTAATATCAATCCGGCGCGTATGAAAAACAAGATGCAAGTCTCTCGCGCTCGTCTCCCAATCTCCGGCTGCATCTGAGGATAGCGTCCTTCATCAGGGCCAGCTCATCGGCATTTCTTCATGCGAGGCATGTTTATTAAAAGTTGGCTGTAAAGTACGACCCAGCCGGGCGCTGTTGTATCTGGCAGATGTAAGGGAAGACAAGGCGATGTGTGTTTGCTTTGTGCGGTAAATGATTGGCGGAAAATAATTCAAGCTTTTGAAAATGAGTTATTGATTAAGATTCGAATGAGCACTTCGGATTGCTCGGTTATAAATTCAATAAAAATACAATTTATTTCTTGCTCGCTACAAGAGGCCTTATAAAAGTGCATACGAGAAGTAGGTAAAGGGTAACAAGGATGGACTGATTAGACTTTACTTCAAAGAAGGTATATGTTATAAATTTGCTTTAAATCATTTTTTAAATATCTACATTTATGATTTGCATTAACTTTAAGTGTAGGAACTTAATAATAACTGAAGTACTGAGAGATGTTAAACGCTATTAAAATCACTAAATATTTATCCGTAAAATGATTATTATTTAATTAATACTTAAATAAATTTGATTTGAATTTGTAAGTAACAGTATATTTATATGTTACATTAGGTATGTTTTATAAAAGGAAAGATAATCCTCTATCTAAACTAATTGTACAAAACGGATAAAAAAGTCTAGAAGGCATTAACAAATGAGTAACCATTATGTCGTTTTATTGTGATGTAAGATGGTTAGATTATCAATACAAAAAAAACAGGTCTGTATAATCTGAATTGTTTTAATAATAATCGACCGGTTGAAATACAAACTACAATATTATTTGAGAGCGAGATAATATTGGGCGCCAAATAAAACATGATTTCTCGTGAAAGGTAACTGTTTTAAAAAAAGATACAGTGCCTGTTTGGTTGGCAGGAATGATCCGTTGTGTTATTGGATATAAAAAGATATTTGGAGATAGTAAAATCAATTTGTGGCAGGCGCTAGTCTAGTAGAGTATCCTCCAAGAAGGAATACCCGCACAAAATCAGAAATGATTAGCAGAATGTGTTAAGTTTAGAAAACAAGGAATATTCGTAAATAAACAAAAGACTTATAAATCTATTTAACAATCAAATCTGTTATTAAATTTAGAAATTACCAAACAATTTATTAATATTCAACCTCGAACTAATTTAAAGAGGAGACACGATAAACTTCAGAGTATTACGCGTTATTTGAACAAAAGCTCGGCGGGATTTCGTTCATTAAGAGGCTAAAGCTTGAGAATCGGGTAGATTTTTCTTAAGATTTTTATTACTCAATTTATTTCCAACAAAAAGAAGTTATGAAAAATATAAAACATTTGACTTTTTTCATTGGAGATAGAAATAATGATATTAATTTAATAAATATAAAAGAAAATATTATTATTTTAAGAAAAAAAAAACACAAGTTTAAGTAAAAATATATTCCAGGTTGTATTATGAATATATATAATTACATTCTAGGCATTTTACAGGAGGCTAACTCTACCCGTGCCCCGACACGCCTAAGGTGACTGAGGAATGACGTCACGCGATGATGCTGCATCATCGGCGCAGAGCGAAGTCAGGGCTGATGAACGTTCTCTATTTCTATATGATTGTTGGGTTACAAATTGCTGTCTCAAATTATGTGAACGCTCTTGAAATCCGGCGTCAGTAAATTCATGCAAATTTAATGTGTAGTAGTTTGAAGATCCTAAATAAAAAAAGTTATTTACTGATTTAATACAGAAACTATTTTTACTGTTTAGGTGTTATTGGGACAATTGAATTGTTTCAACCAAAAGAGGGATATATTGATTTAATATTTTATGGAAATTTTTATTTTTTAGGTTTGTGCACTACTAAATTAAGGTTAATTTGACATTAATAAATGTTTGGACAGATAAATGTTGAAAGATAATTAATAAAAAGTTTTTTTAGTTAACCTTTTTTTAAAGCGACTCAATGATATAAAAGAGAGTTTAATGAAAATATAAATGAACTGGAAATTGGACTAGATTGTAATATATTTCTTAGCCTTGGTACTTGAATTTCCACGTTAATATCAAACAATAAACGATAATGTCACTTTGTTTCCCAGTACCGAATTTAAATAAGCTTTGGAAAATTGACAAAACACTCCCAAATAGAAATGATCGTTATCTCCTAGCTATGTGGTGAATCATATTAATTTTTCTAAAATGATGATTTATGTTTCTATTATAAATAAAAAAAACCTGGGAATATCTTATATGAATGCAAGGTTTACTATTGTGGTAGCGAGGTTTTATAATCTTTAAATTTTGAGGTTATGCATTGTCAATATGTTCACGCTCAATATATAGTTTAAATTTATTCGTATTTATTCTGACTTAGAAATAAATAAATATACAATTAATTAATAGAAAATTTTACGTATGGTACTAGTACTAATAACATTTAATTGGCTTTAAAAAATCTATTAAGCCATGTTTATATTTTGAATGACTTATTTTATATGATATACACGTACAATATATTTTTAGGTAAGACATAATTATAATACAGGTTTTAGTTTTATATTTACTATCCAAAAAAATATTAATGCTGCCTCTTGTTATTATTTACTTTTATGAGTGCTAAATATTTGATTTGACCGAGTCTAATCTAGTCCTAAAAGATCGCGCAGTCTCTCTTGCGGGGCGATCCACCTTTGTTAGCAAAACAAACAACCGGCAATATTTAACATTCCTGATGGTCACGTGGTTAATTGAATTCCTTGGCGATCAGGACAGTATTAATTTAATGATGAAACAAGAACGGGGAGATATCGGCGGAGAGCAATGCGCACAAATTCCTGAAAATTCAAATAGCATCCATCATATTAGATTTTTTATTGCGATGTTCGGTTCGCAAGCGGGGCCGGATTCCGAGGCGGGGCTCGTCACCATGACGTATGAGGACCGAGCGGGGCCAGCGGGGGGCGCCGGCTCCGGGGCAGCCGGGCCGGGACGGGCCCCCGTGTGCACATATTATTATTCACTTGATAAATCCGAGCAGTCACAATGTTGAGATATTGAGTGGCAGACGTAATACTGAGTGATTCCATAAGTCAGTATAAATAATGATAGTATTAATTAATGTCGCGAACTCTCAGTGACTCTCGAATTAATTATTCATTCAAACACAATCAATAACAACTTAAAATTATGCATTTAATATATTTAATAAAAAAAAATCGTTGTCGATGTACATTTGATTTTACATTGCTCGAGATAGTATCTGGAAACGAATTCCTAAAGCGTGTTTCATTAATTTTTTATGCATAATTTCGACATAACACGAAAATTATAACCCTATA
Organism: Atopsyche davidsoni; assembly: GCA_022113835.1. Classification (NCBI taxonomy): domain Eukaryota; kingdom Metazoa; phylum Arthropoda; class Insecta; order Trichoptera; family Hydrobiosidae; genus Atopsyche; species Atopsyche davidsoni. Next base: position 3,033,403 of record JAILWY010000019.1, on the reverse strand, counting down.
AAAATATCATAATTTTATTATATAAACAACAAAATAACTATATAATTCGCTGCGTTAAGTAAACATTTTTATAGCTTTCTAACGATAAATAAATATTGATAGATCATAACTTTGGTTCTTTCATAACGATCGTAAACCAAAGTGTAAAAAAATTCTAACGGGCCGGAATCGAAACAGCAAGAACCCAGTGGAACTATTTGGGTAATGACACATAAACATGGAAAACGATAAGCGATAACCACGGCGGGGATCAATTAAGCAGCGACGCGTCTTCCAATGTCTCACTCAGATTAATAAAGAAATTAGATATCATATTACAGGCGATACGATGGAGAATGCCGGAATCTGGTATAGCAGAGTCCAGCACCCAGAGGGCAGCCGCCTATCGCGTTCCAACTAGTGTTCACCTGGCGCAGTAACAACAAACACTAACCGAAAATACAAAATTTTACAAAAACCCCTGTGATAAAATAACACTTGTAAATATAAAAAAAGCATTTTTATCCAGCGTGGTCGTCTTAAACGTTTATCCAATAATAAGCATTTAATTTTGTCTTGCAGTTTTGTGTTGAAAGAAGTGTACTCAAGAGCAGTAAATTAGGCACGTTCTTAGGTTTTGGCACCCGCTGTTATGAATTGATCCGGGTTTTTTTTAGTGCTATGCTGCTTGGGGTATATATTATTTCAACGTTTCAGTGAATTATTGACAAATAATTTAATATTTATATAAGTGATATTTTTAAAAAAATATTACGTTAATATAAAAACATCCATTGATTTTTTCTTTTTTTATTATTATTAAAAATGAATATTGCGCATATGACTATTAGAACGATAAACTTTGTCGGATGCACTATATATTGAATGTAAAGACATATAATACATTTTTAGAGATAATTTCTAATATAAAAGACATTTTAAAAATATTTTAAATTTAAATAAAGTACTTTTAAAAAGACTAATAATATTGATATTACATTAGATAAAAAAAACTATATTTTTATACAGAAAATATTTGAAATTTAAGTTTATCTGCTTACACGGTGAATCCTTTAGTTACCAAACTTCGATAGTGGGTTTGATCAAATTTATAAAACTGATATTTTCCTTAAAAAAAGAACAAAAATTACCCCAATGAAAACAAATTTTCACATTCAAAGCTAACATAATATAGCAGAGAGAAATCAAATTCCCGCAATCAGTCCACATTTTCTTTTATGGTATTCCATGTTTATGGAAAAGTAAATTCTGTAATATTTACTTTATGGAAATATTATACAACGATTACTTACGTAAACGAACAAAAGTATGGATAATAATTATGTGGATATAGAAGCACTATCATTATAGTCAATATTATGTAGCACACAGGTCGACGTAATTAGCACATCCTAAAACTATTAGTTCGAGTCGTCGACTTTGTCTAGCTGGGATTTCAAAATTTATAAATAATGTGTTACAGTTGACGCGCAAGGTTTGATAGGACTAAAAAAGTTCACATAGTACAGACACAATATGAACATATCCATTAAGATTGGAAGCACTGCAACTTTTAGTGTTAATAACTAGTGCCAACTGTCAGCTCGTATCAATATTATTTGGGTTTTTATTCACAAAGACCCACTCGTGTAATCGCTAGCAACGGCGTCTGTTTTTAGTAACAAATAATAAATGTGATTTAAGTTTCGGCAACTTTACTATGTTACCGAGTAAAATTCAGCAGAGTATCAAGGGAACATATTTTAAAATTGTTAGCTTACGTACTTTGGTATAGTTTAAAAAATACTATATAATAATTTTTTTAAATATTTTCGAAAAAAAAAATACGAGTAAAAGTTCGGTTTCGTCGACTAACAAATTAAAAAGCAGGTGTAAACTCTGCGAAACATCACTTAACGAGAGCTGTGTAGGGTATACGTTACGTATTTAATTATACACGGTTATATCTTTAAATTATGTAGCGCATGTGTATTGTTCGGCAGCGTAATGTTGTTATTAAAAACTACTCTAGGTATAAACGATTGTATTTTACTTATTACTACTATATAATAATACGGTAGCTACGTAATTAGCGCACATTTTCGAGGTTTGTGTGCTTTGTAAAATTCGATACAAAAATATCGTAATTATTCCAAATATCCGAGAGCCTATATTACGGCCAGACACGAATCTCTCTCGGGGAATAATAAAAGTAGACGACCGTATAAGTGTTTGTTTGAGGAACAGAAATTATAATACTTAATCTTGTAATGAATCTCCGAGTAATGTTTGAATATAATGCCGGCGTACGTTGAATACTATATGGGCAGTAAAGATCGTATCTGCGATGAGATATTAAAAGAAGATTCGAGAAATGTAAGTTATTAACGAGTCATTAAACGCATCACATAGATTTGTGATAAGCGGGTCAATTGAATAATGTATTAGAGCTTCTTGGAATAATACGACAAGGGGTGATAAAATGAACTAAATAGGTTATCTGACCTAATGGACCAGCCGAAACAGTACAATTAGATCCTATAATTTAATACAGATTTGGAATATTAACTACAAATAAGTTTCATGTTGAAGCTGTGTGAAAATATATATCAGAAATATGAAGACTTATTTATAGTGGTTATTCAACCACAAAAAATAAAGTACATTCCTCGTTTATATTTTTATTAAGTATTTCAAATTATTATTACTTTGCGGTTTCGTTGAGTTACTTTATAAATAAATAACAAACTGCAAGTATCCTAAACATGACTATTATATAAATTATAAATAGCAACGATTAAATGAAACGAACCAAGTCTATCCAATTATTATCAACGATTTTTTTTATTACCATCAGATAAAGTACAATTTAAATATACCGTAAAAGTGCTATTTTAGTGTACTTATATAAAATTGCAACCTGTTGCAATCTGTTGGTCATACCACAGATGTAATATTTTTACACTAATTACAATATGGCAAAACATATTTAATCATTTACTTTAAATATTATATTTGATCATAATGTACAGATTTTACTGATATAGGTAAGTAGATATCGATTTTCAAAGGTATCATCTTAAAACAATGACTAACAACATATTTTAAATAAATTCGAATCAAATAATTCATTTATAGTTTAATTTTTTTTAAAAACCAATATTTAACCCTTACCTCCTCTCCCCTGCTGATACTAGTTTTTATTGTCAATTTACTTTTAACGTGCGGCACACAAAACCGAAAAAAAAACATGCACTTTTTTCCACGAATCATTATATTCGATAACATAATGATTTTATTTTATTTGATTCAAAAAAATAAATTAACGGTATTACAATTGATTTTAGAAATCTACAAAAATAAAACATAGCTCCTGAAAATCTAATCTAACAAGAATGATCTTCTCTCAATATTTTTGAAAGTATTCAAGATTGAATGATAAAATTATCTCTACACATAAACCGATTTTTAAGATATGCAACACGAATCAACCGAAAGTAATTATCAAAATTGAAAAAACTAACTTACAAAGATTTGTTTCACAAAAAGTCACAAAAATTATATATCGAAGTCAATGCTTAGGGTTTAAAGGGTTAAAGTCGGATATCTAAATAAATTTCGGAAAAAATATAATTTATGTGGCCGGGGAGGCGCGCCATCCCGGCAGACACTGTCAAATACAAAAGTGGAAAAATAAAACGAAGACGGCATTAATAGCCGGTGGGTAACCCTAACAGTGAGGGCAATTTGTTAAGTTACCTATAATAATAATACACAATCACCGCGGACCCCATGCGGTCTCGGCTGCGGGCCGCTCGGGCCGGCTGCCAATGATGAGAACGGACCTCGGTAAACACTCGGAGATGATTCGGTGTTTTTGGGCGAGACAGGGTTGAGTCTATTTGCTTAGGATACATTTGACACGGAGTGAGCAATCATTCGACAGACTGACCAAATGGAATCAAACGCTGTTCATAGAGTTCAATAGCGGAATTGTAATAATTTTAAACATTAATTATCTATATAATCAAACACTTGGATTATGTGTTTAAAATATTTTAATACGATCGATAGAAGCCGATGGCGCGATTATCTTGTAAATTTCTGTAGCATGTTTTAATAGTTGATATAACGACAAGATTAATAAAAAAATATTTTACATATAATACACAGCGTTTTCGATATGAGGCAAGAAATATTTTAGTCGAGACTTTCGAGAGAGAATCGCAACCCTGCAGCTCGCCTCCCCGGCGCCCAACCTGTCACGATTGTTGACCTTTACCAGGGAATTTGATATTGGACAGATAAGCGTCAGTAATGTGATGTGTTTGATTTAATAATCATACGCTTTAAACGATTCTCATCGCTCCATTCGCGTCAGGAGGATGCGCGTGCGCGGCGGCGCCGGCCCTGGCCGCGCTGATGTTGAAGCTTTTTATATTCAGATAAAAAGTACTAATCTTATGTAAAACTAAGGCCTTATTTAATAATGACAATATAACCATTAAACAATAAAACGCAATATTTTTTATCTGTTCAGTTATCGTGAAAATATGATTTTGCGATTGATAAGCAGAAAGTCGACTAGACAGTAAAAATATTCATAGAACAGCCGATTGTAGTTTTATTTTCAGTCAAAAACAATTTTGATTGTTTTGGTATGTTTAAAAATATGTAATTTGTTTCAAGGTTTCGATAATTATGAATGAATAAATGAATATAAGCTTAATATATTTTGTTTATAACTAGTAGATATTCCTTTAATAATGTTACATTTATTAAATATAATATCATGTCAGGAAAATCCACTGGATATGACGTAGCAAATAGAACACACGGCAAAAGAAAAAAAAAACGACCACCAAGCCACAAACCGCCACACGAAAAACATTTTCACAGAAAAAAAAAAACATCATATCCATAAATTAGAACGGACCGCACAAAATGTTCGCGGGTCGTTGTCAACAATATGCGAAATCCTCAAAAACAAAAAACACGGTTCCGTATAAATAAGTTTGATGAATGTATCCGAGCGAGGGCCGGGCTAATGCCGCGGACATCGCCACATCTGGTCACCCTAATTATACCGAGCTACTAACGTGCTTTTACGACGAAAATGCGATTTTCCATCTATTTAACACGCTGCCTTAGAGACGACGCAGGCCATTCCGTTAGAATTAAGCTTACTTGAAAAATCAGAGTGATTATATATATTATAATACTACAATTATAGCAACTTTTTGGCGACATTTTCAAAATTTGTTTCCGACTCACAGACCAATTAACTACGAGGTTGTGTAAAAAAACATGAGTAGTTGTTTTGAACCAATAATGCCTTTCACTATACCTAGAGCAACTTGAAATGAATGAGTATAAAAAAATATATATGATGCAGGTTTTACGATGTTCTTTATAAGCCGAAGTTTGATTATAATCCATTGTATCTGCTGTGTAATATGTTTACTTTGCCCCAACTAAATAAAACGCGTTTAGGAAAATAATAACACTGGCCTTTGATGTTGAAGAACATTCAAGGACTCTTGAAAAATACAAACGAGATGATTAGTGGAGCTAACAATGTTCAGGATTCGTAAAAAGGATAGTAAATATATTTAATTACTCGGCATCCTTTGAGTAGCGGGTACCGGGAACATGCTGTTACTTCATTATCTTAAACTTGGTAGTTGTTCAGAGTTGTAGGTTTTTAATGCAAATGTATCAAAACAAGTAAAATCAAATTTTTAAGAGTTTTTTTTTGTTTTATTAAGATATATTTTTTGCTTTAAATTTTAGGCAACTGCTTCTGCGTACTTCAGCCAAACAGCAACCCGTTTTTTCAAAAAATATTATTGAAGGTGTGAACTTGTATGTATTTACAAAAATAAGCACAGTATCAAACAATTCAGTTATCATATAACATAATTCTTTATATTCTGTCTATAAAAGTCAAATAGGGTAAATATATATTTGAATGATAAGAAATATAATAGCCGATTATAAAAAAAACAAAATTTAAGCCTAATTTAAAATCGGATGGTTTTGATTATAATGACCGCTTAAATGGAACATACCGTTTAAGTTTTACAAAATATTTAAAAAAAAACAAACAACTTACTTAATTTAACGTAATTCAAGTATTTTTTTAGTGCAGGGAAAAAAAACCGGAATTAGCACGCACAGCATTTCATCATGTGCAATGCACAGGGTCCATTTTTAATACAAACCCGTGTAAGCCGCACAAAAACACGGGCCACAAACCTCTCTTAATATGATAAAATTGGATCAAACCCTCGAACGACCGAGCCCGGGGTTTTTAATGCCGCGCGGCTCGGTTAACCCATTGACTAACCTTAGGCCAGGGGTTGGGGGGTAATGAATACAAGTGGCGAGCGGCGAGGGTTGTATTAATATTGGGGTATAAACAAGCTCTTCATTAGTCCCCGCGGCCATATTTTCGACTCGGCAAGACGGAGATGTGTTTTGTATATGGAAATGTGTATAATTGGCATTCGCTAATGCGCGTATTTACACGGCGCCGCGGGGCTGGGGTCCTTTAGGGCGCAAGTAAAATGTTTTTTTGGAAAATGGGCTCGCGAAAATATGCGCTGTGTGATGGAGTGAATGCGTGAAATGTGGGATACGAATTTCTCCACGAGGGGTTAATGCGCCGGCATCCAAATTATCGAAGAATTTATTGCTGTACGTTAAAATTTTATTACGCACGAGTATTTATTAAAGTTATAAAATATGCAAAAAATCGCAGTTTTCAACAGATTTAAAAAAAAAAAAAAAACTTTATAGGTAAAGTATTTGTTACAAACTGAATACGATAAAAATTAATGCTTGCAAAACTAAAATATAGTATATTGAAAACATTCACTTATGTTGCTATTCGGCTGGTGGTGGGCTTAGTTATATAAGAAGGAATGATTTTATTAATACATATTTGTTCGTAACAATAAATTTTATAAATTTAAAAATAATTAACGACGAATCACTTCGATCCATTTTTACTGTGTGAATTTTTATTTATTATTTATAAACAACATGCTTTAATAAGTTATAGATCTGGTTTGTATAAAAAAATATATAATCTGCTGCGCACGAATAAACATAACACATTTATTTATTAAATCTTCATACATGAGTATTCATACACTATTGATTTTATTTTTAATGAATTAAAGTTGGTCGTGTTTATTTATGAGAATTGAGTTTCCACTCGTTCAAGTACAAACGAAATGGATGCATGAAAGTTTAAAATGGCAGCCGACACGGAAAGCCATAAAAAGCACGACGGCAATGTTGCCGAGCGCCAACCCCGCGCGACAAGACAAATAATTACACAAACTGCCAGCAAAACATTTGCTAAAAACATTGTAAAAACACATAAATCAAAAAAGAGTGCACCCAGCCCGCTGTACTCGGCCGACCATTACTGCGGCACGCCACGGCGGGCGTGGAGCGCGGCCGGGCCAAGGGGCGCGGGGCGCTTGCGGCCAACTGCTCGTCCATCCCGCATGGATATATTTGGGGAAAGAGCGTTCTGGCCGTACAATAAAATAGCTCGACATATATTCAAAAGTTATATGTGAAATAAAATTTAATTGTGTTCTTGACGGGGCGGTACCTCAATGATTTAGCGGAGTGGCTGTATGTGCATTAAAATACAGATTCTCCAATCTATCTATATATATGAAAAACACAAACTCAAAAACCGGCGGTTATTCGGTTTGTTTATATAAGCTTTAAAACCATCAAACCGATGTGCCCCAAACCCGTTTCATTTGAATGCCAATAATACTGATGTGGTTTAAGGCTACTTAAATTAAACAATTAATGATCAAATTCGGTTTATTAATTAAGCAATTTTTCGACATTTCCCATACAAAAGTTTCAAAAATTTTGCGGTAGCGAATACTTTTCAAAAAGAAAACAGTGTCATGTTGGCGGATAATGCAGGCTGCCAACAAAAAAACACCGATCTTGATGTTTTTTAAGATTTGTATGACGTTGCTGTTGTGTAATGCAGGCTGCCACAACAAAAAAAAAAAAACAACAGAAGTGTCATTAATTTGCGACCTGATCTTTTCATCACATTAACGTACAATCCTGCTTGGTCGGAAATCAAAGATTTGCTCTCGCCTGGTCAGTCATCGCATCACAGACATGATCTGACAGCTAGAGTTTTCAAACAAAACTCATGGATCTCACGATAAAAAATCATTTATACGGCGAAGTGCAATGCTAGATGTATAAATTAAAAAAAAAAATATTTCTTTATTTAACGTAGTAGCACGCGCCGGGTATTCGCTAGTAAGTTATAAACCTTAAATTAAAACATGATCACACACACATACAACTATATATATATTCTTATTTATTAACTATAGCTCTCATTTTGACACGCCTCTGTTTTTCTGG